>BDCZ01000041.1:61252-116529 GCA_001662365.1 Chlamydomonas applanata
GGCTGAAGCACGATTGCAGGCAGCAAGGAAGCAGTTGCAACAAGAGGAGGCACGCAGGCCAGGTTGTGCAGCCTACCTCGTACAGCAGGGGCATGACGAACGCGCAAGCGCCACCACCCATGTTGCCCCAGCCTGCAGTGATGGCGTTGGCTGTGCCGACAATCTTGACGTTGAACATGGTGCCGACCCAGAACTGGCAGCACACAAACATGCAGAGAGAGCAGCCGATGAAGAGGCGGGCGGCAGTGAAGCCAGTGACGTCCTTCACCTGTAGGCGTGGGCCACATGTGCATATTCGGATCAGCGCGTGCAGCGGTACAGAGCAGGAGGGAGGGGTGCACAGCACAGCCGCACAGGCAGGCAGTACAAACATAGTGTAAATCAGCGGGCGGTCCAATAGCAAGAACCAAGCAGGTGGCGCAGGCAGCACCGCACCAAGGACATGCAGAAGACGGCGGGCGCGAACATGAGGACAGTGAACGCGGTGCCAAAGCGGGGGCCAATCGTGTCCAGAATGACACCCATGCCAACACGCATGGCAATGGCGCCGCACACAGCAGCCACGCCTGCGTTGCCGAGCTGCCACTTGTCAGCACCAATGTTGTCGCGGATCACAGTAATCAGGGAAGCTGGGGCAAAGGTGGCCAGGAAGGTCATGAAGAACGCAAACCATGTGAGCTGCGGGGCGCAGGAGGCAGGGCGACAGACGCAATGTAGCAAACATGGGCCATGGCCGCATGGTGCAAGTCATCTACTTGCAACACGGCACAGTCGCAGGTGTGCCATTGATGTGCAGGTACGTTCTGAACAGGACGGCAGCGTCGACATCCAGCTCAGCCAAGTGACAAAGGCAATCAGTGGTGGCCCACATTGCCCGAATAAATCTTACATGAAAGGCGCGCATATGCGGCCGTCCAAACGAGAAGAGCTTGATGGTCTTGGCCTTGTGCCTGCATGGCGCCCGGTTCAGACGAGGGGGCACGTGAGGCAGGGCTTATGCACGGGCCACCACTTGCTACCACAACAACACAAGCAGTGCACTACTAGGCTGGAAGCAGGCAGCATGCAGAGAGAAGGAGAAAGGCCACGCACTCGGAGTCAACCGGGAGGCTGAACATGCTGGTGTCATCAGCCTCAAGCTTCACTAGCTCGGGCTTCACGGGCTGAGGAATGTCTGCCATGGTTGCAGCAGGTGAGCCGTGGCCGGGCACAGAGGCTGTGGCTATGTGGCTGCGACTGCAGTTCAGTTGCCCAAGGGAGGGCAGCGAGCAAATTGTGAAGGTAACTGTGGGCGGAGGCAGCTTATCAGCAGTGCCTACCACGCCTCTTTCCGAAAAGGCGTATTGCCGATTGGGCATGTGGACCCGCGGGGTCACGTGAGCCTGTACTGCCATGGGGCCAAAGTGCAAGGGGCCAACCAATGGGGCGGGGGCGAAGCAGGGAATACAAACGGCGTGCAGGGTACTGAACCACTATAAATCGGACTTACAGGACTTGTTGCGAACAACGTGCACAACCACAAGCCCTGACTATACACCACAAGCTACCATGGCCAAGTTCGCGCTCGTCATGCTGGCGCTGGCTGCCCTGTGCCTGCGCCAGACTGCTGCAGTCCCTGCAGACGAAATCAGTAAGTGATGAGCTGCACGTCTGGCAATAGATGACAGCGTTCACGTGCGCATTTGAATCAGCACAATCCCAGATGAGACTTGTTGCTAAAGCCACGGTGACCCATCTGTGCGGCTGCAGCATTTGCGAATGTCAACAACGGCACTGCGGGCCAATGGACGCTCAAGATGTCTACAGGCAGCATCATGTCTGAGACCTTCACCCCTGTTACTTGCAAGTCGGAGCAAGTTGGCGCGTGCCCCAACCAGACCGTGCTCATGCAGGTGCGCCTGCACCATCGCAGCTGGTCTTGCCTGTTACGCTGCACACGTATGCTGGCCGATCCTGCGCCCGATACCAAGAGTGGTAGTGGCGCATGTGACAATATCCATGTGGTGCATGTGGCCATGGTGGCATTACTTGCGCAGCCCATGCAGCAGCAGCCTCATGCCTGAAGCTCCTCACCCTCACCAGTCCTCCTTCCTAAGCCTGCTTCTGTTATGCTATTGCTTGCATGTGCACAGGATGTGGGCCAGCTGCTGCGCCTGACTTATACACTGGGCAAGCTCAATGCCAACAACGGCACCAAGCTTGCCACCTTCCGTGGTCTGACACCCACCAAGATTGAGGGCCGCCTGTGCTACTCTTCCTTCTCCTTTGGTGACCGTGCATGGCGTAAGAAGAACAAGCCCTACCCTCGCGTGAGTCCATGTGGCTGCGTTTTTATGTGCTCCTGCACCTGCATGAATCATGCTCCACCTCCCGATCGCTGCATGCATGCACTGCTGCAGCACGCCCCCAGTGTTTGCCACTCTCGCCAAATGAACTCCTGCTGACAGACATGCTTGCTGCGGCCGCCTGCTCTCATGCTGCAGCTGTCCCAGAACTGCCCCCGTAAGTTTGGCTCCGTTCCCTTTGTGGGCGCCGTTGATGCTGCTGACGTCAAGACCCTGAACTCTGGTGCCTTCACCATGGACTTCAATGAGGAGGATGAGGTCCCCACGGCCACGTGGTTCGCCATGCTGTGGGTGAGTGGCACACACCAAGTCCGTGCATCGTGGTTGACTTGGTCACTCCTGCGGATGCAGATTCAGCTCAGAGTTGAATCGTTGTGATGTGGCCCAACGCTTGCACATTGCTTGCTGTACTGCCTGCCTGGCTGCCAGCATTAACCTCCCTCGCTCAGTCTGTGACAGTGGGTCCCTGCTGAGACGGCCCCTGCCGCTTGTTGCTGCCCGTCCGTGCGCAGGTCTACTGTGGGGACCAGGTGTGCGCGGCCGCCAGCACTGAGGCCGCAGCCCCCCCTGCCGTGAATGCAGCCCAGGCATATGTGGAGACCAAGGTGGAGATGGGCATCACGAATGGCATGCGTGCTGCCGCCATCATCCTGTCCATCTCCGGTCCTACCTTTTTCATCCTCTTCTACATTGCTGACTCCGTTTACTACAAGAAGACCGGCAAGCCCATCCTCCTGTTCTAAGTGTCGCCTGCCTTTGGGTGGGCTGCAGGGAGCTCAAACTGGCTTGTGCAGGCCAAGCTTATCTGAGCTTGAGCTCGTGAGGGTGGCTGGTGCTGGACACTGGCATCTGTGCCAGGCTATGTGCTGCGCCGCCGTCTCGTAGGAGTTGACAGTGAGCTGAGCGGAGACAAGCAAGTTGCGTGCCGCACGTGCGTTGTGTGCTGCTGCCTGCTGGCCATGGCGCTGTGCCACGATACAGCTTGCTCGTACTATTTTTGCCATCTCATGGCCAAGTGTGTGTGGTTGTCTGCTTCCTGAAGAAAAGAGCCCTCGTGCATGTGTGTGTTCTTTTACTGTTGCAACCATTGAAGCTGCTGTGGCCCATGCTCTGGGATGGAGAGGGCAAGCAGGCATGAGCGTTGTGCTGGTTACCTGGTGCCTGTAGCCATGTGTGCCGATGGCATGCACTGCGTGCTTTCGTTGGTGCTTACATGTCCAGCACTGATGCTTGTGCTTGCACTGCAATGCTGCTGGCACCGATGTTAGTCTTTGGCATGGCATTAGTATTTTCAGTATTTGGCCCAATTTTTTGCGTCTTCTTGGTTATGATGGACCAACGGTGCTCATGGGCGATGGGGAATGATTTGCGCATGCATGCACAACCAACGACACTGGATAGCTGAGTGCTTGTAAGGCAGGAGGTCCGGGGCATGCTGTACCATAGTCAACAAATAGATCCCTGCCGAGCCCACGGCAGAAGGGTGCTGGTGGAGCAAGTATATATAGCGCCCCGGCTTGTAATATCATCCCGACAGGCGCGCGAGAGTAGGCAGCAGGCATTGCCATCAACTGTGCAGCCTGCCAGTATTAACAAATACATGTGGGGGTATGGGCCTCATAGGTTGTCCCGATCAGCACGTATGCTTGTACTGGTTCACACAGAAAATGCAACGACACCCTTCAAAGTCCTGTTCATGACAACTGGCAGGTGGGGGACGCAGCTGTATTGAGCGGCACACACATGCAGCAGGAGACCCACTGCTGCTGTGTTCAAACGCGTTCTACATCGCACAACGTGCATGCACACTACGCAACACCGCGTACCGCGGGTGAGGCTGGAGCTGCAGGGTGTGGGTGGAGGCTGCAACTGCAACTCGCGTGTGGAGAAGACACCAGGCATCCCCATGTGGCTACAGTTGGCCACCCGTGCACAGTGGCTGGATGGGTGCACAAAAGGCAGGTGGCATGGCAGGTCAAGTTGGCTGCATTGGGAGCAGCCCAATTCGCATCATACAACCTTTGCGAGCCACCTGTCACCCTCCGGGTGCCCCGTTCTCCGTGGCCGCAAGTTCGTCGCAAAAGGCACAAAAGGCCAGCCACGCACATGGACCCCACGTGGCCCGTACCATGAGGGCCCATACAGGGCCCCGCAAACCAACGCACACAAACAAGCGCCTGCGGATAGCATCAAGTACTCATTTAATCCGCTTGCTGAGCTGTGAGCGGGCTGTTCTGTGGGTTCCAGCAGACAAAGGGCTGACTTTTGGGAAGGGGTCACGTCCAAAGGAACGGAGGGGTCCCTGGGTCCAAGCCAACTACATGTACAAGCCTGTGCGCCGTATTTGCCAGAGCAGTTGCTAGTGGCAGGCAAACAGGCGAGCACCTGCGCAACAACAGCCCATACATATCCTAGCATATCAAGACAGACCTAGTGTAGGATGGCGCCTGCAGCCACTGCAGGCAAGGTTGTTCCTTCACTGGCACACGAGCTGCTGGGTGCGCCCTATGAGCCACCGCTCACGCCAGACCACCCGGACTGGGCACTCCACGTCCCAGCCACGATGATTGACAGCAAGGATATGGGCACTGCCGACGCCTGGTGAGCGTGGCGGATGACAAATATGCATGCAGCTTCCAAGCGTCGCCAGAGGGTAGAAACCAGCAACTTCGGGCCGCAATCCAGAGCTTTTGCACCAGAGGCGACATGTTTTGTAGTATATCTCTTGCGTAGGGGGGGGTAGGAGCCACATGGGGCGAGCCCGGCTGCTGCACCTTTGCCATGTAGCATCCACTACAGCATATCCGTCAGACTCGCTCCGTCTGCGCTCTGTACATGCTACCACCAAGCTGCACATACCTGCATTTGTGGATGCACTCAAGCACGACTCACGTTGGGTGTGCTAGCACCTACCTGCAGGGTGCCCCGAGACCCGCGCATCCTGCGCCTCACCGGCCGCCACCCCCTGAACTGTGAGCCCCCCATGCCAGACCTCATGGCTGCTGGCTTCATCACACCGCCCGCCATCCACTACGTGCGCAACCATGGAGCAGCACCCAAGATCAGGTACAGGCTGGGGTGGGCAGGGCCTGGGCGTGTGTGCCTGGCATTGCTGGGCGCTCCCTGGTCTCAGCTGTTTGTACAAAACGCGGTCAGGCAGCGCGTCCAGGCAACGCTGAGCAGCCAGGCGGTGTAGAAATGCCAAGCAGCAACCCTGGCTCTAGAGCACGGCTAACACCACGCACGGTCTTCTGCTCTGCGGTGTTGTGGCCGTTTCAGGTGGGAGGAGCACCGCGTTAACATTGGTGGCCTGGTGGAGCGGCCCATGAGCCTGAGCATGGATGAGATCGTGGCGCTGCCATCGATCACACTGCCAGTCACACTTGTGTGCGCCGGCAACAGGTGAGGCGCGCGCATGGCACGTAACGCAGCCAACCAATGCAAGGCCTGAGCTGCTTTGGCTGCCTGTACGCACCCTGCGCGACTCCGATGTAGACCTACCTTGACACAGCGTAGCATCTGTGCCTCAGCCACAGATGGCCCCCTCCTGCTGGCTGTGATCCTCACTGTGCAGGCGCAAGGAGGAGAACATGATCAAGAAGTCCATTGGCTTCAACTGGGGGCCGTGCGCTGTGTCCACATCCTACTGGACGGGCGTGCGGCTGCGCGACCTGCTGCTGCATGTGGGCGCCAAGGGCCCCAAGGACGGTGGCAAGTTTGTGAGCTTCTGTGGCCCTAAGGGCGAGCTGCCCAAGGGTGACGATGGCTCATACGGCACAAGTGTGACGTGGACCAAGGCCATGGACCCTGCGTCTGACATTATCATCGCGTACAAGCAGGTGAGCCGTGTTATTTTTATTTGCAAGCAGGTGAGCTTGTACTTTGCATTCTGACCTGTAACAGTACAAGGTTCATGTTCATGCTTGTGGCTGCTTGTGCGTGTGCATTTGAGGTCGCTGGGTGCGTTTGCATGTGTGCCACAGTTGCAGCGCACAAACAGCACCTGTGTTATGTGCCCCTGGGGCCTCTGCTGTCTACCTGTTGCTGCATGCCATTCTGTGCCCCTGCGTACGCCATGGCCACCCCGCTGATCGTTGGGTGCTTCGTCAGTGCGTGCTGGTGTGCCTGACATTCATGCGCCCATGTGGTCTGCGTGCAGAACGGGCGGTGGCTGACGCCCGACCACGGCTTCCCTGTGCGCATCATCATCCCCGGCTTCATTGGAGGCCGCATGATCAAGTGGCTGTGTGACATCACCGTGCAAGAGACCGAGTCGCAGAACCACTACCACTTCTTTGACAACCGTGTGCTGCCGTCCCATGTGGACCAGGAGCTGGCCAACAAGGAGGGTGCGTGCGTGCGGCATGGCGCTCGTTTGGCCTGCATCTTGTTGATGATGGAAGGGGGGGCAGCTGTGCATGTCCCCTGCTGGCTGGCTGGCTGCTTTGAGTACATGCATGGACACCTGGTTGCCACCCAGTGCCTTGCTACTTCCTGCATAGGCCTGCGCCACCCTCCATGTACATAGCCTCATGCAGTAACATACTGTGGCTGTGCGGTGTTCTGCTCGCTTGCTATTGCAAGTTTGCAGCTGCGTTGATTGCAAGTGTTGCGACTGCACTGAGCTGTTGCTATGCTGGGTTTCATGGGTGCCCTGCAGGTTGGTGGTACAAGCCCGACTTCATCATCAACGACCTCAACATCAACTCAGCGGTTGCGCGGCCCTGGCATGATGAGGTGGTGATGCTGGGCGATGGCTCGCGGCCATACACCGTGACAGGTTACGCGTACGCGGGTGGCGGCCAAAAGATCATCCGTGTCGAGATCTCACTGGATCTGGGCAAGACCTGGCGGCTGGCGGAGATCCGGCGCTTTGAGGAGCCCAACGAGTTTGGCAAGCACTGGTGCTGGGTGCACTGGGACATCCAGGTGCCCACGTTTGACTTCTTCAGGTCCAAGGAGCTGCTGCTGCGTGCGTGGGATGAGGGCATGAACACGCAGCCTGCCGCCATCACGTGGAACGTGATGGGCATGATGAACAACTGCCACTTCCGCATCCTCATCCACCCCCACACCGATGCTGCCGGCAACATTGGCGTGCGCTTCCAGCACCCCGCACCCGTCGAGGTGCGGTGCCTGCTGCCGTGCTGGATGCTGTGGGGTTGGGGTGCACACCGCCTTGAGTTGCCTGCCCAGCTGCCTGCTGCCAGCTTGCCTGTGGCGTTGTTTGCACAGGCGTGCGCGCCTGCACAGCGTTGGCGAAAACATCATCCGGTGCCTGCGACTGCGGCTGCATGCCTGCAGGTGGGCGAGCTGGGCAACATTGGATGGCGTGAGGAGGAGAACTTGCGGCAGCAGGCACTCGAGGCAGCAGGCATCGCCACCAAGGAGGGCCCACTGCCACCCATCAACATCACTGGCTCCGGCGCTGCTGCACCACCACCGCCCACCAAGAAGGTGTGCGGTGGGCTGCCTTGTGCCTCCCTACAACTTATTCTTGCCTGCTTTCTTTGGCTGGCGCTTTGGGATGCAGGTTCTCGTCCAGGGTTGGGGCTTTGAGTTAAGGTTTAGGGTCAGCAGGGTTTGTACCCCAGCCGCCCACGGTAACACCGACCAGATGCTCAGCAGACAAGCTGCCCTGCTTCCTGCAACGCGCACAGCAGGTGGAGGTGAACGGCCATGGCACGGTCGCGGGACGGGCCATTACGATGGAGGAGGTGGAGGCACACAACACAGAGGAGAGCGCGTGGTTTGTGCATGAGGGCAAGGTGTATGACGCAACGCCGTTCCTGGAGGAGCACCCAGGTGGTGCTGACTCCATCATCATTGTGGCGGGCCAGGTGGGCAGCAGTGAGGTTCACAAAGCCGTGTTTGTGCAAATGTGGAGATCTAGTGAGGAGGTGCTGGGGAGGGGGGGAGCTTGCTGGGCAAGTTGTCTTTGAGCGGTGTGTGCGCTCTGCCAAGGAAAAACAAGGCGTATGGAGCATGGAGGATGCATGCCTGCCTTTGCCTGTCCCTGCCAATCACGCTTGCATGCGCCATGTGCTTAACCTCACTTCGTATACCTGCCTTGCCCCACAGGACGCAACGGAAGACTTCAACGCCATCCACTCAGCCAAGGCCAAGGCGATGCTCAAGGATTACTACTTGGGCGAGCTGGTGGCATCCCCTGCTAACAGCAACGGCAAGGCTGTCAACGGCAGCAACGGTGTGCATGTAAATGATGGGGCCTCCACGAGCGGCAGCGCATCAGGAGAGGAGGAGGAGGATCTGGTCACGCTTAACCCACGTGAGAAGGTCACACTCGCGCTGACGGAGCGCATCGAGGTGTCGCACAACACGCGCATCTTCCGTTTCGCCCTCCCCTCGCCACGCCACCGGCTGGGCCTGCCCACCGGCCGCCACCTCATGGTGTATGCCAAGAATGCGGCGGGTGAGCTGGTGGCCCGCGCATACACACCCATTTCGTGTGACCTGGACAAGGGGCGGCTGGACCTGCTGATCAAGGTGCGACATAATAATAACACGGCGTGCGACATGGCAACCTTTATCACCCAAAAAGACCACAGATAAGACCCTATCATGGCAGTGGACTTGGAGTGGCATCAGGCGTGCAAATTCTTAAAACTTATGCTCTTGAGGGTGTGGCCTCAGACTATGTTATGACTTGGTCCCCAGCCAGGCAGCACTGTTTGTTTCAGGTGACTTGTTTGCTGTGTAGGTGGTGACGGCAATGCCCTCGTGGGGTGAGCTTGGACTGACAAATCTGCTTCCTGGCCTGCCTGTACCGCAGGTGTACCGCTCAGGTGTGCACCCGCAGTACCCCGAGGGCGGCAAGATGAGCCAGCTGCTGGACGCACTGCCAGTTGGGGGCACCATCCAGGTCAAGGGCCCCATCGGCCACATGGTGTACGAGGGGCGGGGGCAGTACATGCTGCACGGCAAGCACCGCCACACCGCAACTCACATGTCCATGCTGGCTGGTGGCACCGGCATCACACCCATGTACCAGGTGCGTGTCCGCGCTGGGTGGCGCTCTCCTGCCACAATTCGGCATTTCTCCCTCCTCTACTTTCGTCAGCAGCATTACACCCACTGCCTGCCCTTTTACCACTACTATCAACCGGGTGGCTCACTGGTTGCATCATGGCTTGGCCAGCCGCATCTGCTTGAGCTGATCCAGCCCACCGCACACTCGTACATACGAGCACTCCCCCTGCTCATTGCTTGCACTGACCTTCATCCGCCCGCCCGCCCCCCACGTCCTGCCTCCCGCCCTCAGGTCATCAAGGCGGTGCTGCGCGACGAGTCGGACCCCACACAGATCAGCCTTCTGTTCGCAAACCAGGCCGAGGAGGACATTCTGCTGCGCAAGGAGCTTGACGCACTCGCAGCAGCACACCCCGATCGCTTCAAGGTGCGTGCTCATGCAACTCCATGGTTTCTGGGGTGTGGCGGTCAGACTCTTGGGCAGTTGAACTCTTGGGCAGTACAGATCTAGCTGCAGCACAGCCCGCCTTCCTGATTCGGTGGCAGTCAAGGCTGCTGTTGAGCTGTTAGTCAAGCATGACGCAGTGGCTGACCCCGCTGCTCTGCCTTCACTGCTTCCCCCTGTCCGTGCAGCTGCACTACGTGCTGTCACAGCCGCCTGCCAACTGGCGCTTCACGTCAGGCTATATCACCGAGGCGCTCATGCGCGAGCACCTCTTCCCCGCCTCTGGCACCTCGCTGGGCCTGATGTGCGGGCCTCCTGGCCTGCTGGACAACGTGTGTGTGCCTGGCCTGACTGCCATGGGCTACAGCAAGGAGCAGCAGGTGCTGTTCTAAGCACTTCCTTGTCCGCATCGCTGGACAGTGCTGTGGCTGCTGGGGGCATGGGCGTTGTATTTCAGTGCATGTCCTTGAAGCTAATGGGGATGTAGCTGGGCTTGTTTGGAGGTGCTGTGACCTTCTCTCTTTTGTGGCAGTACAGGCCGCTGGCGTTATCAGGGGCGCAGGGACGGAGCGCCATGAGCGCCCGATGCGCAGGTGCAATAAATGTAGTTGTGTTGTGGGGCACAGCATCTAAGGAAGTGGAGCCCGTGTACTGTATATATTCCAAGCAATATCGTGGTTGGGATTGCATGCAAGTGGCCATGCACACTGCTGGAGGCTGGGTGATGTATGGCATCGCAGGATGCTGGGAGGCTGTTGAGAAGTGAAGCATGGGTTCGAAGCTTGCGCTTCTTCAATATGTGTGTGGATCATTTGTGAATCAAAGGACTTGACCTTAAGGCATGTGCCTTTCTTTTTGGTGTGCGCACCATGTGCCTGAGGGGGCCAGTGAGGGGAGCAGAGCGGCATTATCTGCTTAAGTTAGCAGGCTAATTGAGAGAACACGGAATTCAGCTGGTGATTCAGGCCAAGTTCCTGAGTTCTGGGATGGAACATGATCTTGAGAAGATAGATGTGAGTGAGTTGGTGCTTTGCAAGTAGAAGCAGTAGCAGTCACCCATGACCAACTCCTGTAACACTACCTGTGCTGCTTGTCTTGAAGCAAACCGCGTCCCAACTACCACGAACCTCTGTTGGCAACGTATGCCCCGAGCTGCACCTTAGGCCTAGCTGAACCCCCAAATGAATCCCCATGACAAGTAGCATGCAACAGTGGCCGCCTGAACATGCTACAATACACAACTATGTTTCGCACGGATGGTCAGTAAAGTTCAAAGTCCCTTGTTCTGTAGGGCCCTCCCAGTCAAACTCTCACTCATCGCTTCCCCAGACGCTGCCTGCAGCTGAGCACTTGCACGCAGACCATGAAGCTCTTGCGTGCACGCCTGACCCATTACTGAGCAATACACTGGACAAGCCCATGTTTGACGTGCTGGCCCTGTCAGGCTGGGTGCTGCTAGGTCTAGGCCTGTTGGTTCATTCACCGCCCTACCAATACCGCCATTTCTTGATCTCCTCCTTCATGGCGCTGTCCTCAGGCATGGGGTTGTCTGACCGTGCACCTCCCAGCAGGACAGGGTAGCCCTGCAGGGACGCCACCCCTCCCTTACCCCCCCGTTGCCCGCCCCCATCCTTGTTGGAGTTGTTGCCAGGCCCGCCTGCCGCTTGCACGCGCGGCTGCTGCCCTGTGGGCTTGAGCTGCAGTGTGATGTGCCCCACGTAGCGACTGCCCCAACCGGCCTGCACCACAGGCACCTTGCGTCCGCCCTCAACTTTGGAGTCCACCCAGGTGGGATACGGCCCCCACACCCTGCGCGAGCACCGCACACCCAGCAGCAACTTAGCTGAATACATCTGCAAGCAGAATACAGCTGCCAGCAAGCGCGTGGTATTACGCTGGGATGCTCTGGCTGCTCGCTGTCTGCACAAGCGCCTCAGGTCATCCTGCGAGCGCCCGGCCCTCATGCATACGTGTTGAGTTGATCGCTCACCTGTCACACGCGCCAGACGCCTTGTCCAGAAGTGGTGCGGCGCCTCCTTTGTCACCCCCGCCCCACAGCAGCGAGTGAGAGTGCCCGCCCACGATGAGGTCCAATCCTGGAATGAGTTGCCCTGCCACGATATCAGCAGTGTAGCCCAGGTGACTGAGAAGGATGATGACCTGCGTTGGGTTGAGTGCAGCCCAGCCGCAGGGGGTCATGTGATGAGCGGGACGGAAGAGAAGGGGGATGCGCCGCATGCATGCATGCATGCATGCATGCATGCATGCTTGGGACACCACAAGCGCACAGCAAGCTAACTGCAGCCGGGCAGTATGCTGCGGGACCAGGGCGGGGAGGCGAATGGACCAGGGCGGGGAGGCAGAAGGACCAGATCGGAATTTGAATGTGACAGTGTGTTGGCACCCACCTCGCACCCGTCCTTGCGCATGCCCTCCACACACTTGCGGCCTGCCCCATACGGCTCCTGTTGACAGCAGGGCAGCCAGTGCACCGGCCTGACACGGACGCTCAAACATTGCCCAGATGCGGTGGCATACCAGCAGGGACATGCCTTGACAGGCTGCTGCATGTGTGGTGTGCTGGAGCTAGTAACCTGCCATACCTACCTTGATCTTCACTGGGTAGGCCTGCTTGTCACTGGTGTCTGTTGTCGTCAGGCCAAAGATGCACACCTGCACAAGGGGCCCAGATGCAGTGAGCCCCAGCAGCCTGTGTGTAGTGTCTACATGAGGCTTCCATTCCCTAATTGTGTTCTCCAACCGTGGCTCTTCAGTGCGCAGCGTGGTGGTAAGGTAATGATGGATCTGAATCCATGCCGAGCGGATCCATCATTACCTTACCGCCAAGCTGAGCACTAAACAGCAACAATCCGCACACAGACACGCTGCCTATACTGCCCCAGCTGCCCCTGTGATCGCTGCTAGGCCTGTCCTTGATTAAATACTCAACCCCTGTCTGACTCGTGTCCCCAACATGCATGGCAACAGGCAGGGTCACACACCTTGGTGCCTGTCATGTTCTTGGTGATCCATGTCTTGACGCGGCCGAGGGCATGACCAGCTGGGATCTCCATATTGCAGGCGCCCAGCACAGGATGGGGCAGCTGTTCAATGTACTTGGCCAGCTCTGATGCACCCCAGTCGAACTCTGCAGAGGCAGCAGCACGTCCCAGCACGGTCATCTGCATGTTCATCGTATGCTTGGTAAGCTGGGACCCAGATTACAACACAACATATCAAGCAGCAGGCATGTGGTGCAGCGTTTAAGCAACTCACCGTGATTGCCAACCGTCTGCAGGTGACGGGTGGCAGAGGCGCACATGGAGAGCAGTGAGACAGCACGGGAGCAGGTCAATATGTGATGCATGAACAAGGTGTTTGGTGGCTGGAGGTACGGTGTCTGCCGCAGGCATCAGACAACACCGTGTGGGCTGGAAAACAAGCCATGATGTAGGCCAGTGTCTGAGCAGGCAAAGAGGCGCACCGAGGCGTCGAGGCGCATCAGCCGCATAAAGTGCGCGGCCTGGTTGGTGCGGTACTTGCGGTCCCACACCTGGCGCCAGACCGGTTTTAAGTAAATGGCAAAGTGTGGGCGCGATCATTGTGCAGCATACCAGTGCTCAGCTAACAGATCGGTGTGCAGCAGTACGCAGGCGCCGGCCCCCGAAACCGCATGGAGGTTCGAGCTCTGGGGGCATGCATCTTAAACCACGCACTGTGCCAATGAAGTCATCACCAGCATTCAGGAGGAGCGTGTTCTCCCAACCCAGCTTTGCACGCATGTCGTCCGCCCACCTGCACGCCAGGCCCCCCGCGTGCACATGTGATGTGTGATTTGGTCTGGCATTCAAAAGGTATTATGCTAAAGTGTAAACAGCTGCTGAATGGCGGGGAGCTGCCCCACTGTGCATGCCGCAGCCACTCACTTGATCATCCGTGCCAGACCGCCTGTGCAGTTGCTGAGGTCCGCACCCTTGTTGTCGCACAGCTCGCACCAAGGCATGCGTGTGGGCTCCCTGAAGGTACGGTTTTGCAGAAGGAGCAGCATGACGAGTCTAAAGCCCCATGACAGGCACTCATGTACAATGGATCCCAGCTGGGACACATGGCAAGGAACCTGATAATGATAACATGGCGTTGGCAAGGACCCTGGCGGCTACAACTCAGTGTAACATGCACAGTACGCCAAGGCAGACCCGTTGATGGTCATGCTAATCCTGCTCTTGACGCACATGCGGTTGTGCCAGTCGTTGAAATGCAGGATGTGGAGGGTCCCTGGAGAAGAGGACGTGGAGCTGTTTGTGTACTGCGGTGTTGGGCTGCTGGTACTGCTCCCAATCACGCTGCTCTGAGTCCCGTTGCTTGTAGTGCTGTTGCCTGCTGCGCCCATAGCTGCAGCTGTGGGACTCTGAGCGGGTTTCACCTGGTTGATTGTTACGACAGGTGTCGCTGCCAGCGAGATTGCACTGGCCGCCCTGCTGCCGTCCCCAGGACTGGCAATGTTCGAGTCAGCCAGCGGCCCGTCTGCCAGGAGCAGCACGACTGGAACCAGCTGTGGCGATGTGCTGCCGTCATCTGCATTGCCTGCACTGGGGTCTGAAGCAAGCGGTGGGCTCCCAACAGTGGCAGTGACAGTGATCTCTGTGCCCAGCTCTGCTGCAGTGCGCACGCTGCCAGCTGCTGCTGGATTCAGGGGCAGTCCTCCGTCTGTAACCCCCTGGCTGTCTGCATCTGAGCCTAGCGGTAAAGGGATTCCCTGGGGCAGGGGAGACAGCTGCAGCACAGGGGCTGCTGCAGTAGGGGCCGCAGGCGAGGCGGGGCACGCCACACACGACAGTGCGTACCATTGGCCTGTGGTGCGGGATGTGTAAGACGATGGATGCAGTGAGCTTGTTGTGCAAAACGTTGAATCAACAGGGCTGCGGCCCCTCAGCCTGCCCCAGCCTGCCTGCGTCAGAGTTGCACACCTGATGCCTGCGCGAATACGGAACCCTTGTTTGCGGCAAGCCGCTGCAGCAGCTGCCATGCCTGCCCTGTAGGTAGGTGCAGCGTCCCCCATGCGGACCCATCAGGTCTGAGCACACGCTGCGGCCACAAGACATCAGCGTCAGTGCAGCACATGTTCTAGGCACGAGGCAGCCGCACAGCTTGAGTCACCACCTCAGGCTCACCACATCAACCAGACTGAACGACGCCTGCGGCCCAGCAAGCTGAGTGCTGGCTGCCTGTGTCAGCTCAGGCGCGAGCCCAACAGGCATGGCTGATGCTGAAGTTCCTGTTGCAGCTGCACGCCGAGCTGCAGCAGGCCGTGCAACTGCTGCTGGCTGCAGCTGAGGGGGTGGCTGTGGGGGAGGCGAAGGGACCACCTGCTCTGCAGACGGGGCCGCGCTGGGCACCCGGCTTGACTTGATGCTGCTCTTCAGAGGTGTAGGCGCGCCCTGCTGTGCTGCGCCAGGTGCAAGCGCCACAAGAGCAGGAGCGCCCTGAGCTGCAGCTGTGGTGGGCGCGAAAGCAGCCTGTGTGGGCCCTGCCATTGAATGGACGAAGCCAGAAACCAGCACGCACCACGCGAGCTGCGACAGCATTTTTGAAGGGCAGCGAAAACAGCGCACAGGTTCGAACTCGCACGCCATGCTAACTTGCAAACTTTGATGGGTCAGGTGTGATCGGACGAGACGAATCATTGCAAAATGTACCGTCAGCGTCGCCGCCAGAGCCGAGTTCCATACCACGTAGGCCGATGTATTACATGAATCAATAAGTCTCGCGATGCTGCAATTCAAATGTACTGCTGTATCCCGCACCTCCTCCCCCTCGCCTCAATCACAGATCTGGGATGTAATCATCGTCATCTACATCCATAGCCTGCACCTGCGCCTTTCGCACCTCCTTGATAATGAACTCCCTCCCTGGCCCTGTCCCAGCTGTCTTGGTCCCTGCTGCCAGACTGCTGCGTGTGTTGCCCACTGGCCCTGTGCCCACCACCGTGCCTTTAGCTGTGGTTGTGGACACGGCAGTCATGCCGCCACTTGCAGCCGCCGTGCCCTGCTGTGTTGACTGCTTAGGCCGGATCAGTGCAACGTTGACCTCCGCGTTTGGATCCTCCTTTGGCATGGTCAACACTAGCCTCCCCGTGAGTGTACTGCGCTGCGCATTGGCTGCCTCAGAGCGCACCTCGCATGGGACCAACAACTGCAGCAACTTCCCCTTGATCAAGAGCCTGCAGGCATGCCAGTCCAGCCGTCATGCAGGTGGTTGGCAGGAGGCTTCATGGTGCAAGCTACACTTACAGCCCCCGAGTCCTACCTTGCTAACACGATGTGTGCGGCGACGCATCACTTGTATGCATGGGCAGTCATCAATGCACCGTGCCCCACCCGCGCTCGTGCCAAGCCTCACCGCACAAAGCTTGGCTGCACGTCAGCCTTGATAAGGCTGGTGTCAAGGTACTTGCCGACGTCCACCTCCAGCACCACCGCCTTGCCGTCCTCACTCTCCTCCATGCTGAACTCCCACCGCCCCTCATTTCGCTGCATGATCCTGTGATTCACCATAACCCCAGTACACCACACACGTCAATTCATGCCCATGCAGTACACAGCAAAACCCTTCAGCCCAGTGCGTGAACCCTTGCTCTCCGCTGAGCTGCTGGCCACTCACCGCTCTCCCTCCTTGATCTCAGGGAAGTCATCCAACCGTTTGGGCTTCTTTTCCTGGCTGTCTGACTGGCTGCCTGCCTTCTTCTTCTCCTCTGCCTCGCGATTGGCCTTCTCCTGCAACCATACATAAGAAGGTAAACGGGCGATGCGCACGCAGTCACTGCCAGGATAGCACTCCTTAGGCTTGAATGATGAACCAGGCTTCAGCTGCAGGATACGTGACCCGATCAGCTCCCAATCTCCTGCACCGTGCAGCTTACATTTTCAAGGTGGTCCAGGATGCGCGTTGCAGGGCACCATGGCCGCTTCAGCTCTCCTGTCTCATCATCCACTGTGCCTGTCTCTTTCACCTCCCCGTTCTCATCGTAGATGCTGTCGTCCTCCACCTGTACCATGCATGGGTGCAATGCTGCCAGGACTTGAACAGAAACAACCGGGCACCCCCAGAGATGCCTCAAGCAGCAGGCACCACACGACAGCTAGGAGTCCCAGCTGTATTCAGTGCATTCAGAGCGAAGCACTAGTACACTGCCTGTCACCCTGCCTTACCTCTGCTGCCTTGTCCGGATCAATGCCCATGGCTGTCACATCCTTCCGCAGCTGAGCCTCCAGCTCAGGCAGCTGCTGTAACGCTGCAATGCGCTCTGAGTGCTTGACATCCACACCGTCCTGTGTGCCAGGCAAGTGACAGCCAGAAGCCTTACTGACACTAGTTTTGTGCTGAACAAACCTGCAGATGTGCTTGCTGAACAAACCTGCATATATGCTTGCTTTGCAAGAGGCTGGTCTTAGCACCTGCCGATCCCTGCCACATACTAGCAATGCATGTGGCCGCACCACACGGCTTGGCGCCTGCATCTGCCAGCTGCACGGCAACAGGCCCCGTACGCCCGCAACCCACCAGCTTCTTGATCTGCTTCAGCTTGGCAATGACATATGGCCGGTAGCCCGACCACTCAGTGCACGGGTTGCCCATAAGTGTGAGCTCCTTGAGGTGGATGTTTGCTTGCAGACTGCTGATTGTCAGCAGCCCAGCCTGCGCATGTTGCACAAGAGCATTACACTGAAGACCAGCTGTTCTGCACCCTGCAGGTGCAGACCCTGGAGCATGCCATGACATGTACTGCCTTCTGGCTCAGGGCATGGATGCCGCCTTGGCGCTGGAAGGCATGGCAGCCGGCACCAGCACCAGCACCACTCTCAGCGCAGTTAGGCAACGCAACAGCTGGCTGTGCGGAAGCTGTGGAGCATGCTGCTCATGTTAGAGCTTGCAGAATGCACACCTTGTCCACAAAGTTGATGGTGAGGTCCAGCTTCTTAAGTGACTCGCAGCGCTGCAGGTTCTGGATACGTGTTACGTTGTTTACTGCCAAGTTCAGGTACTCCAGCTCCTGCAGGACAAGCACGACCATCAACACATGCTCGACAGCTGCTGCCCATCGTGGGCAACCAAGCCTCTCCGCTGCCAGCAGGGTGTGCCTGTGTGTTGCAGTGTTCGTCGCATGCGAGAGTGCAAGAGCAGCTTGGCATGCATTCTTGCATGCGCCCATGTCAAACCCCATGCCACGGTCCATGCACACCTTAAGCTTGTGCAGGTTCTGAATCTTGCCAATGAGGTTGTTCTGAAGGTAAAGGATCTTCAGGTGGGGGCAAAGCTGTCCTAGCAGTTCGATCTTCTCGATGTTCTGCTGGTGTAAGGCTACCTCATCCAGGTTGGACAGCATGCCTTCATTGTGCTCCGCCCTTCGCCTAATCATCCACTCGCTGATAGAATTGGGCATTTTCTTCACCCCCGCGCCCCTTTTCGGAAGAACTTTGGACGGGTTGCTGAGTACAAAGTTTGGGGACGCTAGAGCAGGGTATCCAAGCTCAATATATCTGGATTTGCAATGGGCAAAACCCTCGCTCATCATTTGCAGTGAGTGTCACAGCAAGAAATGGTCGATAAATTTGCGCGAGTTGCATTTTGAGAACAAGATCACTACCAGCATGTCATAATTACCGCGCCTTCGCCTGTGCGCATCAGATCACCAGCTTCTACAGGGTGTATTCGCGCTGACATTACCAATGTCAGCACCATGTTCCAGCGCCCATAATAACTGAGCACCATCAGAAGGCGAACATGGGGGCGACGCAATCGAGCGAGGTTTTGAGGTCGGATTCGTTACTGCAGCAACTGGCTGGTGGCTCAACAATCGAGTATCAGGATGTGTTCTTCAAGGAGCTGTTCCTGTCGCTCTCCAGCCCTCTGAGCAGCTATGACCCAGCTGTTGTGCACCAGCGGCTGTCAGGCATCGTGCAGGACCTATGTAAGTGGACACCTGTACTGGCTGTTTACCCATCTGGCTCCAGCTCGTAGGCTTGCAAGATGCCTGCACGGCCAGTACCGCTGTTCACTTGGGCACGCGGCATGCAAGACTTTCGTCATCAAGCTCATGCCATGCGGCACGCCACATGCGTGCGTGCAGTGCGGAACAACCCGCAGACACACAACTTTCAGGCGCTCGTGCTGCACACGGTGTCCCTGCTGCATGACGTGCGCGTGGGCAAGAACCGGCGCTCTGCAGCCAACGCAGTGCGCTTTGTTGGCATGGTGCTGGGGGCTGCGGCTCGAGAGCCCCAGGCAGCAGCCATCACTGCAGACCTGTTTGTGATCCCAGCTGCGCTCCCCATCCCCAGGGAGCTCGTTGTATCAGGTGCGCATGCATCCGAGGCATTGGAGCAGGGTCAAAGTAGGCTGCTTGCATGCCTCGGGGGACTAAATGCTGCGATCATGTCCAGCAGCCCAATTGCAAAACCTGCCATGTTCAGAGTGTGCTGTTCTACATCTGCAACTGCAGGCAGCCACCAGCTGCTCAAGATCCTTGTGCGGAGGCTCATGTCAACGGTGGCCGAAATGGAGTGCAACGACACCACATGTGCGCCGTTCCCTCCTCCGCCTCTCGCGCTTGCACCCAGCTTTGTCTGATGCATGTCAGTCATTGGCTGCTCCTCATCAACTTGCAAAGAGCTACCACATGGCGTGCTGTGTCCGAATGTGATCGCAGACATCGTGCACTTTGAGTGCGTCACGGCCTTGCTGCTGCTGGCATCCAGCCAGCTGGCGCAGCGCCAAACCAGCAGCGGCGGCGCACACCCCAGCAGTCCTGCACACCAGCCAGCTGTGGATGCACTGCTGTCACAGCAGGCGTCTGCACCTCTGGTGTGTGAGCGGCTGGCATGCTGTCAGCAGGGGGACGCATGCGGCTTGTCTTGCGTTTTGTGGGCAGGCAGCAGCATGCCTTCGCTTGCACCACTGCATGGCGCAGCGACTGTAAAAGCTGTTGGTTGGGATGTTGGCTGTTTGGTGCTTGCAGCTGCTGCAGCGGCTGCTGAACTGGGTCATCAGCCGACCTGCTCCTCCTCGGGACGGGTCGCTGTTCATGGGGCAGCCAGCCAACCAGGACTCCACAGTGGTCAAAGTGGCAAAGACAGCAGCATGTAAGTGCTGTCTTTTTAACTTTGCATCCACTATGCTGCGTGGTGGGAATGCTCACTGCTCCGTTTACAAGTGTATGATGTTGTTTTTTGGATGCGCAGGATGCAGCCTTGTTTGACACTTGGTGGGTGACAGTGACAGCCATGCCCTGTGTGCACCGTGCAGCATCTCTGTGGTGGCTCCCAGGTGCGACACTGAGTGTGATGGCAAGCGTGGCAGGCGTGGGCGGGTCAGGCAACACGTGGCCTCAGCCGTTGGTACCCTCCCCGCTGGCCGACCTCTCCCTCCTGCTGCTGCTGGTGGGTATCGGGGTGTGCAGTGTGCATGAGGTGCTTGCTGGCATGAACAGCGGTGTGGCCAAGCCCTTGCTGCACGAGTGTAACTGTGTACATGATGACATGAACCTCAGTGGCTGGCTGTTGCCTGCTACCAAACCTACCTGCAGGCGCTCGTGCATACCCGCGACCACCCACCTGTTCTGATCAATATGTTCAAGTGGGGAATCGCATCCCTTTCGGACGCCGCAGCTGATGATGAGTCACGCAGCACAAGCGCAGCAGGGCCTTCTGGCAGACCTTCAATTGATGTGGAGGGGGGCCGCGTGCCATCTACCACGCTCTCCCGCACCTCTGCAGCTCCTTCAGTTGCATCTGTCCGCTTCCCAGCACTGTTCGAAACCCTTGCCACGCTCATGTGCTGCCCAGCTCCACCTGTGCCCCTAGTTGGGGGTGTGGTTGTGGGAGCGGAGGAGGGGGCTCTGTTTGGCTACCTATTGCTTCACGGGTGTCAGTCGTTCAAGGACTATGTGTTATCCAGGACAGACGTTGAGGTGAGCTGCGTGTTCACGGGAACCATGCTTGCCTCTCTTGCCACTGGAAAATCTACATCACGACGAGCGGGCAAGCATATTCATTGTCTTTAAGCAAAGGCATCAACACCATGAAGCTGAGTCCGGAGTGATGATGCACATGTTGATACTGCACGCAGGTACTGCTGTTGCCGGTGCTGCGGCAGATGTACTCAACACGAGCCAAGGACAACCCATCCTTTGCCTACATGCTGCAGGTGAGGCTGACAGCTGGCCTTGCTGCTGCTGGCTGTTCCATGCCCTTTGCACATCGGCTTCAGATCCCTGTGTGTCCCAGCGTTTAAAATGCGTGAGCTGGTGCCTTGGGTGCTGACCATCACCTGTGGCGCATTAAGTTTTGCTCGTGCTCGTGTGCTGGCACCGCGTGTTCTTCGCAGGTGTGGCTGCTGATTCTGAGCCAGGACACCTCCTTTGCCACCAACCTGTACCGGCTCACCTTGCCAAGCGGCACAGCGTCATGGTACAAGGAGCAGATGCTGAGCGGCGGCAGCGGTGGCACGGCAGCCAGCATGGGGCCAGGTGGGGCTGCTGTGTCATATCTATCATGTAAGATTCAGCCATCATGTACCTTTCTGCTGCATCGGGTATGATCACGGGGTATGATAGAGAATGATATTCGGGATTAAATCATGACATGCCACCAGTTCCGGAGCACCAGCATGCACAAGGCTGATGGTCGCAGGCGGCTGATGCATGGATCTTGCGCAGGTGCAAGCGGACCGGACACCACAGCAGCTGCAGTGGTCGCGGGTGCGCTGGCGGGCCCAGGTGGTGTGTCACCCGGGCGTGGCGTGGGGCAGGCCGGAGGGCTGACGCTCGGGTCGCTGCTCATCATCGTGCTCGTGCGCACTGTGGCCACCAACTTTGGAGGTGGCGGGGAGGGCGACAGCGCACCCAGTGACCTGACGCTGCCCACCAACGCACTGGCTGCGCTCGCCAACCTCGCCCCGCACATCTCCTACTTGCATTCACACGCCGCCCAGCGACTGCTGTCGCTTACACAGGCGCTGGCAAAGCGGTGGGTGCATGCATCGATATGGTTTCAGGTGCTTGATGTGATTGCTGCTCGACCAAGTATGTGCCCGTATGGGTGCGTCTGAACAGTCACTACCTGCTGTACTTGACCTGCAGGTATGGGCGGTTGTCCCAGAAAGTGGCTGCTGTTGCAGCCCAGCCCACAACTGCTGCGCTAGCTGCTGCTGGGCAGCCTGCACCACCAGATGTGTCAGCATGGCAGGTGGAACTCGCGGTGCGTTCAGTATGCCGTGGGGGGCAGCTGTGCTGTGCCACCTTTGCATCCTTGTGCTGCTCTAGGCTCCAGTCACATCGCCCCCAGTACCAAGATTTGTTCGTTGCTTATTGGTTGCGTGGTTGGAGTTGGCACTCTGCAGATGCACAGTGCTGCTGCCTTGTCGCGTTTGCAGGTGCTGGAGGACTACCTGCGCATTGTGCTGGAGGTGCTGAATGCCGCTCTGCTGGGGCCGCATGCACACCACCACGGTGGCTCGCATACGGGCATGCCGGGCGCTGCATTTGCATCTGCTGCACCTACACCTGGGGCGCAGCTTGCGCGCAATGCGGAGCTCGTGTACGCCCTGCTGCACAAGTGAGTTTGTGTATTGCGCCTGCCATGACATGCATTTGCAGCACATGCTGCCTCCCTGCTTAACGACTTGTGGTTAGAGTAGGAGGACACCGTTCAGCTGTTCAACTTTACAGTGTGTGGAGCTGGGTGTTGCTGCCACTGGTTTGCTGCAGCATGTGTATGCCACCAGTAGCCCTCCCATGCTGCAGCGCCATCAAACACAAATGGCTGTATACTCCCTCGACCCTTCCCTGCACCATGCACTGCCCCATGTCGCGCCTGCCCCCTGCGTCCGTGTGACCCCACGCAGGCAGGAGGTAATCTCAGGGCTGCGTGGCCACGCGCGTCTGGGAGACCTCGTAGCTAATCTGCTGTCCATCATAGAATTCTTCAACCAGCGGCTCGATGACGCACGCACGAGCGAGAGCGGAGGGCGCGCCGTGCCGGGCGGTGCGCTCAGCGGCGGACTTGCCAAGAACACGGGCTCTAGCGGTGGGTAGTCTGTGGGGCGGCAAATGGGGGACAAGTGGCAGTGCCGTGTGGTGTTCATGCCCTGCCTGCGCACGCCTGATTTGTGTTGTTGGCAGCACATTGGTTGCGAAATTTGTGAGAACCGTGGTTGGTGTGTGGCACCACAACCCGCAGGCAACTGGAGCGTGGAGCATGTGCTGGGGCTGGTGAGCAGCAGTGCGCATTACTGGCGGCCTGACCGGCTACGCCCTTTTGCAGAGCTCAGGTAAGGCGATGCCTGCATGCACCTTGCATCTAGCCACACCAGTCGCACCCAAACGCAGACATGTGCCATGCGTTTGCCATGGGGCAGAGCCTTGGCACATGACCTCCTTCTCAAGCGTGTGGCCTGGCTCGTACACGGGAAATGGCCGCAGGTTTGCGTACGAGGAGGAGGGCGACGCAGGGGCTTTCTTTGTGCCCTACCTGTGGGGCCTCGTGCGTGCACACGCAGCATGGCTGAAGGTTGGGGGCAGCGATGAGGCAGTGCTGACTGGCAGCAGCATGCGGTAGCCCTGCTGCTGAGGCTTGCTGCCCAGAATGTGGTGCTGAAGTGGTGGCACCAAGCCAGCAGCAGACGAGGGGCTGAATGGCATGTGTGCTTGTGGTGTATGGGAATTGTGATCAGCTGCAGGATGTACGTCAGTAGCTGCCGCAAGGGGCAGCAGGGGGCCAGTGGTGGATGAGATTCAATTCAGGCTTACAAGCTTTGCAAGCGAGGGCATTTAAATGCTTCTGTTGCTCGTTGAGTTCCAGTGCTGCCCGATTTCCGGGCATAGGCACGGGTCAGGCACGGGTGGCATGTAAACATCAGCTGAGCTGGCAAGTACCAGATCCCCACCACCCTACAACCAAAATAATTGCCGCCAAGAGGAAAAAATATATTGTACTTTGCCATGAACAAAGCCACGAACATGCTAATATGTATATGCTGCCGATGCTGCATGTACACGACATTGCATAGTCACCTGCTTCCAAGACTAGTTTTGTGGCGAACTCCAGCATTTCTACCCGAGACAGCCCAGACACCGTCGTCCTAAGCCAAATATCAGCTGCATGCAAACTCAAGCCCAATGCTGATGGATGTTGTACAGAGCGTGTGACCCAGTCCTGGACCACGCTGCAGCAGCCCGAACCCCTGCTTCGAGATCCCCGGGCGCAGCTGCAGCTACCACCTGGCACGCCAAGGGCCACCGCCTCACGAGGGCTAGTGCTTACGCAGTGGCTGCCTTGGGCTTGGCACCAAACTCGGAGATGAGGATCTCCTTGAGCTTGGCCTCCAAGTCGTCCACGGGGATGCCGGGTGCAAAGTCAGTGGCCAGCGCGGGGTTCTCGCCCACCTTCCCGCCCAGCAGGATCTTGTAGCCCTCACACGCCTTGCCGTCCTTCTTGGCGGGCGCGCCCATGAGGCCGATGTCGCCCACTTGCGCCTGGCCGCACGAGTTGGGGCAGCCAGTGAAGTGCACGCGCACGGTGCGCGGCAGCTCCAGCTGCTGCTCCAGCGAGGCCATCATCTCGACCGCGCGGTTCTTGGTCTCAGCAAGCGCAAAGCCGCAGAATTGGGAGCCGGTGCACGACACCATGCCGCGCGTCAGCTTGCCGGGGTTCACCTGCAGCCGGCTGAACAGGGGCTCCGCCAGCATCGCATCCACCTTGGACTTAGGCACGTTGCAGAACACCACATTCTCCTCACACGTCAGCCGCACGCTGCCGTCACCGTATGTCTGCAGGGCACGCAGGCGGCAGGTGGCATTGGGTTAACAGCTTGGCGCGTGTTTAGGGTGCATGGGCCTTGTTGAGGGAGAGCACCATGCCAGCTGTGTGTGCTGAAGGCCATCAGGGTGCTTACGCACACATGCTGCTGCAACACAGGCTGCTGTGTCACAGCAGTCACAGCGTATTCATGCCAAGAGCCCCACCTCAGCGACACGCGCAATCTCATCGAAGTCCTGGGCCAGCAGGCGGCCGGCGGGCACGCACGCGCCCACCCACACATAGCCCTCCTGCTTCTGGGGGTGTACACCCAGTACGTCACGGCGCTCCCAGTGACCGTCGTGGTGCGCCTCAATGCGGGGCATCAGCTTCACGCCGCCCATGTACTCCTCAATCAGCTGCTGCCACTTCTCCATGCCGATCGCCTCCACCAGCCAGATCAGGCGCGTCTGCTGGCGGTCGCCGCGAGGGCCGTGGTCACGGAACACCTGGGGCAAGGCGAGGGCATGGCAGTGCTAGGATGAGCTCAATCCCCACAGCTGGCTTGTTAGCATGCAGTTGTGCGCTGTGATTTGATGCTTCAACGTGACATGAGGATGCTTCAATAATTAGTAACGTGTATACATCATCCTTGGAGGCTAGCAAGCAACCCGCCAACATGTTCACATGTTACCAGCGGCACCCTCCTTACCTTGAGCAGGGCCTCAGTGAAGGGGATGAGCTGCTCCTTGGTCACACTGAAGGGTGCAGGGATGGACATGATGTTGCGCTTGATGGAGAAGTAGCCACCGACCTGCATGCGCGCAGCACAGCGTTGCAGGGAGAGTTTCAGTGAGTTGGATCAACAAGTGGCAGGCATGCACCAGGATCACTCAGCAGAGACAACCTGAAGAAGTCCAGGAGGCCAGAACAGGCCATACCGGTAGGTCAGTGGCTCTGGTGCGGCGCAGTAGAACGCGTTCACAGCGCAACTGCAGGCCCGACCCACCATCAGGTTGAACACCACATCGCCAGTGTCTGGGTGCTGCACGGCCTCGAAGCCCACGTCATTGATCTGGGTGTGGGGGAAGTCATCGCGGGATGGCGAGATACAGATGTTGATCTTGCGGGGCAGGTTGGTCAGGTCGGCGCGGCCGTTGCCCTGTGCGCAGGAGGAACGCATGCAGCAAAAGCGTCAGTGAGATGGAGTGCCCCTTCAGCCTCTGACGCAAACACAAGCAGCAGCACATGTTGCCGGTACCAACTAGCTCACTGCCTAACAGGCCCTCCGTCAGCAGTTTGTGGCGGAGGCATCAGCTGTTCAGGCACATGCAGGGTTGCAGGCACTCACATTGTTGGTGATCATGTTCTGCATCTCCACCAGCAGGGGGCGCACGTCAATGATCTCATGGGGGTCCACACCCGCAATAGGCGACCCAGTGAGGTTGCGCACGTTGTCCATGCCGCTCATCACGTTGGTCAGGCCAACGGCACGCAGGCCAGAGATGATGTGGTCGGCGTCCTGTCATGCATCAAAGTGGCAGCAGGGGTGAGTTCCATGTGCCAGGTCCACGAGGGCAACAGGAGAGGCAGGTGTAGTACAGCAGCATGAACAGAGCACAGCCGCACGCGACCCAGCTTCAGGTGGGCTGACACAGCGTGAACGCACATTGATGGTGATGCCGCGCATCTGGATGTTGGCACGCGTGGTGATGTCGGCACAGCCGTCTGCGCCATACGGCTTGATGACGGAGCCCAGATAGCGCAGCTGCTTGCCGTTCAGCTCGCCATTGGGCACACGAATGCGCATCATGAACTTGCCGGGTGTGCGCTTGCCACGGTGGAAGAGACCGGCCCACTTCATGCGGATGTCAACATCATCCAGGTCCAGGTCCTCCCACTTGGTCTTGCCCTCGCGGATGAGCTTGGCCATCTCGGGCACCTCGGCCCACATCTTGGAGCCGCACTTCTCAACCTTGACCTTCTCAAACTTGATCTGCAGAGGCGAGCGGCATGCAGGCATGATCAGCGTGCGCGCATGCACTTGTGAGCATTGGGCGCCAATTCTTAAGAATGGCAGCCACGCTGGGCCGGCATGCCGGCAAGGACCAATTGGCGGCAGCAGACTGTCAGGCGAGCCACCACCGCAGCGACAGATGCGGGCAGACATGCATGACACATGGCCACTTGCCTTTGACTTCAGGGCGCGCTCCCTTGCTGCTTCGCTCAGGTGCTTCAAGCCGCTGACCTGTGGCAATGTTGGGCGCCATGTGAATCCCATGCGAGTGGCTCGCTTGAGCTCATGAGCTGTACCAACCGCATGTGTTACAAGCTTCATGCCTAAGCTGTAGGCTAAACATGGAGTCGCGCTGCGTTTGGTGCTCTGCAGCAAACGAGCGGAGAAGGCAAGCATGCTGCACAGCCACGCATCGTCGATCTTCCCCACACGTGCTTGCGAACCCATCCTTCCCGCACGTGCCCATCAGCAAGACTGTGTCATCCTGAGATCGACGCTTCAGCCTGCGCAGACGCGAACGCCCCCCTGCCCTACCTCGAGGTCCAGTTCTGGAGGTGCAGCTGTGTTAGAGATGATTGACGTGCGAGGTGCTGCACCACGGCGAGCCGTGGGTGCGGCAACCATACGCTGCTTCAGCATGCTACTGGGCAGGGTCTGCATTTTAATGTATTGGACGGTTTCAGACTTCCCTTCTGACACTGCGCAGCCCACTTGCGAATGGCACTGCGGGCTGGCGGCTGCACTGAAGTGTCCGTCACCAAAAACTGTAAAAGGCAGGTCCCTCCACAGTGGAAAGTGGCACCAAGAGGCACATCGGTGCCAGGCACCAAGAGGCGCACCGGCTGCTTGCAAGGCTGTAAAAAACCATGACAAGCCCGGCTGTGCAGGATGTTTTGCACGCGCCCCCCACCACGCATGGCACGTGGGGGTACTGCCCCTCACGGGGCCCCATGGGGCCCCCATGTATGGGAACAGCTTACTACTGCTTGTTTTCCCAGTGGGACCGAGATTCAAACCCAAACCTGCAGCTTTATCGTTGGACAAGCATCTAACACGATGACCCCACCAGCCCTGACGACGATGCGTTCTGTTGCTGCTAAATCCACCCGGGTTGTGGTCTGCCACCGGTCTCTGGCAGCGCAGCCTGGCGCTCGCATAGCATGCATTGGTCGCCGCAGCATGCCGGTGTTCGCATCTGCTGCACCCTCTGTGGCTGTCAGCACCAATGGAAATGGCACCACTGCCACGCCAACGCCAGCACCAGCAGCAGTAGCTCCCCCTGCAGCTCCAGGAGTGCTGCCCCCAGGTGAGAATGTGGTGCAGCAGGGGCTGGACTGCTATCTTCTCAGATGGCACGGCTGCGTGTGCGGTCTGGCGTCGTGTTACTGAAATTCACGCCGATCTTCTGACGCCTGTGCGCTCACGCCACTGCGCAGCTGCTGCATTCCAGAACATTGTGAACCTGGGCGCAGCAAAGGCTGCAATGCCAGCATGGAAGACCCTGGTGAGTGACTGTGCGATCTGCTGCAACACGCACCGGCCCTACCTTGCCACATGCGCTGTACAACTGACTACTGGCCTTGGCCATGTGGCACAGCATGCTGTATGTTGCAATGCCCTATGTGTATGTACCTCATAACGTCATGTGATGCGTTCACGCTGTCGTGTTGCATCGCAGCTCATGGGCATCATGGCCGGCTGCTTCATCTCCTTTGGAGGCCTGCTTGCGATTGCGGTCGGCGGTTCTGTGCCAGGTACTGCCAAGGAAGCAAGCGTTTGGCCTGAATGTTTGACACTCATGCTGCGGAGGGTTTCATCAAGTAGGCCTGCTCAATGCAAGCCCACACAAGCTTTGTATGTGTGACGTGACAGGCCTTGCCGCCTCCAACCCTGGCCTGCACAAGCTGCTGATCGGCCTGGTCTTCCCCTACGGCCTGATGATCACGCTCGTGTGCGGCGCTGAGCTGTACACCGGCAACACTGCTCTGGCAAGTGAACACATTCGGTTGTTCTGGGATGGTTCATTCTATGGTTGCCTTATGCGCATCGCCCCAGTGAGCCGCAGCCTGGCACGCGCCATGTATTTCAGCTGCCGGCCCTGCCTGGGCACGCGCGTACTGACGTCATTGCGCGTGATCCATTCGTACGTTGTTATGGCTGTGCTGCACAGGTGACTGCCGCTGTGTACGAGAAGAAGGCCACGCTGGGCCAGCTCGCCAAGAACTGGTTCTGGAGCTACACTGGGAACTTCATTGGCTCCCTGGCCATGGTGGCCATGGTGGCCGCCACAGGCGTGCTGGCCACCAACGGCATGCCGCTGGCCATGGCAACCGCAAAGAGCTCTCTCACATTTGGCCAGGCCTTCACGCGTGGCATTCTTTGCAACTGTGAGCGCGTTATGGAGGGGTAATTCGCATGGGCCATCAGTGCTTATACATGCCTGCATTACATGTTGCTTGACAGCTGATAACCCTGGTGACCTTGCTCAGTGCGGATACTGACAGCTTGGTCGTGGCCACTGCTGCAGGGCTCGTGTGCTGCGCTGTGTGGATGGCCAGCGCGGCGACCACTTTGCCGGGCAAGACCCTGGGTGAGTTCTGCTTAACACTGAACTACATGGTCATGGCAAGGATGCATCATGTCCTTGCTGCTGCATGTGCACATCACTGTAAGGTTGTGGCCGGTACCGAGTCACAGCACAGTAACAAAAGCGTGCGTTGTGATGACTGCTGCATCACAGGCGCATGGCTGCCGGTGACGGCCTTTGTGTCAATTGGCCTGGAGCACTCGGTGAGTTGCATCTTGCATGTCTGCCTTGTCGGCAGCTTGCTTGCTTGCTGCATGCTATAATGCATACAATACCCTCATGCCTCTGCCAAGCTGCCACCCACGAGCTCTCTACTCCTGTTCTGCCCTGCAGGTGGCAAACATGTTCTTCTGTACCCTGGGTATTGTGATGGGCGCCAAGGTGAGGAGCGTGCAGCTCAATGTGCGATGTGTGTGTGTGTGGTGTGGTGGTGGGGGGGGGGCGGGCAGATCAACTGGCATGGAAGGTTGAGCCGGTCTGCGTGCATGCCTGAGCATGTCTTAATGGATGCAAGCATGCACCCATGTTTCCACGACTGCTCATCACATTGCAGGTGACTTTTGGCCAGTTCCTGATGTCCAACCTGCTGCCTGTCACGCTGGGCAACACCCTGGCGGGAGTGCTGTGCATGGCAACTGCGTACGCGCTTTGCTTTGGGAGTCTGGGCGCGCCCAAGCCCGAGGCTGCAAAGAACTGAACTGAGCCTTGGAACTCGCATGTCACACAATTACCAATACAGCTTTGAGAGGACGCAATATGGCAGGAGGGTGTGAGAGTGGAGAGTGCCATCACGTTTGTGGTTTTGGCCAGAGTTTGTGGACCATCTGGAGTATGTGAGCAGCTAGAAATGGCTTCAGCTCGCGTGCTATTGGCGCCTGTTGATCTGGTCATCCTTTTCTTTTTGGTGGATCTGATGGGAAGCTGGGCAGGTTCGCATAAGTTTGCGAAAAAGAAACACGATTCATAGCTGTATAAGTAGAGCTTGTTTCAATTTTATATTTATTCAAACGGACCCAACCAAGCCCCTGCCATACGAGGCAACGAAGGATACGGGCCGAACGTCAACCACGCAGGCTGCGACCGTGTAAACTAAGAACGTCATTTTGCTCTGCACTGAAATTTGATGCAACAGGAAAACGTGCAAATTGGGCAGAACATGCCAAGTAGCTGCATGCGCAACCTGGCCTGCCTCATGCCAGCCATGGGAGGTGGTGCGCAGATAGCACAGGTAGAGGCCAGCAGCACGATCCAGCCCCCATGCACGTGTGGCAAGTGTGTTCTGGGTATCTCAGGGGCAGGGGTACTGTTGTTCGACCCTACAAGCCGCCACATCATTCTGGTTCAAGACCACACCGACACTTTCAACGATTGCGGGGGCCAGCTCCAGAGGCATCACTCTCAGTCACGTATGTGATATCAGAACTGTGCCTGGTGCTTGGTACTTGTTTCCAAAACTTTGATGAGTCAGCCCTGACCCCAGCCCTGACCCCAGCCAGATGCACAGCTCTCATTTATTTATCATTATTCTATGCCTGCTTGGCTGCCTGCTTGGTCCCCTTGCCATTCTGATTTTGCAGCAGAGCACGTGATCGTGGAGTCGGCAGCAGCGGAGCTCCAAGAAGAAACAAGGGGTGTGGTCGCCTACCCCAGCCAAGCAGTGCAGCGCTTGCCATACCTGGATCTGCCACACCGGCAAACAAGCAAGGGCACGCATTCGTACCGATGTTACGTGCTGCATCTGCCGTACAGCAGAGGCATCTGCACTGCCTTCCAGCAGGCAGACGTCTCTAAGCTCCCTGACTGCTGGCAGGTCTGTGACCTCCGCCACGTGCCCCCTGTTACTCGCTGTATGCAGCTGTATGAATAAGAATTGTTAACTCACTTTCATTGGTTGAACACGACTTGCATCAGCGTGCTTCTGGTGACTGTGCACAGGAGACGACCGACATCGCACGCTTTGACCTCGACCAGTTTGAGGCGGCTGCACAGTCAGGGATCCTGCCTGATACAGGCACGACTGTGCGTGGTAAGCACGTGCCGCTGCACCCACGTGGTGCACGAGCCATCATCACAGCCGTCAAGTACAAGCTGCTATGATGGGGTGATGGGTGTGCGTGCTGTCACCAGTCCTGACTCAGCAAGCCAGCAGCTGGTATTGAAACAGCGTTGAAATGCTTGGTCGAAATGTAGATGTTGTAAACTGGAACAGGCCAGTCCTTCTACTGTGTACTGTTGGTTCATGTGCCACAGACACGCAACTGCCACAGACACGCACGAGCAGCTTGCTTGACTACAAAACGGACACAGCCGAACAATGGATTTGTACGTGGTCAGGTGGCCTGCAGGCCCAACCAATCAAACACATGCGGCAGCACATGAGGGTTCGAACTTGTACGTCGATGTTTGCAAATTGCTCAGCCAGCACAATTGATCCAATGGCGTGTCCATAGCTGATTGATGAGCTGAACACATAGGCTGGTGAGCTACACCCCTACCCAGCCCCCCCGTGCCTTCTTGCGCCCGCCACGCTCCCCTGGCTTGGCCCCTTTGTGCCTGGCCTTGTCCCCCCGCCCTCCCTTGCTGGCCCCACGCCCACGCCCACGGTATGACGGTGTGGCGCCGCCTCGCCCGCTGCCGCCACTGGCCTGGTCGCCACCCAGCCCTTCTGATGTGTCCCCACCTGTGCGCCTGGCATGCTTGGCTGCACGTGCCTCAGACCGCGAAGGTCCACGCTTGCGAGATCCCCCCTGCATATGTGCAGCACTTGCATGCTGGCCACCCTTCTGTGCTGCCATTTGCTGCCTGTCCCGCTTCTGCCTCTTACCCTGTGGTTTGGGTGGCGGGTGTGGGGCGTACTGTGCTCCTGCTCCTCCTAGGCCATGCTCTGCGCCAGCTGCCTGAGTACCAGGCGTCTTGCTGCTTTTGGGTGCACGGCTCATGTTTGCTGGCACTCCCGCGTTGCTCAGGCACGCCTCCTGCTTCTTGCTCAACCCTTTGCGCTCACTTGCTGCAACCTGACGCTTTGTCCATCCCGCTTTGCGCAGGACGTCACGCTGGTCCGGGGTCAGGCTCACACCATGGCCCGAGTGCAGCTGCTTAGCATGCTGTTTGCCAGTTAGCTTGGGTTTGGCCTTCTTGCCACTGGGTGCCCCCGTTTTGATCCCATCTGTGTCGTCCTCGTCAGTGCCGCTGTTCACAGCTGTGAGCTGTGGTGGCAGCTTCCTGGGCGCGTTCAGGGCAGCAGCCACATCAAACAGGCCGCCCAGCAGCACAAGGGGGAACGCCGGCATGCGGTTGTTGGGAGTGCCTGCTGCTGCTGCAGCTGCAGCTGCGGCGACATGCTGCGAGACGGACGCACCATCCGCCTGCACTGCAGCCCACTTGACTGCGTCATCGTCGCTTCCACATCCATCGGCCATGCCGGGCGCTCCACCCCTGATACTGCCCATGTGCTGTGCGCTGCTGCGACCCGCAACGGCTTGCCTGTGGCCGGCAGGCACTGACGGCACATCCTCCGCAGGCAGCGCGGCGGCTGGCGGCTGGCCTGATGCAGGGCCGGACGCACCTGGCCACATCAGCAGGTCTGGCACCCAGCCCAACCGCGTGTGTCTGCGACCCGCCTTTCCCAGGTGCTCCTGCAAGTCGGTAAATTACCACAGGTGCCAGTCTAAGACGGCCAGTGGCCCAAGCTACAACTGTACATGGAGTACTAAACTAGTGAAACTACCCAAGCCAATGGACCTAGTCCAGGTGGTCGAATGGTAGTGGCTTCCAGAGTCCCAGCCGCACCTTCCGAGACACGTTCTGCAGCACGCGCGCCGTGGCTCGGGACACCCGCGCCACCATCTGTGACACCGTCTGTGGCCTGTGCCACGTGTGCGAGCGGCCTGGGCCCTGCAGTTGGCTCGCGCAGTTTGCCAGACAGAAGTCAGGGTGGCGAAGCTGTCCACAATGGCAGCTGCACCACAAGCTGAGCCCGCACATTCCTGCCTGTGCACTTGTAAACCATGCCCCCACGCACCTCGCCTGTCTGGCTCTGCGCCTGCCGCCACATGCTTGTGTTAGGCAGCGTGTTGAGCGGGTCGTCGCGTGGCGAGCGTGCCACCAGCTTTGCAAGCGCGGCACGCACAAGCAGCCGCAGGCATGGTGAGTTGAAGGAAGCGTGCGCCACGTTGCGGCCGCTCACCTGATCAGCACCAAGGTGATAGAGGACGACCGAGCATGTGTGTTCATGAGCCAGCTGGAAGAGAGCACAGCTGCGCTCTGACCACAGGGGATACTGTGCAGCACCGGCATGTTGCCAAACCAGTCCATAGCCTGCCGCACACCCGCCTACCTGTGGGTCTTCCACACACAGCGGCCAGCACGCTGCGCCCATCCCACCAGGTGCAGCAGCCATCCAGCCGGCTGGCTTGGAGATGATGCCGCCACGCAGTACGCTGACTGCCTCGTAGCGCCAATCCAGCGCATAGCCATATCTGCCACATCATGCAACAAGACAGACCGCCCAGCCGCAGGGGGGAAAGCTACTAAAATGGACGGAGGGGTTGGTGCATGTGTGTATGCACCGTTCACTCAGCATGGTGGATTGATGCACATTATGAGGCAGGGGCAGGACTTGAGGGTAAGGACAGCATGCACTCCCTCCCAAGGTAAGCATTCAGACGACGCCTCTGCGGCGTCTGCCCCACACCACCCATTTGCACTGCTGGCCCCTGTGTGGGCATCACAAGGCACACTGCCGGCCTTGCAGCACCCCCCATGCACGTGGTACAGCTGATTGAGGGTGTCTGACCTCGCCTCTTGCAACCAGTTACTGCCACAAAACCCAGGCTTGCACATGGTATCTGAGCCCTAATTCGACTGGCACTCAGCTGTTGCTGTTCATCGTTGACTAGCACAGGATGGCAAGCGGTCAAATGCATACTGTGCCCCGAGCTCCACCGCACCTGAATAGCAGGGACAGCAGCATGTCCCCGAGGTCCATGCAAGCCCAGGATTGCGCTGTGCTGGCAGCCGTTGCCCTGTCACCAGTGGGTCTTGTGCTCGGCGAGCTGGGTGCGCCAGTAGAGGCTGCCGCGTGGCTGAGCGTGCGCAAGTACGCCAGCACGTCTCCTTCCAGGCCATTGCTGGCAGCCCCACCAGGTGCAGTGGCACCAGCGCTGCTGCTGGGCCCCGCGTTGCCCAGCTGTCGCTGCTGCGGTGACTGCCCACGACGCCCATATCCTTGCGTGCTGCCGTGCACTTGGGCGGCACGTGTCACGTCCCGCCACGAGGGTCCCGCACCCTCGCACTGCAGGTGGCCCAGCACTAGGTTGAACACTGAGTAGGACGACAGTCCGCCCGTGAATACCTCATTCAGGCCTGCAGGGGTGCGGACAGACAGAGGCATGGTGGGTCTCCATAATTATGTTGAGTTGTGCCGGAAGAGGTATGGAGGAAGTGCACAGCGTGAGGAGGTATGCAGGACCTTGCACCTGCTGTGACAGTTCATGCAAGAGTCATGCTGGCAGCTGGCGCCTAACCACACAACCCACAAGCCTGGCTTCAGCCGCCACGGACCTGCTTCCTTCAACAGTGCCTTGATGCTCAGCACCAATGGCCGCAGTGCGGGTGCTGCGCTACATGCAGTACGCATGAACGCCGCAGCGCCTGGGCCGCTGGCCACACCCAGGGAGATGTCGACCTCCAGGGGCGCATGCAGCGGCCCTGCCACGAGGCACGCCTTGATGATCGGCACCTGCCCATGCAGAAGGAGTGTGGGAGAGCAAGATATTTGAAGCTGTACAGCTGAAGCTGTCAACATAGGCCAAGAGCAAAACTGCAGCGACCAATCTGCATTGCCCTTACATAATGGACCTGCTACCCACCTTCGCTGGGATGATCTGCAGCGAGCGCCTGCTACCAACCACGATCTTGGCACGCCGCAGCGCCTTGGCCAGCCGCTGTAACTCGGTCGTTGCGCGCGCACGCTGGCGTGCCAGGTCCTGCATGCCACACATGTTGCGTGCAGCATGCTCTGATACATTCCAGCTTTTGCAAAGCATCGGGGTGTGCGCAGGTGTGTGGGGTGGGGTGGGGGCCGGTGGCGCTGGGCGCTTTTACGAATGCTAGCCCGCTTGGCAACGCAGAAAAATGCAGCACCGGAAGCACCTACATCAGGTGAGTGGCAATCGTTGAGCACGCCCAGGATGACCACATCCAGGTCAGACCCAGGCAGCGCCAACCCGGCAGCCTGCAGGCCACAAGTGGGGCACAAAACGTTTAGTGACATCCACTATAGTAAGCCTGATGCGCTGGTGTACAACAGCAGTAGCAACTGTGGCGCACCTGGGATCCAAAGAGTGATGTTTGGACGTTCAGAGCTGGCCACAGCCCCACAGCGACGGACTGCAGGTCATTTCAGCGAATACGTGTGAGCACGAATGGCGACCCAAGGCTGTGATGGCAAAGCAGAAACCCACCATGCAGGTCGTTCCAAGGCACAAGCTGCTCAAGTTCACACTACCTGGATGGCCTTCAGCGTGGCGTCCAGGGCGGCAAGGTGGGCTTCTGAGGGCGCTGCAGCTGCAGCAAATGCCTCCACCTCGTAATGCAGCGCTGACAGACGTGGCCGTGCAGCTGCACCGGGCCGTGCACGTGGCCCCTGGTACAAGGGCTGTGCACCAGGCAGCTGCCGCCCCCGTTTGTGTGTCGGCAACTGCCTGTCCTCTGCGGACTGCTCTTCGTCCACTCCCTGAACTCCCCAGCCTTCTGCCAAGCCGTCCAAGGGCCCACCCCCATCACTGCCAGAGCCCTCCTCATCCTCATCCTCATCCTCATCCTCATCCTCATCCTCACCCTCATCCTCATCCTCGTCTTCCTCCCATGCCACCTCCAGACCCTCCTCATACCCGGACCCCTCATCCCCTGACAGCTCAGAGTCACTGACGCTGGCTTCAAACAGCCCCGCATCATCGCTGCTGACCTCGTCTGCATCCTCCTCGCTGCCCTCATCGCTGTATTCCTCACCAGCAGCTAGCTCCTCAGTCGGAAGCATGTAGCCGCTGCCATCCACTAGCGCCTCCCCAGGCACGCCCGCTGTCACATCCCCATCTGCTGCGACACGCCGGCGCTTCGCAGCAGGCCCTGCGGCCTCTAGGTCACGTCCGCTATCAGTGCCGGTGTCTGCAGCTGCATGTGCTCGGTCAGCTGGCTTCGCCACAGCTGCCTGCACGGAATTGCCATGGCCCGTATCCGCTGTTGCTGGCCTTGTCTCAGTGCCCGGCTGCCCCTCACCCAGGGCTTCTGCCCTAAGGACCAGCTCACTCATGCCGTTGGCTGCTGCGGCTGCTGCTGCTGCATCTGCCGCTGCAATGGCGGCCGTGACCCGTGCAGAATGCGCACGGATGTCCACACCGCCAGTCTGCTGCTTGGCGAGCGCGAGCAGCTCGCGCACGAGCGTCGCAAATGCAGCAACTCCCATGTCTGCAGGCGGACAGCACAACCGCAGCACACCACGCCCATGAATACACCACAACGAGCACACCACCATGCTGCAGTTGTAATGGTCAAATGTGTAGGCCTGCTTGCAAGCACCCAGCTGCCTCCCACATGGCCCACCTGCGCTGCGCTCCCATGTTGGAATGACGCAGCAGCAGTCCTCCTCGCCAGCTGCCGCCTTGCGCGCCTCGTTATCCACCAGCAACACCCGGCCAGATGCAGCAGGCAGCCCACTGCGCGCCAGCGGCTGCAGAGCACCAAAGGCAGACGTGAAGCAGTATGTTAAACTGCGGCTTCTGGTAAAATTGTGCGCACACAGGACGCGTGGCAAAAGCAGTGGGCAGTAGCGGCCCCGCCCTCTCTCCTGCTGTACCTTGACTGTATCCCACGGCTTGCCACCTGGCCGCGACTCCCAAGTCTCGTCCGGCGCACACTCCTGGCGCGTCAGCACAACGCTGAACAGGTCACGCGGGCCCGCCACACCCGGTGGCACTCTGCGCTTCTTCTTGCCACGCGCCTCAGCCACAGTGCCCTCCCACCGGTCCACGTCGATTTCCTTGCGCCCGCGATTGACGGCCAGGTAGATGTGGTGAATGGCTGTTTCCACATTGTGGCGCATGGCTGAGGAAAATATGCCCAGCTGATACCTGCAGCCGCATGTGCAGCATTAAAGCAAGCACCTAGCTGCAGCCTTGACATGGCACGTCTTACCCGCTTGCCTTTCCAACGACTGGCTCATATGCAAGCGACAGGTCAATGCCCCATACATGTGTTCGCACCATGGCAGCAGCAGCAGGAGCAGGGAGATGTCAGGTCGTACAGTCCATGTGCGCGCACGCCCGCCCATCTCCCCTTCCTGCCTTTCCGAGACCAACACGCCATTCAAATCAAAGAGGATGAGGGGCCGCTGGTCTGGCACCAAGGCGCTGGGGTGTTCCTCCCTGACAGCGGGTAGTTCCTGGCCAGGCACTGCAGTGGGCGCCATTGTATCGCCCTGCACAGGGAAGGCATGCAGCTTGACATGGCTGGTTAGTGGAGGCAGGCCACGGGGCGTGGAGCCTACTGCATGGCGCATGAAGGCACACCTTGTCGCTGGCCACAGCTCCAGAAGGTCCTGTCCCCTCTTGCTCGTCCTGACAAAGAGTGTCTTCACATTCCATGTTCTCTTCCTGACTCAAAGCAGCCAGGTTGTCATGGTCCATGCCGTCAGGCCGTCGCGTGAGATGTGACCATAAAGTACTTGATGTATGATGAATCTTCAGATCCAGCAACTTAAAGCAAAGCAAAACAAGTCTGGGGAAAAGGTGAGGGGAGTGAGGAACGGGCCCGTCTTTGCCTGCGCCTGTGCCCTATATTTGTGCTCAGGATGAAGAGATGATGGGCTCAAAAGTGAATGTGAGCAATGCAGCTTTGGAAGGATTGATTGAGCGTAATCTAGGGCTGTTCATATGGTGAATTACCTGATGCTGATCTGCTGCTGGCGAACGCCTGCAATTTATCTGTTTTTGCATTCAAAAGAGTGATACTAGACAAATGCAAATTGCGCTTGCATTTGTCCAAGCTGCGCACTGTAAGTACAGCTGTAGCTGCTGCCATGCAGGTCACGAGGGTTCCGCAGACAACTAGGTCTGCGGTGGCTGCGAAGCCCGCTGCACCCATTCCCGCTATCAGTGCTTTCAATGGCTTTATCGCAACAACTAGGCCTACTGCCGAGCGGGCGTGCTCATTGGTGGCGAACAGCTTGACGCGCCGGGCAGAGGACGTGTTGGGATCCGTGGACGACATGCCTGGGCCTGCTCGTGGTGGGTGCACGCTGCAACATTTGTTGCTTTTTGAGGTGGCTGCCTGTGGCATGACGATCAGCATCCACTGCATTCTTGCGTCTGCAGTGAGCAAGATCCCTCGTCCATCACCCCGCACAAGCCTGCGCATGGGCCTGCCCAGCAAGGGCCGCATGGCGGAGGACACCATCAACCTGTTGAAGGTTTGCCTGGCCAGCTGCGGAGTTTTGCGGATGCGGTGCTGGAAATGGCCCTGAATCAGTAATCGTGGATGGCAAGCCCACTTGGATCTATGCTTTTTCTCATCGCGCACCTCCCACAGGATTCTGCGCTGTCCGTGTACAAGCCCAACCCTCGGCAGTATATCGCCACAATCCCTCAGGTACGTCAGGGAAAATCCAGTCCAGCCGGCACCCCAATCCACATGGTGTCCTGGCGGTGCATGCAACATAGACAGTATGGACAGCTGCCTGGGCTTGCATGCCAGGATATCATCACACCGCAAACAGCGCAGCCAGTATTGACCCAGCTAGCCACACGAGATGCATGTTGGGTGGGCTGTGCACTGTCTGAACTCATGCCGCGCACACGCATCCTTCCAGATCCCCTCGCTGGAGGTGTGGTTCCAGCGCGCGTCTGATGTGGTGCGCAAGCTGCGCTACGGCGACATCGACCTTGGCATTGTGGGCGCAGATATGTTCGCGGAGCTGGCTGACGGTGAGCATGCGCCATGGCATGCACATGCGTTGGTTGGGTGCCGTGAGGAACTAAAGCACTGCGCCAGGTCATGCGTTGGCTGGTGGAGCGCCAGACGCAGCAGCCGAGAAGCCGCGGGGATGCAGCAGCCGCTCGTGAAGGAAGGAATACAGTCATACACCCTTCCAAAGGTGTCGCGATGTGCTGCATGGTGGTGTAGGTGATCCTGACCTTGTGGTGTGCCACGAGGCGCTGGACTTTGGACAGTGCAAGCTGGCGCTGGGCGTGCCCATGACCGGCAGGTTTGCCAACATCAGCACGCTGGACCAGCTGCGCAGCATGCCTGACTGGACAGCGGAGACGCCCCTGCGCGTGGTCACCGGGTAAGGAGCACTTCTGCAGACCTTGAAGCAGTGCACTGCTGTGATGGTACTGTAAAGCATGAGGTCAGGGTGGCTGCTTGTGCACTATTTTGATGATGCCGGCATTCAACTGCATCGCACATGCAGTTACCACAACGTGGCCAAGCGGTACTTTGCCAAGAATGGCTTCAAGCACGTGGTGCTGCTAAGCGCGGATGGCGCACTGGAGGCGGCACCCGCCATGGGCTCCGCGGACATCATCCTGGACCTGGTGCGCGGGCAGGGGCAGCAGGAAGCAGGAGGGGTGGCATGGGTGCAGGGGGGTGTGGGGGATTCAATTATTGCCAGCGCAGCTGTGAGTATGCAACGCACAGCTGTGCACGCTGGGCATATGCCTTTGGGGTGTACATGGTCGCAGTGGGCAGGGTGGCATGTTCATGGGGGCAGCTGTTGCGGGGGGTATGGCACCGGTCGTTGGTTTGTCGCCTCTGCAATACAGCCATTCTGAGCTCGGGCAGGGACCACGCCTTCTCAATGCGCCTACCACGCATGCCATGCTGCCTGTCTCGCTGCACGCAGGTGTCCACAGGCGTGACGCTGCGTGAGAACAACCTGAAGGAAATTGAGGGCGGCGTGATCATGGAGAGCCAAGGCATCCTGGTTGCCAACAAGCGCTCGCTCATGGACCGGCCAGGCCTGCTGCAGGTGGTGCACGAATTGATTGAGCGCTTTGACGGCCACCTCAAGGCAGAGCAGTATTACAGCGTGATTGCCAACATGCGCGGCGAGAGCCCTGAGGAGGTTGCGAGCCGCCTGCTCAAGGCGCCTGGCCTGCAGGGCCTGCAGGTGCGCAAGAGTGTCCTAGCTGCTGGGTTGAAGCGCGCGAGTATGCTTTGCTTTGCAGCTCGGAATGCGCCCACCCCTTTCTAGTTGCTCAAGTTCATGCGTGGTGCGCCAAACCACACACGTGCAGGGCCCCACCATCAGCAATGTGTACAACATGAATGGCAATGGGACCGCAGCGCAGCACGGCTTCTACGCTGCCACAATTTGCGTGCGCAAGAAGCAGCTGTACGCGGCTGTCAAGGCATTGCAGAAGCTGGGGGGGAGCGGTGTGCTGGTGCAGCCCATGACGTACATCTTTGATGAAGAGCCCAAGCGCTGGAAGGAGCTGCTGGAGAAGCTGGGGCTGGACGAGGACAAGGTGGTAGTTTAGATCGTAGTTGCGCAGCTCCCAGTCTCGATTGTCTGCAGTGTTGTTAAGAGTGATGAGAAAGCCGCGATGGGATATCATGAGCAGAGGGAGGCATGTGGCTGCTGTGTGCATCTCAGGTTCTGCGGGTGCCATGAGAAGCGTGCGTGGTGTAAACAATCTTACATTTCAGGTCATTGACCTGCAGAGCTGCTTAAAATAGCACACGCGTCTTGGCAGCCATTGCAGCCTGCTGCTTCATGGCTGCGCTCTGCCTGAAAACCTGCAGAGCTGAGCGGCGCACGGCTGGTATCGACATAGCACGCAGCCTGGCTGGCTGGCTGAAAATTGGTGCAGGCACGTGCACATGGCCAGCAGACAGGCTATGCCTGCTCCGCACAGCTTGAGAACTGACATCACGGCTGCATAAAGTGCTTGAGCTGCCAGCCGCATCTGCCTGCACCTCCTCAACGCCCTCCCTCATGTACACCTCGCCATCTGCGCCCTGCGTCACCAGCAAACTCGGTTGCCCAGGTTTGTCATCCTGTCCAGCACTGCTCTGCGAGGCACCCTTCCCTGGCTGAGCCACCTTGAGCAGCCCTCCTAAAACACCAAAAACACCTGCGCCACCAGGCAGCTGCAGTTGCTGCTTTGCTTCAGCTGGCTTGGGCACGGCAGGGGTTGAGAAGAGGTTCCAGCCACTGCTGGATGAAGGCGATGCTGGAGGAGGTGATGACATGGGTGCAGGTGCAGCCGCACGCACACGCGTGCGTGATGAGTTGGCAGGACCCATGAGGCCACGCATCTTGGGGGGTGGAGGTGCCGCAGGTGTTGCAGGGGCGCCCGGCGATGATGCAGCTGTGCTCCCAGAGGACCCGGCTGCTGCTGTACTCTGGCTTCGGGGCATGCGGTACACACTGCCAGTGCTGAGGAATGCATCGGCGTCACGTGCGGATGTGGCCTGGGGGGCTTCAGGCCCATGCAGGGGCAGGTAAAGCAGCTTGCCATCCATGTACTGGGTGGTCTGGGCTTCTGCTCCTGATTCTGATGAAATGGCGTAGAACCTGGGGATGGTTTCGGCTTCTAAGAAGCCCAGACGCTTGTAGAAGGCGCGGGCCGCGTCATTGGTTTCCAGGACGTGCAACACGATGGCCTTCGCCCTGCATGCCGCACAGCCGCAGTCCCACTTGATGTCGTGCACATGCAAAAGGAACAACACAGGAAGTACCTACCAGGTCATGTGAGCAATGCCGGCAGTACACACATGGGTCATTGCTCCTGTGTGTACCCACCGTGCGGTGCGTGCGCTGTTGATGACCTGGGAAAAGAGGGAGCTGGCGATGCCCATGCGCCGGTAGTTGGGCAGCACGCCAAGCAGGCAGACGTTGACCACCACGTCCTCCGGCTCCAGTTTCAGCGCCTTAAGGCCTGTGGATGCCTGCCTGCCACCGCAGCTCTCACCAGACATGCTGTCGTGTGTGCCCGGCTGTGGGGATGTGCTGCTTGCTGCTGTGGTGGCAGCCTCTGTGCCAGCCAGGTAGCCCTGCGTTGCAAAGTGCAGTCTCAGCCGTCAGTTGCAGCTGACACGTCATGTGCAGCTTTGGCCACAAGGCAGCTGCCAGCTCGCTGGGGAAGGGGGGCCTGCTGTCAGGAATTGCCCTGGGCTTTGTGCTATTGTGCAAAGGGCCAGGAGGAACAGAGCACACTATGCGGAGTGTCTACGTGATGCATGTGGTGATAATCAGGATGGAGTTGTGGAAGGTGATGTACAAAGTTTACCAGCGGGTATAGTAAGTTCATCCCTTCACGCGCGCACCCCCTCATCAAAATCCTGCGCTGTGCCGACCGCACTCATGACGAAGCCAGCCAGCTGCTCTTCCTGCTGGTTGCCCGTGTTGCCTTGCACCGAGGCTAGGCAGAGCCATCTGTGAGGCAGCAAAGCGTGTCTTGTTCGTGCGTGCATGCCACATCATGGGAATAGAGCAACTTGCATGCATGGCAGTAGCTGCAGCCCAAAACGAAGCACATCAAACCGCACCTCGAGGAGGAGACTGCATCAAACAGCGTGTCATCAGGAACCACGATATCAAATTGGAACAGCTCACGATGCACCTCCTGCGCAGGTTGAAAGATAAGTGAACGAGCCAGAAAATGCGCAGGATAATCAGCGCTTAAGTTAGACGTGTTGCGTGATCATGTGCCAGTAGATCCATTCTCACCTTGATGCGAGCGAGGTCCTGGGCGCGCAGTAGGCGTATATATGGCTTCGTTGCATTGACTGCCATTGGAAGCGTGCAGATATCAAGACACGCTGTTAAATGACGCGCCCCGACGCAGCAAGCACCCCTGTCTTCTAGCTACTGTTACAGTGGCTTGAACGTGCTCAGGTTATGTACAAAATCATCCGATCACCATTGATCACACCCTCACACTCCTGAGTTGAGTGGCATGTGATGATGGTGGGAGGGTTTCTTTTTGTTGAAGAGGGGTTCTTTTTTGAGGGCCAGGAGGAAACTCTAGGAAGAGGTTCATCATGACTGAGTGGCTTGAAGAGAATTGCCCCCGATCTGGAGGAGCCCTAGAAGGGCCGGAATTCCAGGAAGGGACCGCCTGATTGCCAGCAGGCGGGCTGCCCAAGAGGTCAACAGCATGGGGGCCTGGTGGGGGGCAAGGAGGAGGTGGGAGGCCGGAGCCTGGCTCCACACGCAAGGAGGGCGCTGGACGGTGATGTTGCTGGAGGGTGGTATTGCTGGATGGTGATGTGTGCGGGTGTGATGCTGGCTGCAGGGTGGCATGTCAAGTCTGATGTGCTAAAACCTGATGCACTGCAGCTACTAAGCAATTGACCTCAATCAGGCACAGACCTGACAATGATGTTGCCAGGATGTTGCATTGACTTGACTTGTTGACTTGTTACAGCGTTTCCCGTTAAACGAGGTGCTGCGATTCCTTAATCTTCCTCACAATTAGTCCCCTCCATGACTCCCGGTTCCGGCAGGTGGTAGTGTACCAGTCAGGTTCCCTGCAGCCTAGGAACGCAAGGTCATGCCGCGCCGCATCTGTCCGCGTCTGTATTGCATTACAGACTCAGATATGTGTCATGCTGTTGGCTCAAACACTTTTCTGTCACATAACGTATTCAGTAGCAGGTCATTGAACTGTTCGTACGCAACCGGCAGGAAGTGCACGCTCGTGTTGTCCCATTTGATCTCCAGCTGCTGCATTTCCGCCGCCGCTGCTATGCTGCGTACGTCATAGATCTGCGGATAGCGCATGCATGGCAACTGAATGAGCAACAGCAGCCAGCTACTGTTGTTCGTCAGCAAGCCCAGTCTACCATGCAGCACAGCGCATCACAGTGTGCAAAAAAACCATAATAATAACACATTGTGTAAACTTAAAGTAGAATGCATCATGGGTTCGTCTGCAGGTTGTGAACATTTGGTCACTTGTACATGGCCGCACCTCAAAGCCATGTTGCTCAGCCAGCCCAGTCACCAGCTTATTCATGTGCTCAGGAGCTGCATCCCACTCAGGAACAGATGTAGTTTTCCAAATGAGGCGTGTGCCGTATTCAGAAGCCAACTTGCGGGCATACCTGCATATGGACATGACAAAAGGGTGGAAACAGTAGGAGTTTGAGCTTTGCTTTCAGCAACAGTGTGCATTGTGCAGTGGGCACATGCAGGCTTCAAAAGGGAACCCTGCACCTGCTCGTGCACCGCCCTCCACACACACACACACATCACACAGACACACAATTACCCTGCTCCAGCCCCTGCCTCCCAGGCTCACTTAAAGATTTGGGTCATGACGTCCTCCAGCCTCTCCCCTTCCTTGCTCCACCAGAATATGCCCATGTTGAAGATCAGGATGTCTGGCGGCCGCCAATGCCTCATGCCCCAATACGGTGCAGCCTGCTGACCTGCCTTGGCTGTGGCTCCAGCAGCTGCCGGCAGCACAGCACCTGGTGGGGGCGGTGCAGGCTTGCGCTGTTTGATGGGGAAGGGCGGCTCCTCATTGAAAGCCCATGCGATGCCCTCGAGACCGGCAACCAGGAAGGTGGGGTACTTGTAAACGTAGAAAAAGTCCAAAAGCACCTGAGGATTCGCACGCCACACAGGCAAACATACAGCGGTGGGATGCAACTCTGCATGCCGTCATAGTCTAATGATACGATGCAGCACGTGCCCCTGGCCATGAGCTGCAGCTGCAAAAGAGCATCAGAAGGCCAGGAGCAGTGGCGTGGAACTCCGAAGCAGCTTTCGCAGATAGCTCCTGCGTACAACACTGCTGCCCCTTAATTGTGAAACATTAACCCAGTTACTTGTCGTGTTAATGCCCGCAAGACCCACCAACGATGGGTTCAGCGGCCGCCGCTGCTCCTGTTGACCATCTGTGCCTGACTCCGCCATGAGGTAGCGCTGTGGGCCATTGGCTGCCCCGCAATCTGACATGCACTTGTCCAGGTCAGTGGCCTCTGTGTTGTGCAGGTTTGCGTGCTGCAGAAGGCCACGTGACGGGGTCCTCCTGGCCATATAGTCATGCAGCGAGGCATTGAAGCGGAAGCGCCACACTTCAAACGGCAGGCGGCCCTCCCCATGTTGGCAATCGCAGGTGGCCTTGCCATGCTGGTTAGCAAGCCGTGTGACAAGGCGTGACACACCAGCGTAGTACCTGCCGTGCGTGGTAAGTGGCTTTTGGTGTGAAAGTCACCCAAGGCACAAGGGCAAGAGCAACACGAACGGCGCTCTGCGTGTGGGTACACTTCAGATCTTCATGCATGCTGCAGTACACGCTGTGATGAACAGTGCCATCCTCTGTGCGATCAGTTGCTTTACTCACCCGTCCCAGCTCTTCCACTGGTATTTGTTGCTCACGCTGGCCTGTGCATCATCATATGGGTGCTGGTACTGCTTGGTTGCCAGATAATGCGCCAGGGTCGTGTATTGATAACTGCAGCAGGCAGCCCATACAGGCCAATTGGCAGGAGTCAATAATCTGTTTGTATGCAGGTGAAGCCGGCCTTGGCCCCAGGCGGGAGCCAGCAACAAGCAACAACCTGTGGTGCCCGACATACTGTGTACTCACCGAGAAACACTGTCTCCGAGCATCACGACACGTTTGCCGCCCAGGCATTTGGCAGCCACATCTCCCAATGGGCGCCACAGCTTGCATCGGTCCAGTTCAAATGCCCAATGCCCTGCATCATCTCGGTACCACTTGCCCACCACTGGGTCACCAAAGTGCAGCTGCTCGCATGGTTTCAATCTGGACGTGAGCGAGGCTGGCAGCACAACTGTGCTTGGGTTTGTCATGTTGACATAGTAGCCATTGGGCTTGCCTGGTCGCCTGCCGTCTCTGTATCTGGGCGTGTGATAGTACGGCTTCTTGCGCTGCAGCATGCGGCCCCCATGTGCAGATGGCAGACCATCATGTGAAAACCCATGGCGAGGCGGGATGCTGTCGATGCGGTCGTCAGCAAGTCGTTGTTGCCATGCGAGCGCGTCACTGTGTGCATCTGGCGCACACGGACTTGACGTCCAAATAGTGTTGATGAACAGTAAAACTACAACGACGTGCCACATAGCTTGGCTTTATGACAGGAATCCCGCGGATACAATGTTTCAGCCATTCATGTACACACGACCACTTGATCAGGCCTTACATGACTGATACGGACATCAGATCTGTCAGTCTCTTGCCGACAGCACAAGCTACAAAAGAAAACACGACCATGAGATTACATTATGCGAAGGTTGGTAGTTTTGAGATAAGATGCGAGCTATTGTCAATGTGATGATAATCGGAGATGCAGGTGTTATAATACAATGGTGGGTACGAATAGTTTGCTAGGCTCCACCCTGTCCTGTGTTTGGGATCTGGTCGTTTGGAGTATCCACGTGCCATGCAACACCTACGGCGGGATGACCGTGCCACTGTGGTTGGCGCTGCTGGTCTTGGTCATGGCCAGCAAGGTGGCCAGCTGTCATCAAACACAATTTCGCGCTGGCGGTACGCGCACATGTACACATGCAGATGGCTTCACAAAAGTACAGCTACGCTGTCGAGTTTATATGGAGCAGGGCAGAGTGATGTAGTGGGCTCGTGTGCTTGGCAGGCTTTATAAGGCCGTCCAGGACGCAATTGCGTAATGCAGCCTCTCACTGTTGCCGCCATTGGTGCCATGCCTGTGCCTACAGGTGCTTCTGTGCGTGAGTTGGGGCTGGGCGAGTACCTAGGCGGTGGCCTCACAGGCCGTGTGTACGCGGGGACGTACCAAGACATGGACATCTGCATCAAGGTATTGCCACCCTGATGGTCCCAGGCCAGCATTCATGCTCGCATTGACCTGCGCGGCAGGCATCCATGCACTGTGATGGGCGTACGATGTAACCAACACACACATACGCACGCGCACGCCGAGCATGGTGCAGGTGCTGTCACGGAAGCTCGCGCGCGAGGCACGCGCAGCCACGCTCGCCCACGAAGTGGCCGCGTACGGAGCGCTGCGCCCGCTGCAGGGCCGCTACATCCCCCGCCTCGTGGTCACACAAGTGCGTGAGCAGGCGCTCAAGGACAATGGCGTGGGAAGCTGGTTTGGACCTGTGGGCATTGCCGGCAGATGCACGGGTATAGGACAGCTGCCCACGAATGCCGGCATGATGCTCGTGATGCTGGCTCGTATGCTTGCAGTCGTGTTCCATACTAAGCCCTCGCCCGGCTCGTGGACCTGCCATGCAGCACACTGGTCACGGACGCCGGCGACACGCTGCCGATTTTAGAAGTAGAGCGCGTGCTGGGCGGTGTGGCCATGGATGAAGTGGCAAGCGTGTGGACCATGCCGTCGGACACTGTGCGCGCGGCCGAGTCAGCAGCACGTGCGGCGCTGCACGCCGCGCATGCGCTGGCAGTGGCACATAATGACACATTAGGAACTGCCTGTGACACATGGCTTGCTGCGAAGTTGCTGGTGGTTGGGCCATACAATGCATGTGCTTGCTGTGTGCAGCGTCGGTCAGCGCGGTGCATTCGTGACGGGGCGTGCTCCAGACTGTCACGGCACGTGCCACCTGCCATTCACAAAACACATGTGCAATCGCAGGTGCGCGGCCCAAACGTGCTGGTCACACTGTCAGGCCGGGTGTGGCTGGTGGACTGGGGTCAGGCGTTGTTTAGGGCAGGGCATGAGGAGATGGAGCGCGACTGTGGCGACCTCGAGGCGCTCATTAATGACCGTGGCTGGAGGGGGCATATTGCCGCGGCAAAGGCAGAGCCAGGCTCCGGCTGCCAGGCGCACAGCCAGCCAGTAGGCACCATGCTGCAGCCGCCACGGCGGGAGACTATCGTGGTGGAACCCTGCACTACTCTCGCACCCAAGCCGACAGCCGCGCCCATGACGACAGACGCTGCAGCCGACGGCATGCAGCATTCCATGCGTGCAGGCCTGCCCCCTTCAGCTGTGCATAGGCAGTACCATGTGGCACGGCTGCTGCCGCGCCCATTGCTGCCACTCCCCTGGCTGCCGCCACGCCGGCAACTGGCAGCACCGCCGCGCGCGGCCCACCCGCAGCTCGCGCCGCACCGTGTAGTATGAGGAAGCACACACGCTGCAGGCGTGCAGGGTGAGAGCTGCTCAGAGGTTGCGACAGTTGCCTCTCTGTTGCTAGGTGTGGGTCATCGGTGCAACATGCTCGCAACTCTGCCTGTGTTTTGCGCTGTGTTGCCCGCTGTGGCACTTGGATGAGCGCCCTTCCGCTCGCCATTCGCCCGCCCCCAGTGCTGGCTGCATGCTTTGCCCTCGGCAGGACCCACCCAGCTGCCAGGGCTGGAAGGCAGGAAGGCCCGCAACAGCGACCGCCAGCAGCAGTATTTATAAGGGCACCAGGAAGGCAGGGCACTTGGTCACAGGGCAGGTCGTGGCTGTACATTGGCACAATGCGGCAGGTGGTGTGGGGCGGCTGGTGCAGGGTGCGGTGCAGCGCGCCACGGGCACTTGCGTGGCGCTCGTGTTTGCGCTGCAGCACCGGTGGCACGAGCAGCATCGGGGCTGCACATGCTGCAAGGATGTGAGTGATGGCTTCACTGCTGCGAGTTTGTATGTTCAGAGCAAGGGATCACGGCCAGCTTGATGAGTACTTGTCCTGCTGTACAGTGGGTCTGGCATGTGCTGCTGTACAGTTGGTCCGGCTGATCGTTTCAGTGCATTACATATTTTTCAGTGAGGTCTGTTGTGTGATACCTGTGAGGTCCTTCTCACTCATTACATGCTAATGCATGCACGGCATGTGTGTGCATCTCCCTGTGCAGACCCCATACAGCATCCAGACACAGCAAAGCCAGCACCCAGGGCTGGTGTGCCTGCACAGCCGCTGCTTCCAGGGTGTCCCCGGCCCCGGTCATGCTGGCATGAGCCAACAGCAGACAGCTGCAGCAACTCTGGGAGCGCGTCCTGACGCACTGCATTGGCTCCTGCAGATGCTATGTGCTGCTGGGCAGCGCTAAAGGCGGCTTTTGTGCTTGAGACAGTGCCCAGCAAGGCGGTGTGAATCCTGTGTATCTCAACGGTATTGCTGCGTACTTGGGAGTTAACTTTAAAAAGGTATGCATTGGTCTTGTCTTATTGGCCTGCTCTGTTTGCTAGGGGTGTCCGCCTCTGACTATGGTTAGTGGTCAGCGTGGTACTCATGATCATGGATTCGCGTCTGCACCCTCTTGATGCATGTACTGCTGGACACCTTTGTGAAGCATCCGGAGCTGCTGGAGTGCAGGTGGTCATCAGATGTCGTCCAGGGACAGCTCATTTGGATCAGCCGGTACAAGGGTAGGCCGTTGTCCCTTCAATAGACCCATCCTCGCCCCGCCATCGTCTCCAGCTGGACCTTGTGCGTCTGTGGTGTCTGCATCTGTGCCGTGATTGGCCCCGCCGCGTTCCAAGCGCTGTTGACCCTGCTGCTCCAGATCTGCAAGCCGTGCGTCTGCCACCGCCTGCGCAGTACACCAACGCATGCATAGCGTGAAACAAGACTCAAGAGCACGCATCAGAGATGACTCAGGCCATGTCTGTTGGCGCGTGACAGGCAGGGGGTGCTGGACTGAGCACCCACGGGTGCCACACACGGTTGAGCACATAGAGCACTACACAGTTGAGGATGTGAAGAAGCACACCTTCAGACGAGCAGAGATCGCTGCAGTCTTCAGCCGCACATCATCGTCCGGGCCGCACGCCCTCAGCTCCTACACGCGTTTGTGAACACACATACCCACATGGTACAGGTTTCTGCTCGGTGCACGAGTGGTGTCCAGTTTGCAGCCTTGGATTAATGCGACTTAATGCCATGTAACTATTCCAGTCCAAGTTGCCTTCAGAGTACTTCAGCAGCATGTCTAGACGACCTGCTACTGAATAAGTATTGTGAAGGCAACCTGGACCCTGAGACGCTGAGCCATCACAATATTCTGTTTTGGCTGTGCCTGTCGGCAAATGAGAACCGACTGTGGCCTTCCGCCATGTTCGATCTCACACCTCTTCCACAGCTGCCGCCAGCTCTTTCACCACCCGGCACCCCTCGTCCTCGTCAGCCCAGCCAGGTACCAGCACCATGTTGCCCTCCTCCCCAGGGCATGCCTTGTATGCGTCATCATCAAAGAGCAGCACTCTGCAGATCATGCACGGCAATCGCATCAGCCTGAGGTGATCACGGACGCCATACAGGTGGTCTGGGGCGAGCAGCAAAACTGGAATCAACAAAGCATGCAGGAAGGAGAGAGCCGGCAGTCGGCGTTCAAGACACAGCTATGAGTGCTACGCAGGACCAGTGGGGTGGCACTGTGGCCATGTGCGCAACGCACACCTGTGCACATGGGCGAACCACTTAGCTAGCGGCTTGATCGTGTCCCATGCCTCGCCACCCGCCTGCGAGCAAGGGCAGCACGCAACAAGCAGAATCCCTGGCCCTGACTGTGCCTGCAGTCTTGTTGAATGGTGCTCCAGCCCATACACAGACTGGTGCACCTGCTGGAGTGAGCACGTGTACGTGCAGGGGCACAAGTGGAACATACCCAGGCCGACCCCATCGGCCCATCTGCTACCGCTTCAGGTTTATCTGCACGGCTCTTCCATGCCCCCCTGCGGCCACTGTCCAGCTCTACCTGCACGTGGTGCGTGGGCGCGGGCTGCGTATGGTCACGGAACAGCACGAGCTGGCGCTCAAACAGCGGCGCGCCCGCAGCCGCCTCCAGCATGTGAATCACGCTGCTCACTGTACGCAGAGTGGAGCTGGTGTAGATGCCCAGCCTGCAGCGGCCACCGCACAAATTCTTGCATATTATGACAACCAATGAAGCGATTAACCATAGGTGCTGGAGCAAGTGGTGGGGTAGTGATGTGAACCAATGGGAGGAGGGGCTGGTGAGCATGCTGTGCGAGTGCACAACAGCAGCACGTCCATGCATGATGTAATCAGACTGGTCAGCGCCGTCTAACACGTGCACATCAAGCTGCATGTTGGGCATTACCTGAACTTAGATGTTAAGCGCACCAGCGCGGCCAGCCCGGGCCGCATCCGGTTCCTGCCTGCAGAACGCCGCTTGACGGTGTGGCTGGTGAGGGTACCATTCAGATCAAACAACAGGATCGGGAGCTGCCCGCGGCTCACCACCAGCTCATGGCGGACTGCGTCACCCTTGCTGTTTGCAGCTGCGGCTGTGGCTGCGGCTGTGGCATCAGTACCATCCTGTGATGGCGCTGTGCTGGCAGGGGGTGGCTGCTGGGTCGCTGCCAGCTCAGCTGATGCCTGCTCAGTTGGCACATGCGGGGGGCCAGCCCCAATAGCCCCAGCACCGCCCGCCTCCCCGTGTGTTTCCGCAGCTGGCATACTCTGGGGTGGACCATGGCCGTTCAGCTTGGCTGGGATGGGCTGGGGTGGCAGGGTGTCATACTTCATGGGGCACAGCGGGTCAGCAAACGCTTCGCGTGCTCCTGCTGTAGCGATTGCCCACTCTTGTGCACTGCGGCCCTTGGGGCCCCGGCTGTGACCTGTACCAGGCTCATTGCCAATGTGTATGTGTCCGACGTCTGCAGGCCCCCTCCCCCCTTGACCACCGGCATCCCCCTGGCAAGCATCGCCATCAGCACCCCACCTGTCCAACTGCCGCCACCCTGCTTGCTGGGCCTCGTGGGCTTGCATACTGCAGCCGTAGGCTTGTGATCTGCCTGGCTGCTCTGCAGGTGCCCGGTACGCAGGGTCAGGCTGCTGCTGTGGCTGGTAGCTGCCAGCGCTGTTGGTCGCACCCTGTGTAGAAGACAGAAACTGCTGCTCCAGCGCCTGCAGGCTGTGGTACCCACCAAGCATCACTGTGGCGGCGCCGGTAGTAGCCGGTGCCGCATGCTGCTGACAAACTGGTGCTGGTTGCGCTTGCCAGCCCCCTCCAGGTCCATAGGCACTGCCTGGGTGTTGCTGCCATGCATGGCCTGGGCCAGGGTGCTGGTACGATGGCTGATAACCAGGCTGCATCTGGGGCAGCTGTTGTGGATATCCCTGATGGTATGGCACTGGCTGCTGGTAGGCCCCGTACTGTTGCGCCACGGGGTACTGGCTGTGACCAGCTGGCTCAGCTGAGCCCAAATCTCGTGCCTGCTGCCACGTCAGCTGCTCGTAGCCCCGCTTTGAGCCAGTCACCGAGTCGGCCAAGCCTCCACCCTGAGGAGGGGCCCCATGTGGACCAGGGCCCTGTGGCTGGCTGTTCCATGCCACGGATCTGGATGCAGGATGCGGCGAGATGGAGGATGGAGCATGCGGCGGCTGTGGCATCTGCCCCCGGTCCCATGGAGACGCGTTGGCTGGTCCAAGGTTGCTGCTGCCTTCTGCCCCACTGTCCCAGCGCCCAGTGCTGAGCTGGGCCCTACTCCGGTCGCTCCAGTTACCACCGCCACCAGTTGCTCGCCCCCTGTATCCGCTGTCACCACGCTGGTAGCCATTTAATGCCGTGGACCTCCAAGAGCCTCCACGTGATGAATCTGAGCGGCCGCCATTGGACCCAGCTGGTTCGTATCGGCGTGGCTGTGACTGCTGTCCGAACCCCGGGTCGTATGCGTACCCTGCGCGCACCTCCTGGCGAGAAAGCGGCTGCTGTGATAGCGCCAGTAGCGTGGCTGTGACACCGGCCAGCTGGGACGGGTCTGTGATCTCAACCGTGTCATGGAAGCCCTCCTTGGCTACCACTTTTTGTAGGTCCTGAGCAAACCGTGGGACCACGGCCACTGCATTCTCAGGTGCCAGCGTGGGATGCCCCGCCCGGGTCTGTAACGCAGCATCAAGCAGGGCAGGGGAGGCATGCCACTAAAAAGTGCGAGCCTGGTAAGTGCCCGAGGCAGGCAGGATGGTACAAGAGACACCCTGGAGCACAACACGTGCAACAGGTTTCAATGCTTTTCAATGTTCAGCCAATGTGCAGGCCAATGTATTTCCGTTTTTTTTCCAAAACAGTACAGAGAACAGTATCTTTAAAAAGTGACTCAGGCGCCAGGGTCGGTGCAGTGGACAGACATGCTTGGCCCACCTGGACCCGCGAGATGCAGATGGACACAGGGATGAGCAGCTGCAGGGCAACTAGGCGCACCGGCCTGGCCCCCTGGCTCCTGGCTGTGAATTCATGTGTTATTCGGACCCATGTGCTGCGCTGCTGCGGGTCTATATTGCACCTGCAAGTTGTGCAGCAGTACCACATGCCGTCATGTAGCGCAAGTCCACGCAGATACCAAAGCCTAATTGAAGCTTGTAACACGTGCTTACTGTGGCAGTATGAAGTCTGTGCATGGACATGCGTGGTGAAAACACTGAAGAGTTTAGCAACACGCGCACCTGTCCACCACTACATTGCGCCCCTGCGCCAGCGCTGCTTCAAAGGCTGCCTCGCATGCGCGCCTGCAGGTGGTATCACAAGTGGCACATTATGCATGTCCCCATGCGCTGCACGCGCTTGAGCTGTGTGCATTGGACGGCAACACGTTCAGGTGTTGCATGAAGCGTCGCACCTGTCGCCCAGTGTGTCTTGGTTGATCCATGTCCACCCGGCATCAAGGAAAGGGCGAGCTGCTGTGGATTTCCCAGACCCTGCATTGTGTAGAGCAGGGGATGCAGGTGAGGCGGAGGCCTGAACATGTGCGCCATGTTCTTGCATGGCTCACATGCGCAGAGCATGGTGTAGGCTGAATACTTGACTTGCCTAAAGCCCACGACAACAGAATACATTGATGATGAACAAAATACGTACCAGGCACTCCAACCAATACCAGCACGCATTGAGGGGCCAGCGACATTGGAAGGCTGTGGGGACCGAAGTGCGCTAATGCGCCCTCTGACGTCACCACACAACAAGAGCCTAAGTAGCTGCAGTCTAATCTTCTACCTAAACAAAACTACCTTGCCCTGACAAAGCCCTCTTCAAGCAGTACGGGTACTTTGACCTGCTGTGCCTGCTTCCCGCCACCGCCATATTCGCATGCGCCCAGCCATTGTAGCTAGACTGATGGCGCTAGCAGCGAGAGGCGTTTCGCAGCTGCCTACCCAATCTGGGCATCAGGTGCCTGGAGTATCGCGATGCTTTTTAGCACCTTATAGGACGTATAGCTCAGGCAGAGACGATGAACCCAGCACATCTGGATCATATATTGTGCCCGCACCCCTGGACGTCATGGTCCCGCTTCGCGTGCGCTCCAACATCAAGTCCTATCGCAGCACCGTCAATTCTTCTAGTATCAGCGGTGATGAGGTGGGTCTCAGGGTTTTTTAGTGTGCATGGTGTCTGCAAGGCAGGTGCCGTATCATATGGTGCGGCAGGGTGTTGGCACATGTGGGTTGCGCAGCATACAGCTGCACTTGGTAGCACATGCATCGTTCTGCGCAACATGCAAGGTGTCCAAGTGTGCCGATTGCCGGCTCGCATGATGTTTTGTGCGCTCGCCCACCGCACATGCGGCTTACATGCATCTTGTAGCACCCATACTGCGATGCTGATGGCTGGGACATAAGCGCCGTGAAGAGTGCCGCCATCAAGTACGTGGACAGCTCGCAGCTGCGACTGCGCCGCCGTGCAATGGTCCAGTGGGAAGTTGGGCGACCAAAGAAGGTGAGCTGCACAGTTCACACAGAACTCCCACCTGCCTGCGGTGGTCACGCAAGTGTTGTACCAGAGCTGACTGTGCATGGAGGCTTGATGCATTGAAGTGCAAGATGCTGACGCACGCCCAGCATATGTCAGGTACCAGCCTGTGCCAGCAACAGTGCATCCGTGACAGCAGCACTGACACGCGACAGCAGAACCAGAAACCTGGAACCAAGCACATGGCATGTGCGCACTGTGCACCTGCAGGTGTTAATTGTGAAGAAGCCTGGTAATGCGAAGGCATCGCAAAGGCTGGGCGAGATTGGTGCATGGCTGGACAGCAAGGGCTTGGAGGTGCGCTCCCTCACATAACAGGCACGCCGAAAACAGGAGGGTGGGGACATCCGCTTTGATCCTGGATTCGAACTAAACCGGCAAGGCCTGGGTAACAGCAGGCACATGGGGGGGGGGGGGGGGGGCGA
>BDCZ01000041.1:117378-181345 GCA_001662365.1 Chlamydomonas applanata
CATAATGCCTGTGGGCTGCAGTGAAGGCGGATGTGCTCAACATGTTTGATTACATGCATCACTCTGCACAGGTCATGGTGGAGCGGGCAGTTCACGCAACTGAATTCCCCCAGGTAAGGGCCAGCTATACAGCTGTTGCAGCCGCAGTCATGTTGCAGCCATCTCATTGTGGCTGACATGGATGGCTGGCATGGATGGCTGAATGGATGGCTGGATTTCACTGTTGGCAGTGGTCTAGTTGCCTGGAGTGCGCCGTGCAGCCATCATCGTGCAAAAATCTGCGGTCCTCCAGACGACTACCTGACAGCCGCCACCAGCGGCTGACCGCCCTGCACTTCTACATGTCCTATCCTAATAAGGAGCAGGAACACATAACACCCTGCACTTTGCCCTGCCCTCTCATACCGTACTCACATTGTTGTGTGGTGCCACATCATGCTCTGCCTGCAGTATTCCTCGTACGATGTGTCCAAGCATGATGCTGACTTTTGCATCACGTTGGGCGGTGACGGCACCGTGCTGCACTTGGCGTCCTTGTTTGAGGAGGACGCGCCGCTGCCGCCAGTCATCAGCTTTGCAATGGGCACTCTGTGAGCACTGCTTCAGCTGTTCACTTTGAGCTACATTGCGCCGCTTCACGCGCCATGCTCCATCCATCGCCCAAAGTGCCATGAAGTGTGCAGCCATGCTGTACTGGTGCATGCTGTGCAGCATCCACAAGCCGCACGGCCGCAATGGCCATTAACCAATAACAAACAGATTTTGAAGCTACAAGCCTATAACGAATGTTGCTAATCCTGTCTCGCGGCAGGCACCTATGCGCCATGATGGGCGTACGATGTAACCAACACACACACACACACACACACGACTTACGTGTCTGGTCCCATGGGTGCAGGTGGCAGGGATGAGCGGTGCTGGGCAGGATAGGGTCTGCAGCAGGCAATGTGGGGATGGTGGGGTCAAGTGCAATCCTTCTTACTTGCTATTATGTCAATCCGTGATGTCAATTACATGTGATCCATACGCTGCTGCGCTGTACAACACAACCTGCAGGGGCTTCCTCACTCCGTTCGATGTCAATGACTTCCAGCACTGCCTGGAGCGCGTGCTGGCATCGAGCCAGAAAGGTGGCCATCCGCTGTACTGCACGCTGCGCACGCGCAAGCGCTGCGAGCTGCGGCATGCGGGCCAGCTGGTGTGCGTGCACAACGTGCTGAACGAGGTGGGCGCACCAGAATGGGAACTTGCCGCGAGGGGCCCTGGGTGCTGGGTCAGGTGCTGGGGCAGGTTTTGTTGAAATGCGGGCGAGCCATAGGGTGGGTGCCAGTGCAGTCGGCAGTACTTTGCGAAGCACCGTGGCGACCCGTGTCAAGCCAGACCCTTGCGCATGCTTTAATGACAGGTGGTGATCGACCGTGGCGCATTCCCTGGGGCCGTGCTTCTGGAGCTCTTTGTGGACGGCCACTACGTGACCAACATCGAGGTGCGTGCCTCTGACTGCATTCGACTGTGCTGCACAGTGTGCACACGCCATGACACCAGGCTGCAGCTGCTGCTCTGTCAGGTGCACAGCCAGCGGCATGTGCGCTGACGCGGCTATGGCAGGCAGTACACAGCAAGATCGCCTACCTGGCAAGCACTGTTTATAGCTCACCTTGCAGCATCATGGACATGTCATAACATACGTCCATCTTCGTGCTTCTTCTTCCTTGTATTCTTCTTCTTGTAAGCATCAACCATCTTCCTGTATTCGTATGTCACCTGCCGTATGTCATCACCCTCATCACACAGGCTGACGGCCTGATCGTATCCACCCCCTCGGGCTCCACCGCCTACTCCATGTCAGCGGGGGGCCCGATGGTGGCGCCCAGCGTGCCGTGCTCCATCCTCTCGCCTATTGCGCCCCTGTCCCTCAGCTTCAGGTGCGTCTGGGTGCTGGAAATGTTGAACTGCTCACATGTGGCCACTGGGTGCGGGGCGGACAGAAAGTGCCCAGGCTGTCATGTCAAGCTTCAGGCTTTCAGGCTTCAGGGTTCAGGCTCCACGGTGCAGGGTTCATGATTGGATGTCAAGCTTCCTAACAGCCCGATGTCGGCTGCCTGCCATTGGGTCCAAAGTCTTGACTGATGCTGCTAGGGATGGCACTGCCACTGGCACTGGCAAGCCATGAACTCTGGCATGCGATCCAAGTCAACATGCTGCCTGCTTACGGCTGCATCTCGGGCCCGTTTGCATGTGCGCAGGCCGCTCGTGATTCCTGAATCCTCTGACATTGTGATCCACCTGCCCGAGTATGCACGCTCGTACGCGCGCGCGTCTTTTGACGGCAAGAAGCCGATGCGCATGCGCAAGGTCGGGTCTGCAGCAGGGCAGTAGCTGCAGCATGCCTGCATGCATGGAGAACAGAAGGAGGATCAGGGGCTATAAGGGGCCTTGAGAGACAAGACAGTATTGGTTTTACAAGGAGGCGTGGGCTTGATGCCCATGTGTGGTGAAGGACGGCGCTGTGGTGCTGGTCGGCGCCCACTCTTGCCTTGAGCAAGCAATCACCTATCCCATCGCGTCTGCCTGCTGCCGCAGGACTGCACGCTGCATGTGACCACATCCTTGTGCCCACTGCCCATGATCAATATGGCCACACTGGACCAGGACTGGTATGAGGGCATCACGCAGAAGCTCAAGTGGTGCGTGCCCACATCACTCCCCCACTTCACCCCTCTCCCGCCTGCTGCGTCCGGCTCAACTTCTGCCACCGGCTTTGCCTTTGGTTTTTATAAGGACGTCCCTCCGGCCCCTGCACTCGGACTGAGTCCCACCACCCATAAGTAGCCATTACCCTTTAACAGATCCTCCCTCCCTCCTTCCCCAGACACACGCACGCACGCGCACACACGCCACAACCTGTTCTCTGTGCACGCAGGAATCAGACGATCCGGCAGCCACCTGTTATGCCGCGGCTGGAGGGTGATGCCAACGGCACCCTGCGCCGCGTCGCGGCCCCCGCACGCAGCAACGGCAAGGTCCCGGCTGCAGGACCGCGTGTGCCTGAGGGGCACGAGGACGACTACGTGCAGTATCCTTAAGTGCCTTTGTCTTCTGCTTCACCTCAAGCTGGCTGACCAGCGCATGCTCAAAGCAGATGGACGAGCGGTGTGCAGTGTGGAGGCAACCTTTGCAGGAAACAGTGCGTATCCAGTCGTTAATCTGCATGACGTTGGGTGCCTTGGCGCAGTATGGCACAGCAGCGTTGACAAAGCACAGGGGTGTGGTGGGATCAATCTGCACTGACCATGGCTTGGCTTGCTCATGCATTCTTGTTGTTTTAATTTCAGTATTGCTACATCCTAGGCTGGGCATTGCTAATCCCAGTCACATGCTAAACATGGCAAACATTGCCAGCATAACCTGATCACTTGGGACCGGCTTGCCAGGACATGCAGCAACACAGCTCAGCTGCAACAGGATCATGGTTCTGGCAAGCATAGCAAGCATTTGATCAGTGATGTACAGTGAAGCGGCTCGTTGTTCAGAAGCCTCGTATGCTAGGCCTGTGTGGGCTTACTAGGTTGCAGGTCTGTAGTATGCATCTCTGTCGTGCTGCTGCTGCTGCTGTTTGTCTGCATGAACACGCACCATGCCTTGGACAGCAGCTCAGTACTGAAACAGTACGTGAGTAGCCGGTTGCGAACGTGAGTGGAGTGCCCGGGGAAGCCCCATAGTATGATATTACATGTTGGACATGGTTGTTCTTTGCAGGCCACAAGTGATCAGATAAGTGATCGACCATTTAACCAGACGATCCCTCAAGCCCCTGCGCCAATACTACAGCCTCCCCAGTCTGCCCAGACTACCACACTTCTTCCACAATACTGCTTCCACAGCTGCTAGCTTGTGCAGGGCAGCTACAACACACTGGACGCATTGGCCGCGTGCTTCTCGGGCTCTGGGTAGTACTGGAAGTGCAGGTCGGTGACGTCATTGCCGCGCACCTTGGTCCACCCGCTCTCAGTCACGTGGTACACTGCGGCCGGGACCAATGCGGGGGTGAGGTGTGGGGAGGGCCGGGGGGTGGGAAGGGCGGACAGGAGCGGAGGGGAGGAAGGGAGGAGAGGAAGGCAGGAGGGAAGAGGGGGAGTAGGGGAAAAAAGAGGGGGGTATACCAACGGGTCATGCGTACACACGCAGTACAATGAGCAGCGGGCACAAACATACTGTAATGCTGGTGGAGGGCAACTCCCCAGAGCCATGTACTCCCCAGAGCATCTCTGCACAGCACACGCACCACTGACGGTGCCACCAGATGCACAGTCACGGAAGGTTGCATGGTAGATGGCGCGCCGCCCCAGCTCAATGGCCTCCTCCACACTCAGGTCCCTGCGGATATAAATCATCAGCCAGCATGTAACCCGAGTGTCTATGGCCCAAGATCAGGCGCCTGTCGATGACATGTGAGCATGCCGTATTGACATCCTGTAAGGTGTTATGTGGGGGGTGGGGGTGGGCAGCTGCTTGTTATCACCCCACACAAGGCCCTGCATAGCTGCGCTTCCAATAGAAGTGCCCTTGTGGAGGCCGAGGTGCTGACAATCACCGGCCTGGACCTTGGTAGCGATTACTTGGCACAAACAAGGGAGCCTCATGGAGAGCCCCTCCCTCAAGCCTTTGGTAAAACAAACACGCCCCATGCCCCCAAGGGCACCCACCACTTGTAGCCCTGGTCCAGGATGCCATACGCATACAGGGAGCCTGAACCCACGCTGAAGCGCTCGCCCTTGGTGCGCTGGCCATCGCTGTCCACATAGTAGAGGCCGGGCCCTGAGGGGTCCCACCCAGCGACCATGGTGCCCTGATAGGAGCGCGACAGAGCCAACACATGAGTGAGTGGCAGACATGAGGCAGCCAACGCATCTCAAGGCAGCTCACTGCGCCAGCACGTGTGTTATGGGCCAGGTGTCCTGGAGCAGCACATACTGGGACAATACCTCCCTCAACATACAAACAGTTAGCAGCGCCCAAGCACTGCGACACGCATGCACGCACCATGGATAGGCCCATGCCGCGGTACGAGAACATGGTGTTGGACAGCAGCTTGGATGCGGCACGTACAGTGATGCGCTTGCCATTGTTAAGCTCGTACAAGCGGCACTGCAGTTTGTACACAGCAGCAGCAGCAGCAGACAGCCTCGTCGATGCAAGTGACCCATGATAGGAGCACAACAAATCCGGACCACTGAAGGCTGGACATGGCATGGCTCCTCACAAGCCAGCGAGCGGTCCCACAGTAGCTGCTGTATCCATGCGTGTGCGTGATCGTCCCCCAGATCTGTAGGCCAGCTGGGGTTCGTGCGGCATGCGCCCGTGCCCATGCACACCTGCTTGCCCAGATTGCGTTCCCAGAACTGGCAGTCCGCAGCGCCACCGGCCATGGTTCCCAGGAGGTAGGGATTGATCTCAATCACCTTCTTCACCGTTTGTGATGCTATGCGCATGCGAAAAAACCCAGACCATCAGTGACAGGCGATCTGAGAAAGCAACCCAAATCGAGCCAGCTGCTGCACCCACAGATGTAGGACCCCATGGTCGCTCGTGAGTCCACAGCGATGATGACGCCGTGCTGGAAGATGAACCCCAGTGTCGTGGTGCCGTGGCAGGGCTTCACCATCTCGATCACCTGACGCTCAAACGAGTCAATCTGCAAGGAACAACAAGCAGCGTGCGTGAGTGCTATGCCCAACCATGACGTGAAGCCCTTCACTTACATCTTGGACTGCAGGCAGCGGGAACTGCGTCTCCAGGGCCTCTAGCCCGCTACATGCTGACAGTGGTAACCCAAAATCGTTGGAGCTCTTGCTGGGCCCGTCCAGCAGACCTAGATCTAGCTTCATAGCAAGTGATCTGGCTGCCTAGACTGTTTTAATATTCCACGCCAGCAAGGAATGTTGTCTGTCCAGGGTAATCTGCTGGATCGTTTGTGAGAGCACCACGTGATGGCCGCTGCGAGCAACGTGCAACACGCGAATCCACCCAAGACAACACAGCGATACAAAGGGTGCGGCCCGCTACTAGGCGAAGAAACTTTTGTGTGAGGGTGCGTGTGATGTTAGGGTTCTGGCGACGGGGGTCTCCATGCATGCTTAGATTGCGTCGGCATGCACCCACACTTCAGACGAAGTTCTAGCCTGGTCGTGCCGTGGGCAGGTGCTGGCATTCCTGCTGTGCTGCCATGCGCAACCCCCTGTGACCCTCATAGCATTGCCGCTGCCTTGGCAGCTAGCGTTTGAAGCAGTTTGAACTGCCTGCCCAACGGCTCTGCTGCAGACTTGCTTGAACAGGCTTGCGGATGGGCCTTGCATTCCTGCATGCATGTGTGCCATACCAGGAGTGCATGCTGCATTTGTGCCATTTTCAGGTCCTACATACCTACACACTTTCTTTGTTGGCACGTCTCTATTCGTACTTGCACCCCTCCTGCTGCACTGGCCTCAGAACAGAAGTGTCCAGCCCCAGGGTCTGGGCCTTGGACTCCATTAATGCTGTCGCATTGGAGTCCACAGGATTACGTGAGAACAGCCACAGGCCGCCAAGATACTGCGTACACAAGACGAAATCGCACAGGCAACTCCGTCAGAGCAGTGTGGCAGCAATGCAGCACATGGCTTTGCCATGTTGCCATGCAGTGAGAGAGCGCAGCTGCTGCAGCTGGTTGCCGCATAACTCGATCTTCAGTTGCTTTGCCACACGTCACACACCTGGGATTCCAGCGGCCCAGGGCCCCCAGTTCTGCAGCCATTGCCTGTGGCAGTGCGCGGTGCACCGCCCGTCACAATTGCCCAGTCGTAGCCAAGGGTGGCGTTGGACGAGGGGCCTGTTTATGCGCACACATGAGCAGCAGCCAGCACGTCTGTTACCTTTGGCTGGCGGCAAACTATGGCGGAGATCTTTTGGGGGCAGCTATTTATCAAGAGATGCGCCACCGCTGCAACATGCGCAGTGGGACAGTATATCAACAACGTACAGCAGGGGAGCACAGAGCACTTGGATCGATCCCAGACTTCTCAGCGCACCTACTGCCACGACCCAATAAGGACCATACCCCGCTTCATATGTGCGTGGCGCCACACCCCGCAGCGCCGCAGGCCCAACGATGAGTTTGGAGGCTGCAGTGGTGCCATTGCCTGCTGACGGGTCGGGCAGGGCCTCCAGGCGGAACCCGGATGTAGAGCGCCCCGGCCTACATTTGCAGAGTTGGGCGTATTTGCCTGGTTGTGATCTAATGATTTGATGATCCTGTAATGATCCTTGAGATCTAATGCCGTGTGGCTGGTTGCGGTCTGTCCTCAACCATATGCACATGCCCACCTCAATGCCGCATGGAATGTAGGGCTTCTTCAGGGCAAAGGCGAATGCACATGCCACAACCCGAGCACGCACAGCGTGCCCTCACACCTGCGCACGTTGCCTTGTGCTGGCCCGTTCACGCGCCCCGCGTTGGCATAGTTCTGCACATCCAGGCCCTGTGATGGGTCTGATGCGTTGAGGAGCGTGTAGATAGCACGCACACAGTACAGCTGGTTCAGCGGCTGGTACACCACCGGCGCCTGCCTGCAAATGAGAGCATCAGTGGGTGTGAGACCATTAGTAGGCGCTAGGTAGTGGTGATGCCAGGTGCTCTGGAGAGGAGTACAGTGGCTCAACCGCCCCTACCATGGGGCAGCAGCATGAAGCATGCCGTCCAAGCAAGCATTCCTGTTGACGTGCCAGCTGGCGCATGGTGCCCAACTAACTACCACCCGTAGCAGCCCCATGCGCAGCAGCTGTCAAAGCACACCTGCCACTCCGCTCACACAGCCCCCAGTCCACTTACTTTTGGACATACCAGGGCGCAGAGGCATACGCCCTGATGCTCAGGTTAGCTACGCTGCCAAAGCCAGGCGGGGGGCAGGTGGTGGCATTGCCGCTGCTGCTGTTGAAGCGCGCCAACAGCCCTGTCAACCTGCCGACCACGTAGCGCTGCTGGGCCTCAGCCATTGGTGGGCTGGCAAGCAATAGGAGCGAACACCCAAGGGCGAGCAGCAGGGCCTGGGGTGCTGCCATCTGAGGTGCTGCCTTTGACGTTTGAGTATGGCCAGTGCAGACGAATGCTGTAAGTGCAAGCTGCAATAGATCAGTATGGTAATTGGTCAAGCTCCGCCTAGATGGCGGATGGTCATGGGGGGCTCCGGCAGTCACGGGGGCTCCGACATGAGGTTGTAGGTTAGGCCCGCGTGGCACTCGAGGGACCGTACACCGGGGCTGTACACGTCACGCATCCTTGCAGTCAGGGGATGCGTCCTACGACCAGCAGCAGGAGAGCTGCACCGAGCTGGCCATGGCGTGGCTACACGACACATACGAGGCCAGGGGCTTGCTGCGCCCCATGCCCCCATCATATCCACAACAGCTCATCCTCCAGCGCCTCCCCAAGCAAGCTGTGGGGGGGGCCTGCCTGCTGCTCAGGCCCTGCACCGGCTGCTGCCCGGTGAGGCGGCTTGAAGCTGAGGCACAGCGTGAGAGTGCAGGGCACCTCTGAGGGCGCCCACACGTGCGGCAGGGAAAGCACTGCACAGTGCAGGCCCATGCGTGCAAAGCCGGCCTGCACCAGTTCAGGGCATTCAATCAAGTACCTGCAGGTGGCGTGATGGTAACTGTTGGTGTCAGCTTGACATGCGTGAGAGGACAGCTTAAACATTTATCTTGATTTTCCATGCCTGAAGGCATGCATGAGATGATCAGATTAATAACATCACACACCACAATGCAGTTGCTGCGTTGAATAAAAAGAGCAGGTCTGCCCACGCTTCACTCCACATGGCGCTGCCTACCACAGCCTGGCCATTCACTTTGTAGCTGTGGCAGCATCCGCACCCATGCCTACCCAGTGGGCTCACGCACGCACCTCACATCCGCCAGTGCCTCGTCAAACTTGTCCTTGGCCACGTCCTCATTGAAGGCCATGCTGTGCACGGGCCCCCTGCACAGCACAGCAGCCACACGTCAGTGCCCCCAGCAGAAACCCTGGCCACACCTGTGCTGCTCTGTTACATTGTGGGCTCTTTTATCAAAACAACCAGTGACGTTCTGCATGCACGGTTGTGCATGTCCATTGTGGCTACCACCGTAATCACACAGTTGGCGTACTGCGTCCTGTGATGTACCTGTAAGTTACAGCCCCTGGCGATGCCGATATGCGTACAGTGGTGCCACTGCACAGCTGATTGGGCTCGAATGGCTCCTGAAACGCGACCTGGGGTGTAGGGATTGGGGTTTGACAAGTCAAAATGCAGGGGCCGCGTAGCTTCAGCAGGCGCGTGCAGTGTCACTTGCCATCAGCAGCATGCAGCTTGTAGAGCCAGTCGTTATGCAGATGCTTCATGTTTTGGAGCACCAAGGCAGCTCCAAAACAGCTGCCTGCAACAGGCAGGTGCTTCATGTTTGGGCGGACAGAGCCAAGGCCTCAAGAGGCCAAGCAGCTGGAGCACGTCTCACCTCCCACAGTGTTTGTAAGACACGCTGGTGCTGTGCCGTGTTGAGCAGCTGTGCTGCCATGCGTGCACGAAGCCGTGCGCCAGCTGGCTGCAGCGCAGCCACGAGCCCTTCCAACTGCAGGCATCTAATGCAATCTTGCTTGCTTATGGGCACAACTTATGTTTCTGGGGAAGACGCATTCTCGCACATGAGTGTCACAGCAGGATCAGTGCACATCCTAGTAATGAGGCATTGTTTAACCTGGCATTCCACTTACATATCGTCTGCATGCTGTGCCTGCCGCACATCAATAGTGTCCATACCGACCATATGCCCACGCACCCCAAAAAAGGACGCCTCTTGAAGCAGCTCCTGCCGTGCCCCATGGTCGCTGGGTGGTGGCAGTGCACAGCGCCCATCACGCAGGAAGTTCAGGATGGCTCTGAAATGCTGAGGGTCCCGGTCTATGAAGTAAGCTCCCTGGTTACGTGGAGGGCGGTGTGAGAAGTGAATGGACCGAGGGAACAACGCCTTTTGGGTGCTGCTGCTGCTGCTGCTGCTGCTTCAGAAGGGGTGATGGGCTCTGCGGGATCGTGCAAGCTGCTGACAGCTGCCTGGTTGCTGTGTGCTAAAACATGCACCGCACCTGCTCATCTGTTCGGCTCTGCAGCTCGCCTCCGAACATCCGGCCCAGCATGGTGTCTGGGTGCTGCATGGCAGTGCAAGCATGGTTTTGCCATACCATTATCGTGCCGGCTTCCATGGCTCATGCTGACTTCAATTCTCCCCTGCATGACGTGCATGGCAGCTTGCATGATGCTCTCTGCAGCAAACACCACCTGCAATGCTACTTGGGGCCGAAGGAGCAAAACAGACCTTGCGCAGGGTCTCCCGGCTCGCCACAAAAACAGTCCCGCCCACATTCAATCGCACGATGGCTGGGATGGGATCAACGGTCATGGATCAGAAACTTGTCGGTAGTATTGCCTGCAGTCCACGGAATGGTTCCAAACCCAACCCTCCAGCCACCTTCCATAAAGTCATAGTCGTTGGGCCAACGACATCGCAGGTCTCATGTGTGCACACTGCCGCAAGGCAGCAGCCAGCTCCTTCATCCATAATATCAGTGTCTATGCAACTGACAAACCTGCTTTAAACTGGACTGACCTTCACGATGGCTGCAGAGGCAGGCCCACAGTATGACATATTCATTAGCTATCGTCAAAGTGATGCCAAAGACACAGCGATGGCGCTTTTCTCCATGCTTAAAGATCGATATCGGCTCAAGGTGTTCTACGATGCACAGGCAAGAGATGCTGCTGATCTGTACAAGCCGTTGTGCAGCGCTATGCTGTATAAGCAACACCGCGTGCCAGGTTAACCTTGCATGCCATCTGCAGGGAACATCCCATGTAGCGTGGTGGAGTGCGCATGCAGCTTGCATACAGCATGCCTGATCCTTTCGTAAAGCAATTGCTTACTGGCTCGCTGCTTCACACCTCTGGCTCTTGCCGCCCTGCTGCCTGCAGGAGCTGGATTCGCTGCATGACCTGCAGGCCCTAGTGCGCAAGTCTAAGGCAGTTGTTCCCATCATCAGCGCAGGTAACTGGGTGGCTGCATGTATGAGCTGAGCAGTGTGTCCGCTGCTCTCAGCATAGAGAGGCGTCCATGTTGGGTCGCCAAGGACACGCAGCGCCCTGCTGCCTGCCTCATAGCCTGCTTGCCTGGTGCCTTGAAGCTTGCCGGCTGTTAAGGATCCGTTGTCGCACTTATCGTGCGAGTCTCTTGTAACCACATCGTCCATGCAACCCTATGCTTGCAGGCTATCTGGAGACCCTGCAGAACCCCCAGTCATGGTGCAGCCTGGAGATCAAAACAGCTCTGGCATCCTCCATCCCGCTGGTACCTGTGTACGACCCAGAAAAGACCTCCATCCCACCCCAGACCTACATCAACTCCCTGCACGACGAGATCCAGCCTTTGTTCAAGGTCCTGTTCAAGGTATGCACACACCCACACCCACACCCACCCACCCACCCACCCACCCACACACACACACACACACACGGCTTGTTGCTTGTTGCTTGGGGCACAGCCCAGCTTGGTTCAAGGCGGCTGCGGCCCTGCTGCATGTGTGACATGGCGATCATCGGCTACATCCAGACGCATACTCAAGTACTCATGCTCATGACAAGATGGCACATGGTTCACATAGGCCAGGGCCTGGGTGTGGATGATTACGTGACTTGCAGGCAATCCGTCGCGAGGGAGAGTACCTGGAAGTTTTCTTCAAGGACCTGCTCCGTAGCGCAGGCCTGGGGGATGCGTACGTGCGCGCGAGTGCGGACCCCTGGGCGCACCTGGACATCACACCCCGCACGCGCGCAGTGTTCCGTGCAGTGGGCATGCGGTGAGCAGCAGCGTATGCAACACGTTGGCGGCGGCCGCATGGGGGCACCATGTGGCAGCGCTTCAAGTTTTTGGGCATGCCTGCAGCCGACACTGTGGTATGCTTGCCTTATTGATCTGATTGTGGTGGTCTGGTGGGATTGAGTGTGACGAGCTCCGTTTATGCTGGCGGGCCACATGATCGCAGGTTTGAGGTAGGCGCTCAGCTCATCCGCGAGCTGGGGCTCTCAGACATCGACGACTTCAAGTGCGTGCCTGGCCGTGGGTGCCTCAGCAGCAGCACGGCGCCCTGCACCACACAGTGCACACACTCTTACAGCCATTCATCACCATGTAGGGGCTGTAGACGCTTGTCACAGCTTGTCACAGTCAGTGGGTGCTCTGCATTGCTGTATATGAGGAGGCTGTTTGTGGCTGAAAGATGTCTGTAAGGGCACGCAACAGGCTTGTGGTTGTGGCCTGAGCATCCGCTTGCTGCTGGCTGTGTTGGCGGGCGCAGGTTTGTGGACAAGAGCATGGTAGAGAAGATGAAACTGAAACCTCTAGAGGAGGCCAAGGTGGTGGAGCTCATCATGCGCATCTGTGATGGCGAGTGGGCGTACTTGGATGTCAAGGCTGAAGTGGCTGAGCCGCCAGCAGGTATTGAAGGCACAGGTGACGGCCTCTCAGCGCCGCGGCTCTCCCCCTCCGCGTCCCTGCCACACCGCACGTCGCCTCATTTGGCAGCCATGCAGGCGGGCGCGCTTGCGTCTGTCAACTCGCCTACGGGCAGGGGCCTACTGGGGCACTCAATGTCGATGACACCGGTTCGGCCGGGCGCGGCCAATGGCAGCTTTTCGTCACCTCAGGTGCGGCCTGCAGCGTGATGGTGTGGCGTGCAGTCCCGCTGAACTGTTGCGCAGGCAGCGCCATACGTTTGTCAAATGTAATTTAGGCACCATAACCTATATGATGCCTTGAGCGGCGTTGTGCACAACACTGACAATCGGGCCCGCTTGTGGCTGGCTGTCTCCTACACAGGGCTCACCCTTTGCGCTGAGGCAAGGGTCAGCAGGCGGCATTGTGGAGCACCCTGGTGCATCGCTGCGCTCCTCCAACTCCTTCAATCCAGCTGGCACCTCGAGTCTCAGCATGCGCAGCAGCCTGCCATCCGTTGTGGCCACGCTGGGCGTGCTGCGTGTGACGAATGGAGATCTGGCTGAGCTGGCGGCCAAGCTCGCTACTGCCGCAGCAGCTACTGCCTGCGATCTGGCGAACCGTACCTTTTCGGCTGCCAGTCTGCCCAAGGGCATGGTCCACATCCTTGGAGACGGTGTGACCGTCATGGGCGGTACGCTACTGCTGAAAAGGGGCCAAAAGGTGGTGGTGTCAGGCAAGGATGTACTGCTGGAGGATGTGACGATCACGTGCACGGGGCCGTGGCGCTCTGAGAGCAGCATTGGGGAAGAAGAGGAGGACGATGAGGATGAAGATGATGAGGATGACGATAGCTCCGAGGAGGATAGCTCAGATGAAGATGAGGAGGATGAGGAGGAGGAGGACGATGAGGAGGATGAGGAAGAAGAGGAGGCCGAGGAGGGCGAAGAGGAGGAGGACGAGGAGGAGGAAGATGATGGGGACGGCAAGGACTCAGCTCCCCTGCTGGAAGTCAGGGACGGGGGGTCCGTCACACTGAGGCGTGTGACGCTTCAGCTGGCGACGGGCAGCAAGTCCAAGAGCATGCGCATCGCGGCGCTGGTGCTGACAGAGGGCGGCTGTGCGAGCGCGGTCGGCTCGCGGTTTGGTGCCCTGATGCCCACCAAGCCAGCTGGGGCGCACTCTGTGCTCATCAGTGGTGCAGGCTGCGTGCTGCATGCTGAGGGCTGCGTGATGGAGTGCGTGCGTGACACATGCGTCATCGTCAAGGCCGGCGGCGCAGCACAGCTCATTGACAGCACCGTGCAGCGCTCGAGCCGTGGAGGGGTGCGTGCAGCATGCATGCATACGTGTACGTCGGTGCTTACTGTATGGCTTGGTGCTGCTGGCTTGCTACCGGGCGCTTGCACGTCTCCCTCGGCAGCTGGCACCACTGCTGAAATGATGACGTCAATACACACGTCTTACACCAGCTGACCTGGCCGCCTGAAAGTTGTCGTGCTTGGCTGTGCACATGTGCAGTGCATCGAGGTGGAGGGGTTTGGCTCTGCCCTGGAGGCCACCACGACGTGAGTCAGGCTGGGTGTTGGGGGTTGAGGGGGTGCGTGTAGGGGTAGAGGTCGGGGTGGGGGCGCAGGTGCTGCTGGGGTCGGGGTTGGGCTTGGGGGGGGGGTGAGGCCGTCCAGTGTTGCACCTGTGCTGCTGATGCAGGCAGGCACTTGCATCCTGCTCGCCCTGATGCTGTGCTTGCTGCTCCTCACCCTCACCACGCGACGCAGGGAGATGAATGCGGCGCAGGGCGTGGCGCTGTCGGTGCGCGGCGGCGCCGGCGCGCAGCTGGCCGACTCCAAGCTGCTGGCCTCTGAGGGTGCCGAGGCGCTGGTCGTGCGTGGCCGCGGTACGCGCGTGCATGCCGCGCAGACCCGGCTGACGGGGTCCTCCGCGACGGCGGCGCGTGTCATGCAGGGCGGTGTGCTCGAGCTGCAGGAGTGCAACGTGGAGGTGGCCAGCAGCCACAAGGCCAAGCGCAGCCATGCGGCGGCGGCTGAGCACACGATTGTGGTGGATGATGGGACGGTGATGCATGACGCAGCCACCATATTTGAGCCCGAGGGGCCCACATGCACGCGCGGGGGCAAGGTGGAGACATTCTAACTCGGGCGGATGGCGTTCAGCGCGATCAGCGGCCTCAGAGACAAGGATAGGGTTCAGCTGTGGACCAGGCGATCCATCCACCCAGCAGCTCCTTATGGCCACTCTCTTGAAGCCACATCACATGTCCCTGTGCAGAACAGGATGTGGTGCTTTGGGTGCTTATGGCGCTGCTGTGAGGCAAGAAAGCTTCGGCATCAGAGGCTCACCGAGGATCGCCTAGATATGTGCATCGCGCATACCAGACTGTCATCAGCTTGTGGCGAGTGGCTTGTTGTGTACATAGGTATGTATAGCCGTGAGGCTTGCTGTCTGTTAATGATGCCGGTGTGCGGCACACAGCGAGCTAGAGCTGAATGAGAGGCGCGGCATGGGCTGGAGACACGCCCAGCTGTGGGATAAGATAAGATCACAGTGATTCATCGCAGTTGAAGGCAGCAGTACGCAAGGCTGTTGCTTGAGCGTGCAAATAATGCGACCGATGATGCGGCATAGCCACCTAGCCATACCTTGCTTCAAAGAGGCACAGAGCTATTGCCTTTCTGATGCTAGTCCTAGGCAATCGTTAGGAACAGCATGCGTGGCTTCTCTGCATTGTAATCACATGGCTGTACTTCAGCATCACAGCTGGAGAGGGCATCTGATTTGCTTTGCCCTCTGCATGTGCCAGTGCTACGAAACTACTGCTGGGTTTCAAATGTCTATTGATTTTCAGTTGGCACAAGCACGATTGCAGGCGCAGCCACAGCGTTGAGCAGTGCGGCTCCTGTTTCACAATTTGAGCCTACAAGATGTGCCTGCACAGATTGCGCAGGTCATGCTGGCAAGTGCTCTCATGGCGCGCAAGATGACAGACGTTGACAGAGCTGTGCTGGCACCAAACCTGCATGCAAGCATGCCATGCAATGATGTGCTGCCCAGTCTGCAGCATCGTGTGCAGGCCCACGCAGGATCGTCCAATTGGCGTGTCGGAGTTCATCTCGTTGCGCCAGCCACAGTGATCCAATGACATGGGCGGAGTTGATGAGCAAGTGGAGTGTTCTGTGCCAGGTTGTATTGAATGGCATAAACTGCAGCATCTGCGACGCACAGAACAGAGTTTCTTTACACGTACCTGTCTGTCACAGCCCGCACCTCCACACAACCAACGTGACATGCTAGGCAGGTATCAACCTTAAGTAAGGCTTCAGCGAGCAGCTTTGCTGCCAGGATGAGAAGAAATATATGTTTGGTGGGGTTGTTGTGGGCTGCGATCTTGGGGAAGGCGATTGGCCAGGGACTGAAGACCGGGACCATTCCAGCAAAGCGGCCTGAGCCAAACGTCGCATATTTTGAGCTAGTGGTCACCCTGGGCAAGGGTGCTCCTGCCTGCGGGCAGCAGCGAGACGTCATCCTGGTGAACAATATGTTCATGTGAGTGCGCGCCTTGCATCGGGCTAGTGCCGAATAGCTGTCGAGCGCAAGCCATCCACATGGTGAGAGCATGTCAGGCGTACATGGTGCCACTCGCGTTCGTCCCACTGCGGGTGGCGTGCTTGCATGTACATGGTACGCCAGAGGACCAGTGCGGCAGGCCAACCTGGTGCATCGCAGCACTGCGTAGCCCTGATAGGTTGCTGTGACAAACATGTTGGCTGTGACACAGGCCGACACTGGAAGCGTACGTCAACGATACCATCGTGGTGGGTACCAGGGCTGCAGGGACTGAGCTCCACATGCATTCTCTGCGCGCACAGGGTGCCATTGGCCGTGCGTCCATCATTCAATGCACCGCAGGCTGCGTCGTGTCATGGCAAATGGGCAGTGGCAGCGGGGTTGCGCAGGGATTTGGCAAGGAGGACCTGAGCAGAGGGAGGCGGTTGCAGAATTCACAACCTGCGGCCCTAAGTGGTGGCTCTCCACAATTGTTTCGTCTGCAGGTGAATGTGTTCAACAAGCTACCAGCCAGCTTTCCCCAGACATCCAGTGGCATCACCCTGCACTGGCATGGCCTGAGCATGTGGGACAACGCCACTTGGTACGACGGCGTGTCCTATGTCACCCAGTGCCCCTTTGGCCCGGGCTCCAACTACACCTATCAATTCAAGGCAGATGAGGCGCCAGGCACCTACTTCTGGCATGATCATTCTACCCAGAACAGGGCAGACGGCCTGATGGGGGCGCTCATTCTGTCCCTACATCCCAAGTCAGGCATTCCCAACCCTTTCAAATGGGCAAAGGAGCACGTGATGATGGTGAGCGACTGGTGGGATGACGAGGCCAACGCCATGGCCATGCGCCTCAACAGGTGGGTGAAAGATGGTGAGCTGCGCGCCTCTAGGTGCTCGAATTGAAAGCACTGACCAGACTGCTGGACTACACGACAACATGAGCCACAGCAGGTTCCCGTGCTGGCTTGCTCGAGCTCAGAAATGAAATGGATGGCACGGGGGGCTGTGCGTTGCGCTGACAGTGCGGTCTGCTGATAATCGCCTGCTGCTGTGCTCCGCACCACAACTTGCCGCAGGCCATTCGATGGCGACATGGTGACTGCAGACAGCGGGCAGTACGCGGATGAAGGCGCACCTGACGCAATCCTCATCAACGGCAAGGGCAACGTGAACGACTGCAGCAAAACCGAGGTGTGCTCCTGAAGACTGCTCTTGCGCTACCTGCACACTGCCAATCTACAGCTGTTTGTCATGCCGTGCAGCCTGCGGCTTGAACCCTTGCCTGCTGCTGGCCCACAGTAGGCACGTGAGCCCTGCGCCAGGCATTGGGATCTGCAAGGAGGCTGCGTCGTTGGTGTAATGCTGGGTATGGGGAAGGGATAGAGACTTTGACTGTTAGAGAGTGATTACTTGGTACGTGCTTGCAGGTCGTCACGGGGGTGCGCCTGCCGGAGGAGCCCCCTGTGTGCAACGTGACCACATTCTCAGTCCCCAGCCGCGCAAACTGTAGCGGCTGCTCACGCGCTGAGTGGCTGGTGGCTCCTGGGAAGACCTACCTTTTCAGACTCATCAACGCCGCGGCCTCAGCCTATGTTTCAATTTGTTTTGAGGGCCATGCCATCGACCTCGTCACTGTTGATGGCACACCAGTGGATGGCTGGACGTTCAAGGATGGCTGCATCAATGTCAATAGCGGCCAGAGGTAAGACGCAGGCAGAGACAGGCACAAATGGGCAACTGAGCATTCATGAGGCATGTGGACGTTGTCAGGGCTCCCAGATTCCCACAATGCTGCAGCCCCACCACGTGTGGTCACAAATCTGGTCAAACCTGGTCAAACCTGGTCAAACCGCAGGTACGACGTGGCCGTCACGACCGACAACAAGGACTACCGCGCGTTCTGGGTCTCTGTGTACTCTCAGTTCCGCCGCGGCGGTGCGGCCGCGTTTGGCGTGATGCGTTATGCACCTGTCAAAGCCGGCTCGCTGCCGCCTACCGCCACACCTGTGGGCAGCTACCCTCCTTGGCAGAACGAGACGTTCGGGCCGGTGCGTGCACAGCCCGTATAGAATGCTGCATGGATTAGGGGATGCGATACTCCAGTTGCTGTGGAGCTTGCTTGGCTGAGACATCCTGCTGCTGTGGCACACACTGTGGCACCAGTCAGCATGTGTGCGACTGTGCATTGGCAACTGGGACGCGCCCCTACATGCAGCCCATCGTCATACTGCTGGCGTTGGCCTAGCTGAGCCCAACATGCCCCCGCACGCTCTCATGGCTGAGGGTGTGGCACCCACAAGGGTTGGTATCATGGTATGGCACATAAAACATTCGAATGATGTGCACCCGCCCATACAGATCGTGACCCATGAGGGTGTGATGGGTACCTTGGACAACTACAAGTACTGGACATACTGGAACCTCTTCCTCCACCGCGGCATCTACTCTGCATCTGCACTCTACTACGACCTCGTCCCCAACAAGACTGTCGTGCTCAACATGACCATGCCCTTGATGAAGGAGACCGGCATGATGAGGTGGGTAGCAGCTGCCCAACCAAACCGCCCGCATGTTCACAAACAAGCATGCTTAGCTGCCCTCTCGACGCTACCCTGATGTGCACTTTGGTTACTGTAGACGAGCCTGTGAGTGGCACCTGCTGGCATGCCATTGCGTGGTTCAGGGCAGACAAACCTCTGCTCATCTCACCATTTCTGCGCTGTCTGAGATGCGACCCCCATAAACAGAGTCTGTCCTCACATGCCACAGCCGCAGCATTGGTTTCCACTTGGCACTTTGCCTCTGCCACTCCAGCATATGTGTGAGCTGGCTGCCCTGCCTGCTCGCCGCCCCTCTGCCGCTGCAGGTGGGCGATGAACAATATCGCGATGCCCGTCAACCCACCTTGCCAGCCACTGCTCAAGACACTCAAGGAGGACCCGTCGTGGCTGGAGAAGAACACAGTGGCCCCGACCACAGAGGCACGTGCCAAGGCCACTAAGGCAATCCTGGGGGTGTCCACATTCTCAGCAAACACCACGAGTGGCAGTGTGTATGATTGGGCGGACCCCGCACCAATCTTCCCAGCTGTGGGCATGCACGTCGTGAAGGTGGAGTGGGGCGAGGTGCGTGGATTTCACAAATCACCAGGGCCTGGGTAACACTAACAGCCATGGCTTGGGTAACACTAACGGCCAGGGCCTGGCTGCATCGCGTGAGTTTGATCAGCACTGTGTGCCTGCATGCATACATGTGCACATCCTGTGGCAGCCGATCTGCGCGCGTGCCGGCCGCATGCCTGCAGCCCTGCATGATTTGGAGGTGGATGTGCACTGGCGGCGTGTTTGCTCCCGCAGCTGCACCTGTCTGTCTTCTTCTGCGTCTCTCCCTCACTGCGTTGTATCCATCACGTGCGATGTTGCAATGCACGCGCAGGTGGTTGATGTGGTGCTCAACAACCTGCCAGCGAGCGCCAACAATGGTGACTACCGCAACGTCACGCGCTCCTTCATGGAGCAGCACCCCATGCACATGCATGGCCACAAGTTCTGGGTGGGTGGCATTGCTGAGCTGCAGCATTGGGCAAAACAGCTACAGGACAGCAGGGGTGTGGACTGAGGAAGCTCGCAGAGCACATGCCGTAGCTTGCTAGGGGTGCCAGAGCAGCATGCCGTGGCCGTGGCAAGCGCCTGCAATGGCATAGTAGACTTCACAACGTTCAATCCCACTCTGTCACAAATCAAGGCTATGCTATGCTTGCCAGCCTGAGCCACCTGCCTGCCCCCTTGAGCCCTGCACCCAGTGTCTCATCCCACCCACTGGACCACCTGCTCCTTCCTGCTACATGCAGGTGCTGGGCATGGGAGAGGATGTGTACGATCACACTGTGCACGCCAAGACACTCAACCTGTACAACCCCATGCTGCGTGACACCGTCACGCTCTATTCCAACTCTTGGGTCTACCTGCGCTTCCTGGCGAACAACCCGGGCGTTTGGCCGCTGCACTGCCACATCATGTGGCACTCGTACATGGGGCAGAACGTGTACTTTGCTGAAGCCATCGACAGGCTGCCTGCAGTGCCCAAGGTGCGGCTGACTTTGAGCCGCGCTTGTTAAGACCTGAGGCTGTACAAGTCCTGCTTGCCATCGGCTCATGTCCTGCTATCAAGTTGTCAGAAGCCCATTGATAGCCTGCTGATATCACCTTTGTGCTGGCCTGTGTGTGCATTCATCATTCTTCGATGTGTGTGTTGCATTCAGCTCTCATGATGAGCAGCTCGAGCTCCCGCATTTCGCATGCTGTCATGACCTAACCTGAGTACCCAGCTCACCCACCACCTGCACCACCGTGTGCCAACCGCAGAACCTGCCAAAGTGCTCATCCAAGTGCATCTCCAATTTTGCCCCGTACAACAAAGCCTGGCTGAAGGAGACGTTCCCCTCAACGCGCTTCAAGCTGCCCGATGACTTTTGAGCTGTGAGGAGAGACAGTGTCCCGCTCTCGGTTTGCCTAGGCACGGGTACAGCTGAAGGTGCCTGCTATGGTCGCAGGCAGCAGCTGCAAAGCCGGGGTTGTGTGTATCAGGATGTACCTTGGCTGGCACTGCCCTTCAAGTGCCCCTATGCCATGTGTTGGGGCTATCCAGTGAGTTGATCTTGAGAGTGCAGGATCTGGCCATCACCCAGCTTGTCAGGTCGGAACATGAGAGAGCACTAGCAGCATCAGGCAGCCGCATGGGTGTACTCCGGCTTTGATGATTGTCCAGCCGTGATGCCCACCCGGTATCTTTGCCAGTTTGTTGGTGGTGACGGACTGCGCTCACACACCACACAACAAGCAAGAGCTGGTGCTTTGAAGCAAGCGGTTGGCTTGTGATCGCACGTTGCACTGGCGCGCGCGTGTGCTGTGCACATGCATTGCCCGTCCTGTGCCAGGCACGGTAGACCTTATGCAATCATTCTAGGCAGCACGTTTGCAGGCAGCAGCAGGCAGAGCAGAGCGCATTGTTGTATCTTGTATGGCATGTTGGTCTTGCAGCTGCATTAGGTGTGCGCATCAGACTGGTGCAGCAGATGCATCGTGGCTGTGGGATCTGGGATTTGTTGTTGTATCTGCTTCGGTTGGCGATTGGTTCATCATGCAGCAGCGGTTGCATGCAGCGGCAGCACGCATTTTTGCAATAAGCTTCTTTTTGAGTGGTGGTTGCAGGCGGGTGCATTCTTTTTGCCTGGTACGCATGTCTTGTTGCGCACGATTGAGCCAAGGCTGATGCCTGTAAACAACTGTTTACACAGAGTGGCAGCGCCAAGCCTAAGCCCAAGTACTACCCATAGTTATCTTGGAGCTCGCATTCGTGAGACTCAGGTAAAGACTGAGGACCCTCTGTCTGTCAGCTTTATGTTTCGCCACACACACGTGTTAGAGTATGCACAACCATGTGCAGGTGCATGCACTGTGAGTGCTGTAGCGCTTGACAACATGCTGGTTAAACTACTGCACACGTCCTGACCACACACTAGATCAGAATCTTGTACATGGCAAAGCCCCAAAGTGGCCTGGGAGTGGCCCAGACAGTGGGTATGACATGAAAATATGGAGCAAGCCATCCTGCGCGGCCTTCACATGGCCTGAATGCTAAAATAATAAGTCGGCCCTACGTCAAAACTCTGCCGCGTGCAACATCCTACCCAATGCCAGCCTGGCAGGAACACTCATCGCCCAGCAACAGTCGGGCTGCCTTCCAGGTCACTTTGTTCTTCAACCCTTGTGCATGCATCACGGTACATGTAAAAAGCCCCACCAAGCCCCATATGCTGTCATATGCAGACTTACAAAAAGCTCTTGCGTGCCAGTATCTCATGAGCTGCAGCTGCCTTTGCCTTCTGTGCCTCCGTGCGGGCTCTGTATATGGCCAACTCCTCTCGTGCCTTGTCACGCACGTACTGCGACATGACCCGCCCGTACTGCTGACTCTCCTTACACTGCTGCTCCTTCAACGCCGCCTTCTCAGCCTCTTGCTGCAACGACACGGAGCAGAGTGCATTTCTTTGGGGCGACGAAACTTGCACAGCAGACAAGAGGCATCACATCAAGCCACACTGGCAACTGCACATAATGTAACAGGGTATGCTGCACCTGTGTGTGTGTGTGTATGTATGCGTGCATGCTTGCATGCTGTAACTGCCCTGATAGCAGTTGCCCTGCAGTTACTTGACACATGCATGTCTGCTTATTGATTGATCCCAGACATGTCAGCCGTTAGTGACTCTAACTGCTGTTGACCTTGGACCTGTCAAATCCATGTGACCCCATGGTATATGAACTGAGAGTTGCTCGTCAGTAGCAAGAAGGAGCTGATGCTCAAGCAGGTCACGCCTGTTCAACTCTCCTACTTACATTTAGCTAACTGGGCCTGCCGTGCCCCGCTACAATTTGGTATCGCATCGTGTTGGGTCTCTCCTAGTTGGTTTGTTGACACGTCCATTGTAGCGGGGCACGGGCAGGCCCAGCTAGCTAAATGTAAGTAGGAGAGTTGAACAGGCGTGACCTGCTTGAGCGTCAGCTCCTTCTTGCTACTGGCGAGCAACTCTCAGTTCATATACCATGGGGTCACATGGATTTGACAGGTTAAGGTTAAGGTTACACAGGGAAGAGCACAACGCACACCGAAAAAACAGCGCACAGGTCCAAGGTCAACAGCAGTTAGAGTCACTAACGGCTGACATGTCTGGGATCAATCAATAAGCAGACATGCATGTGTCAAGTAACTGTAGGTCAGCTGCAGGGCAACTGCTATCACGGCAGTTACAGCATGCAAGCATGCACGCATACATACACACACACACACACACACACAGGTGCAGCATACCCTGCTACATTACCCCCCCTGTTAGGCTAGAATCGTCACGATCTAGCAATAGGCTCAGCAGGGCTCTGTTTAGGTAGGGCATTTGCAAGTGGCGGCATATTCAGACGCTGCCAATATTCAATAATGCTCGCACCCGACGCTCGCGCCACGTGTCCAGGTCATGCATTTGGAAGGGAACACATGTCCTGTGAACCCGCACGCACCTGAGCCTTGAGCTGCTTGTAGGCTTCCAAGTTTTCCCTTTTTATGGCTTCCCTCTCTGCCTGCTGTTTTACAGCACGCTCCGCCGCTCGTCGCTTGGCTGCCAGCTGTGCTGCTTTTGCACGCGCATACTCCGAGGGGTCTCCCATGGCGTTTGCAAGGATCGTGTCTGGGTGCGCAAGTTGTGGCTTAGGTGCCGCGAGCTCCTGCGGTGGCCATATGCATGGCATGCAAGCAGTTGTGACCGTTCCTTGCTTATTTCATGTGCATGCGCGCAAGCCATAGGCAACCACAGTGCACGACCGCCCAGTCGCCCACGCACCCTCAAATGTGCTTGGCTGAGGACAGGTGGTGGGCTGTGAAACCTGACATACGCCTTGGTGTTGCTCAGCATCTTCCTGCAGGGCACGCAAGTGTGGGCCAGGCATATGGGCACATGCATGAAAGCTCCAGAGCAGCATGGCGAGCTCAAGATGTGCTTGCATGGCTTGCATGGACCGCAGGTCCATAGAGCTTACTTGATATCATTCGCCACAGTCCGCTTCATTTTGGCTTGAAACTTCTGCAGCTCGGTCTCCATATCCATGATATCGGTCTCCATGTCCATGATATCGAACTTGGCTTTAGCTTTCTGCTCAGCCATTTTTGCCTCCACGTCTAGTGCCTTATGCTGAGCAAGATACTGTTCCAGCATGGGGTCAACGCTTGCTGCCCCCTGCACCTCCCCAGACCCTCCTGCATCTGCGCGTGCATCTGTGATCATCATGGCGAGCTCCGCCTCTTCGCGTTCACGCAGCTTTGCATCAATGATGGCCTGCAGTTCTGCATCGGCATCGTTGGACCCTTCCACAAGGGCAAGGCCTTCTTCCGCCATCCTGATTGCCGTCTTTTCTGCAGGCTCGCTCCGCTTATAAACTGCCTGATGAAACCAATGATGAGTTGGTTGTGCCGTGTGCACGCGCCTGTGTTGCTGCACGCTGCTGAACTTGAGGCAGTATCCAAGCAGTCCCCTTGCTTCCCTTTCCTGGTGATCGCTGCCAGAACCACCAGCCAGTTCGTGCAAGCACACAATGGAGCGGCGTTGAAATTGAAATTGACGGCATCGCATAGCGTGGTGCACCTGTTTTGCTTCCAGTACGAAGTGGGGTCTGGGTCATGGGGTCTGGGACGTCGAAGCCCGGCATATTCACGTCAAAGGTGTAGAATGGTTTGAAGAACATGGCGCAGACATCATGGCTGAGAAACCTGCTCAAGTGTACTTGCTTCCTGGAATCCCCTGAGCAGGGCGCGAAGGCCAAGACTAAGGCAGCGGCAGCAAATGGCAACGGCACTGCTCAGCTACCAGGAGCCGCTGCATCTCTTGAACCAGTGCTTGCACCAGAGCATCGGGCCTACCAAGATGGGGCCTATGCGGGCGCACCGCACCCAGAAAACGAAGCGGCGCGCTGGGGCTACCTCTGCAGTTTAGGGGTACTCGATACTGCACCAGAAGGTCGGTGCCTGATCCGTGTGCGCGGGGGCAATGCATCTCTGCGCTGCATCTGTTATCGCTTGTCTTTCACAGCACCAGCTTTGCAGAGAGCATGGGGTCCAGGTCATGCAGGGGGGGCATGCAGCAGTTGGCCGCAGGCACAACAGCGGAGCACCCTGGGCAGCAGCAGCAGGGTTGCTGGGGAGCATCAGGTGACTGGGCAGCTCTCAAGCACCACCTTGCTTTTGCCATGCAGATCGCTTTGATGATATCACCAAGCTGTGCTGCATGATCTTCAAGGTGCGTGCAGAGAACACTGCAGTCATGCGGAGGGTGGAGGGTTGCAACAGGCGGGTTCGGGGCTGGTGGCCACACGGTGCCAAAAGCAGGAGCCCCAGTCGACTGCATGCGCGCATCCCATGGTGACTGCAGGTGCCCATTTGCCTGGTGTCCCTGGTGGACAAGGACCGGCAGTGGTTCAAGAGTGTGCAGGGCCTCGCCACCAACTTCACGGACCGCAAGAGCTCATTCTGTGCATGGTGCGTATGGGGGCAAAGTTTGGGCTGCTGACACGGGGTGTCTGCATGTGGCCCCGGACACAACAGCGAGCCCCCTCCATCAAACATTCAGCAGTACTGCTGCAACATGACTACATGAGCACATGCGCAACGGTTGAAGAAGAAAAAGAGAGCATGGTGGATGCGCACGCATGGCCGCAGGACACTGCTGCCGGAGCACCCGGAGGTGCTGGTGGTGGAGGATGCTACCCAGGACGCTCGTTTCTCGCAGAATGTGCTGGTGACCGGGCCGCCCGACATCCGTTTCTACGCGGGCACGCCACTGGTTGCAAGCAACGGCATGCGGCTGGGGTCCCTGTGAGTACGCTTGTGCCAGCTCCAGATTTCTGTGGCACCACCGTTCATCTGCTTAGGGTGCGGGGTGGGGCTGGGTGGGCCAGCGAACGGCAGGTGGGCCACTCCTCAAAGGTATTTGTGTACAAGCATTGCTCATTCAAGGCAGCAGTTCCTGCAGCCTCCTACGGGATAGCTTCGTATGCTGGAGTCCAGCTGCAGGCACTTTTTTGTGTGTCCTGCCCCATTTTTTGTGTGTCCTGCCACACTTTGTGTGTCCTGCCTCATACCAAATCAGGTGCCAAGCAGGGCTTGCCTCTAGTGCCGCTGCCAAATTTGCTGCATGCTGCTGTACGGGTCTTGCAGGTGCATCATCGACCGCGCCACGCGCCGCTTTGACGCTGAGAACTGCATGCTGCTTGCAAACATGGGGGAGATGGTAGTGCGTGAGATTGAGAAGGAGAAGCTGCTGCAGGAGCAAACGGCAAAGAGCGCGATGCTGAGCCAGGAGAACACGCAGCTGCTGCGCGCGATTGACGCATTCAGGTGCGCGGGCGCGGCTGGGTTGCGATCTGCTCAAGCTTGGGTGGGGGCTGCTAAGTACAGGCGGCCGGTGTGGAGCGCGTTGCTGGTGGTGGTAGTGGGATGGGGTGGGGTGGGGTGGGGGGTCGGGAGGTGCCGAGGTGGAGTGCCCAGCATGTGAGCTGCGTCCCACATGTTGCATTTACAACTGCCTAGCAAGCCTACCGGACTCTTTGCCTTATCTCAGTCTGCTTCCTGACATGACTGCACATCCTCGGCTGTGACGTGCAGTGAGGGCATCGTGCTGTGTGACGTGGCGCAGTCACAATGGCCCATCATTTTCATCAATGAAGCCTGGGAAACTCTCACGAACTTTACCAAGGGAGACCTGGGTCGTGGCTTCTGGGAGTTCTTCAAGGTGTGTGTTGCTGTGCAGCTGTCCATGGCTTGCAATTGCAGTGTGGTGCGGATGAGTTTTGAGCAGTATGTGTGACGGTGGTCGCATGCCGGGTGCCACAAGGAATCACGGGCCGGTGGGGACTCGAGAACAGGAAGCTGCATGTGTGCAAGGGCACAGTGGGTGTGCCCAGCAGAGTGGGCATCGGCAATGATGCCCACACACGCGCACCTGCGGTACATGTTCACATGCCGCTGCAGGTGCCGTCGGACCAGGAGGCGGGTATCCGGAATGCGTACGAGGCGGCCATTGCAGACCGGCGTGCATTCGAGCTGAGTGTCACATTTGTGGAGGGCAGCGGCGCTTCACGGTGCGGGGGCGATGCGTGCTGCTGTCCCTGGTATGACCTGCCGCCACACACCGTGTAAGCACCCTTGCCCAGCGCTGCACACGGGCCGTCTCCGTGCGCTGCTGAGCGGGCCTCTCATCAAGCGCCTGTGCATTGACTGCCTGCTCCACGGCGCGTCCCTGCCGCGCGTCTTCAGTCGCGCGCGCTCAGGCTGCATGGCAAGGCATAGCGTGGTGTGGCACGCTGTGGTTCTTGCCACGGCATGGCATGGTTAGGCACGATGTGGTTCTTGCCACGGCACGGCATGGCATGGCATGGCATGCAGGTGGATGACGCTGTCCATGCGGTGTGCTAATGCGGAGAACATGGACACCTACATGCCCCTTGTGGGCATCCCCTCCATCCTCACTGCTGAGCCGGAGGAGGATGACGGGGAGGGGCCGGTCTACTACTTTGCCACACTGCAGCAGGTGCGGCTGTTGGCAGCCACGGGTGCGGCGGCTCTGGGGCTGTGCTGAGTGGGCCTGGGCTTGGGCGGGCTCCAGGCTGTGGGGGCCAGGGCGGGAACATGGGAGGGGTATCGGGACAGGCTGGCTGGCTGGCTGGTGGCTGCTGCAAACAATGATGTGCTCCATGTGGCTCGCAGCAGCCAGGTGGGATACCTCATACATAAGCGGTGTCTAGCGTAGACACTGTGCACACTACTGTATCCAGCGTGGTTCGAACCCCTGCTCCAAGCCATGATGCACTCCGCATGCCCGGAGCACTGCTTGACACTGTGCCGCTGTGCTCGACCCGCCACCCGCAGGGCCAGATCAGCGGCTCGCAGCCATCGCGCGCGCCGCTCACATCGGCGCAGTCCTCCATCACCATCACGTCGAATGCACTCTTTGCTGTAGTGGGCGGCCAGGATCCCTTTGATGATGTCAAGCTGGGCCAGCTGCTGGGCAAGGGCAGCTACGGTCGTGTGTACAGAGGTGCGTGCCGTCCAGGGGCAGGCCCTGGCAAAGCACCGCGAGGGATGCGGCTGCTGCATTATAGACTCTGCTTGCGCTGAGCGTGTGCGGGCTGGTGCAGCGACAGACCCGCCCATCCACCTCGCTGCCTCCTGTGCCCATCACTGGCTGCGTCAGCCTGGGATATGAGCACATGATGGTAGGCCCCAGGCTCTGCCGCTGCCTGGCGGGACAGTGGCATTGCACTCTTGTATGCATATATGCAGTACGGATTGACTCCGTATTCCTGACTCCGTACCGGTATGTGCTTGCTTTGGTCGCACTCTGTGCACCGCGCAGCGCAATGGAACGGCGCGCAGGTGGCAGTCAAGGTGCTGGAGACGGTGCATGAGGAGGAGGAGGGTGCCATTGCAACCAACATGGAGGCTCTGTTGTCCAACCGTCTGCAGCACCCCAACGTGGTGCAGACGTACAAGCATTGCTCGCGGCCGATCAACAGCGTGCAGCAGGAGCACACGGGCACGCGCATCGTGGAGACTTGGATGGTGATGGAGTTTTGCAGCAAGGGCAGCCTGAGCGATGCAGTTGACCGCGGGTGGTTCCGCAAGCGCGGGGCCCTCTTTGAGCCCGACTACCAGGTGGGTTGCCGCATGGGCTGGGCTGGTGCATGAGGGAAGGCATGGGCTGTGGTGCTGCACAGGATTTGCCAGGCACTGCCTAGGCTGGGCGCTGCGTGGTGCTGCCATAATGAAGAGCAACACTGGACCTTCGGGACACTGACTGTTTAGCTGCCAGGTGTTGTTGAGGCCACCGTTCTGTGTGCACTTTGGACCCGCAGTGCCCGCTGCAGCGGCTGCACGGGTCAAGGATGCCTTGTCCAGCGTGTTCCCGACCTTGCTTTGGCTGTGCTGCCGCCTCGTTTGCTCCTGGCCGTATACGGCTTGCTCATATCGTCCGACACTGTCTGTGCAGGCGTACGTGGAGACGGCCAAGGAGATGGCGGCTGCGATGTGCTACCTGCACAATGCAGGCATCCTGCATGGCGACCTCACCGGCAACAACATCCTGCTCACGGGCTCAGAGAAGGTGCTGGTGCTGAATACGTATTCGGCTTGTATGGCTTGCATGCGTGTGAAGCAGCTTGCTTGCATGAAGCATGATGGATGGCAGTGTACAGGGGCAGGAGGTCATGGACGAAGGCCCCTTGTGCAGGCGAGCTGCGAGTGCAGCGCCGACGCGCCACCTCGACGCCAATGCCTTCTACGGCCCAATGAACCTTTCGTATCCGTCATGCCTACGCCGTTATGGTGTCTTTGATTCATAACCAGGCGTGGTATGAGCGCGCCCACGTGTGTGCTGTCTTTCTCTACACCCCGAAACCAGAGCACCGTTTACCTGGAACCTGCAGGACGCGCGCCACTTCTCAGCCAAGGTTGCAGACTTTGGGCTGTCGCGGCTGTTGGACGGCCGGGACCACATCCAGACGCACACGTACGGCACCGTCACCTTCATGCCGCCTGAGCTGCTTCTGGAGGGCAAGATGTCCAAGGCGGCGGACGTCTACGCGTTCGGCGTCATCCTGTGGTGCGTAGCTCTGAGGGAGCGTTGCATTATTACATAGGATCAGGTCGCTGCCCTGTGTATGGGCTAACGCACTTATGTGTCTTGATATCTATGAATTACGTTCCATGGTCCTGGCATGACCGCAAGGGCCGGTAGGGTCATGCATTGGCTGCAGAGCCACGCTGTGGCAAGGATACAGTAGGCGCTTTGTAGCAAGCAGGCGCGCATGTCTGGGGCTCTGTGCTTGTTGTGCACTGCGGCCTGTTGAGCAGATGCTGCCTTGGGCTAAGACTGGGAGCCTGGCCATGCTTGGCTGTGAGGCCTTTACAAACAGTCCGCCCATGCCCATGCCTGCTTGCCTCGGTCGCGCAGGGAGATGTTCATGGGACAGCGCCCTTGGTCTGGGCTGTCACACGGCCAGATCATCCAGGCCATCACGACAGGCAAGCAGCTGCAGCTGGGCTCATCCTGCCCCAGCGACCTGCGCAAGCTTATCTACAAGTGCATGTCCACCAAGCCAGAGGAGAGGCCCACATTCCCAGAGGTGGTCAAGATGCTGGAGGACCTGGAAGATGACCTTGTGGGCACATACTGAGGGGCGGTGCAGTGAGGGGGGCTGGCAGGCAGGTCCCACAGTGCCACCAGGTGTCAGGTCAGGCAACATTTGAGATACGGTGGGTCAAGGACGGGTAGGAAGTGCCTTGGCTCAGGGTCAGGGTGTGTGTCCATTTGGAAAGGCACGCAAGCCGGTCCGTAACCGTGCCTAAGACTTGATATGGGCATGTGACGGATGTGGGCATGGGTGCCACTGCATCGTCTCATTGCTCGGGCTGAGCGACTGTACTAGCAGATGCCATGGGCGTGCCATGCCGGTGGAATGCAGTGAGCCAAACTCACGCCATGTGATTTTGTTCAACTCTTGGGTGCCTACCGTTGTTTACTGTCATGCGCTGGATTTTTGAGGTCCGAGGATATTCCGTCCGATGATGTTGCTGATATTATTCAGTATGGCTGGATGCGGTTTGGGTTGTTCAAGCCAGAGACACGAGCACCTGCCACTCTCAAGCCAAAGGCAGGTCACAGTTGATCTCAAGGCTGGTCCAAGAGGATGTGCACCCTGGCTTGAACAGTTGAAGGATATGCTGCAGGGCAGCTGTTGCAATGGGTCCCGTTTGAGGGCCTGATGAAGCACATGTCCAGATCTTGTCCAACTGCAAACTCTGCTTCTGCTACTTCAGGGTCCACTGGAAACTATGGTGTGCAGCTGCTTCTTACTCGCTGAAGAGTAGGGTCATCCACGTCTGCCCACCCACATGCCAGCAGCATGAACGGATGGCATGAGCAGATGTCCTGGCAGCTGCAGAGTGACCAGCTGTGACCACAGCTATGGTGGCTGCCAGGGAAGGGGCTGTTGGTCATGTGCCTGTGGGCTGTGGTTGTGCTGTGCGCTCAGTGCAGTGCTTGTGGGCTGATGCAGTGTTTTGATACAGCAGTTAACAGCCCGTCATCATCAGGCGAAGGGATTGCATTTGTTGTGAAGTGTGTAACCTGGATTTGTGGAAAGCATGTCCAAGACGAAGCGAGGCACACATCTCTCTGCTCCACCCATTGCCTGCTCCCAGTCCAAATGCCCACATATAGGCTACCTGCAAGCAACCCATTATACTCTGCGCATCGAGTGCAGCTCGGGTTCACATCATTTTGACCTCACACTCCGGCATGTTCATGGGAAAGCGCTGCCTGCCATCTCCTAAACAGAGATCAGGGCATCAGTCGCGGGCAACTGGTCCCATGACAGGCCTACCAAGGAGAGCCAACGTACTGAATCACAGCACTGCACACCTCAACCATAGCACTACAGCTTGTCAAGCAAGGTCTCCGCCTCGCAACCACACCACTGCTGGCACAAGATGGAGCCAAGGCAAGGCAGTACAATTCCAGGCCAGCTGCAGCTCGGTTTGGCTGGGCAAAGCAGGTTGCAAGGGGCTGCTTAGAAACCCAGTGCCTTGAGCGCATCGCCGTGGGCGAAGTCGTTGTCAAGCACCGACACGAGCACGTACTTGGAGGCGATGTCAGCAAGGACCTGCGGCACAAAGCAGAGAGAGAGGATCATAGTTCAATCTTGCTGTTGGGCCCTGGTGCCTCAATCCACCCCGTCGGACATCACGCAACACACCAGCCGCAGGCACAACCGGTGCCACAATGAGTGAGACCCAGCTGGCACATAGTAATAAGCGGTCCAGCCCCAAGCAAAGAGACAGGCGACAGCTGGCAGGCACAGATGTGATGGGACAGCCAAAGCACGGAAGAGCTGGAGTTGGAATGCCAGCCGCAGCCCTGACGCACCTTGCGTGCCGGCGCATCCTCCTCGTACACTGCCCCCCACTCCTCCGTCCACAGCGCAAACGCCTCGGAGGCCCACGCGCTGAACGCGGCCGCGTCCGCCACCAGCGGCTGCGACACCTCGTGCCCTGCGCAGCACACAGCACACAACACGTAGGCAGCGTGATGGGCGGCAGAAGCCAAGTCCAGAAACTGAGCTGGCGTGCAAGTGCATATGAACATAGCCAGACAGTGAACATGAAACCAGCAGGCGGTGACTGAGAGAGGCAGGGCGGGGTGTCCAGCCAGCTGATTTGTAAGGAGGGGGAAGGCAGGCTTGCATCCCGCGAAAGCTCTGCGCGTACCTGGGAAGACGCCCCACGCGACTGCATTGGCTGACCCAGTCTTGTAGTTTGTGGTGAGCGGCCCAGCTGCTGTGGTGGCGAGGTATGACAGTGACGCAGATGCCTGCAGCCCAGCGAAGCAGCAAACAGTAAGCCGGATATCCAATAAACAATCAAACCGCGGTCGGTTACTTAAGTATGCTGCGGCCTGCCCCTGCGACTGCCGAGTGCAGAGCAGATGCGAGCAGAGACACCACCGCAGGGGTAGCTGTGTCGCGTGGCTGCGCCGTGAAGTAATCTACGCGCTGTGTTAGCTGCCAGTACTGATGTAAGTCACACGCGCACCTGGATCTTGGGCAGCAGCTCCGTGAACACCTCAGGGGACGCGAAGAACTCAACGTATGACTTCTGGTACACCAGGCTGCATAAATCAAGCCCAAGGGAACAAGAAGCAAGCGCGGTGGTTACCGGGTTCATCATGCATCAGAGAGCCAAGTGCATAGAGCTGGAGATGGGCTTGTGCAGCGCACATCACAGAATCCATCAAGATGTTAGGACTTGTGGCATGCCGTGCCCAACCCGCTGCAGGGCATGAGTGTACTCTACGTGTTGGTACTGGACTGCGGCCAGTAGGTGCAACCAGTCATTTGTCTGGTCGCGCCCTGGTCACACTCTGCGCCGCGGGTGTCACTCACCCTCCACGGGGGCCCCACCCAACTGCTGCATCATCGCTGGCAGCCGCGTTGACCGCCGGCAGCGCAGACACAGGCAGCAGGCCCTTGGCGATCAGGGAGGCCAGCTGCGTCTTGAGCACGGATGACCCGTGGAATGGGCCCTCCGCCCTGCAGTTGCACATGCGCGTTGCAGACTTGAGATGACGGAGCATGCAGCGCAGTGAGCATTCGTATGGGCATGCGTGCCAGAAGCATCGTATGAGCACATACACCAGCTGCCCAGCGGTGTTTACGGGCGGGCCATGCCACACAGCACCAACCCAGCGCCTGGTGCGGCGCAAGCTAGCGGCAGGAACAGCAGCTGGGCATTGTGGGCACGTGCACTGCCCCATGCGGGACCAGCACAGGCCCCACCCCCACGTCCCCTTGTACAGGACAGCTGCCCGTTCTTGTGTCTGTTCACGTACCAGGGCAGCACTGTGCTCTCCCCAGACAGGTAGCGCCCGAATGCGGCCGCCACATCCGCCACGCTGGTCACCTCGCCCAGCGCCGCCTTTGCCTTCGCCTTCTTCGCATCACTGGCCGACAGGCGCTTGAGCACGCCAGCTTCTGCCGCGGGCAGCATCGCGTTGCCAGCGGCCTCAGCCCAGCGCCCCCCCGGGTAGGTGGCCCACTCCTTGGTGCGCGCGAGGTAGGACTTGGTGCGGTGTGCCCAGAACACGGGGCGCACGCCCTCCACGGCGCGCTTGGTGCCGGCGGGCACTAGCGCCCAGGGCAGGCGGCGGGGCACCTGCAGCACAGACGTCGGTATGCATGGTTTTATTGGTTCCGATTGGTGTTTATGGTGATGCCCTGGTCGCCTTTTCAAGCCTGGTGAGGCTGGTGGGCGGGCAGGTTGGGACCACCGCCACCACCACGGCTACCACCACCGCCACCGTCACGGCTACCGCTACCGCCACCGCAACCCCCATCGGCGCCGCCACCACCCCCACCCCCACCATCTCCAGTTCATCGCCACCACCGCCGCCACTACGCAAGAGCCGCATCCAGCAGGCCCACCGCCACCAGCCGTACCTTGGCAGTGGACACCATGCCCAGACGCTCCAGGATGCCCAGTGCACTCTTCTCAAGGTTCAGAGAGTACAGGTGCACGCCAGGCACACCAGCCTCCAGCAGGCGTGCGCACATCTTGGCACCCAGCTCAATGCCATAGTTCTGCAGGACAGGGTTGAGAGGGGTGTGTGTGGGGTGGGGGTGGGGAGAAAGCCCGGCCAGCGTACGTCGGTTCCCCGCAACTGAAGAGATGCTTGTGCCGCCGCTTGCGGCGCATTGTACTTCCTGCCCTACTGCCAAACTGCAACTGTTGCTGCAATAAAACAAATCAAGCAGCTGCACGCCCCAAACAGAGATCTGCACGCCGACTCAGGTCAGCTTCATCAATCCATGCTTCAGTTCAGCTATTCTGAACTGTGAGGCGCTTGAAAGGAACAGCATGTTCCACAGACAGCCGCGCACCTTGATCGCCTCCTCGTTGTCCTTGTTGGCCTCCACAACATCATTAATATCAGCAGGCACCTTGGTCTTGCAAAAGCCAGTCATGCGCTTGAAGCCACCGTATGTCATGATGGGCATGATGCCTGCAGGGCGCAGGCAGGGTGGTGGTGATAATGCAGGGTGGCGGCTTGTTCCAAATGCATGTAGCGCTTTTGTCCTAAAGTATGACCTGTGTCCTGAGCTGCTGACATGGCAATCGGAGCTTTCACGCCACCCGGTGCAACCCTATGCATGGGGGTGTCGTGCTGGGTGCGGTGTCGCCTTCGCAGCACCAAATTTGTTCAAGCCAGAGGCCACAGGTGCCTCAGAATGTAACTAACTGCCCTCTGGTTGATCCTTCTCTCCTTGATCTGTCAGCATGGCTGTTGCTGACCTGTTGACCACGCCGTTGCAGCATGGCCTCTGGCTTACCAGACTCGGACCAGCCACCACGACCCAAATCTAATAACCCTCTGTGTCTCACTCCCCCCACAGTTTCCAGCTTTTCACAGTGTCGGCACGCAGCAGCGGACCCTGCCGCCATGCAAGCAACCCATGCAAGCAAGCCATGCAAGCAAGCCAAAGGGCGCACCAGGGACGATGGGGACCGTGATGCCCACGCTGCGGCAGTCAGCCACGAACTTGATGAAGATGTCGACGTCATAGAACAGCTGCGTGATGATCATCTCGCCGCCGGCTGCCACCTTCTCCTTGAGGTACTGGATGTTGGCCCAGTAGTTCTTCTCCATCTGTACAGCCCAGCACACAGGTAGTGTCGGTAGTTGTCACAGGAGTTGTCAGACCAGTAGCACAGCACTATCAACTTTCAAGTGGCAGCTGAATGTCGGAATGCACAGTTTACTGAATTGACATACTGTAATCAGATACCGTGTACGGTATTAGATGAACATGGAACACAGTGACAGGCACAGGGCTCCTTGGCTGGGCTCAGGACCAGAGCTTGGCAGGCAGATGATCAGTGATACCACCTAGCCCGAAGCAGTGACTGTTTCTGGCTAATCCTGTGACTGACCTTGGACGCCAACTTGCTCAGGCACAGTGACCAGTGCCAGTTCAGATGCACCAGCACCAGATCTCTGTGGCACTGCTTGGCCGCGGCTGCGGCACCGGCCACCCCCTCCCCCACCCCACCTTCCCCTGCCCTCCTCCTTTTTGCACAGGATTGCTCTTCAGTTTGCAAAGCCAGAGCACGTCTTAACACGTAACAGCTGACATAACAACCAGGATTATACTCAGCTCACACACCTCCACTGGGTCCTCCACAATGGTGTCAGGGTGGGCCTCAGGGTAGCCCGCCACACAGATACCAAAGTAGTCACCTGCAGCACAAGGGAGTTACATTTGAAACTCGTTGTTGACACAAGTGTTGGCAGTAGCAGTACGAAGCAGTATGCAAGCTTGCCAGTTTGTGACCCAGCGGCAGGACTGTGCAAGGTAGCACTGAGCCGGATCGTCCCTGGCTCTTTATGCAGGCATTGACGCTAGGTGTTCCCAAGTGCTCGAGCCCGTGCTCAAACCCATGCCGAGTTGGCCATTGGCACGTGGTATGTGTGTACTGTGCAGCTGCACTGGCTGCACCCTGCTGCCTGCTCACCGTGGGTAGCGCGGATGTGGCGCACAAGGTCAAGGGCACAGGACAGGCCTCCCTCCACCTGTAGTCAACCACGCGTAGTCACGTTGTAGTAACTTTCCAGTAAACGATGCTGACAAAGGTGGCTGGAAATCACATGAACTCAGCCTGTCCAGCCCGCATAGCACGCCACTTATGCTGCCATGAATGCCAGCAGCACCGTCGTGCTTTTGGCTGCTCGCTCAAGCAATCGCCCTGGGCTGTAGCACCTCTTCAGCTGCGCTGAGCAGCTGGCACATTATTTTGTGCTGCCGCTGTGTGTGGCACACTACTGTGTGCTGCTTGCAGGATCCTTGTGGTCCTTTTGCGCACCATCTCAAACTTCTCCTGGCCCTTGGGGGGGTCACCACGCAGGGCGAGGATGTTTTGGATGCCGTGCTTGCGCACCTGTGTGAATGCACAGCCACCACGCGCCAGCTGAGTGCATGCTGCAGGTCTGGGGGAACTCTGGTTGCGGCATGGCATTGTGTGTCATATGATCTCTGCTGCTCAGCAGCTTGCATGGTGGCCTGGCGCCAGTGTGGAGGCCCATTGCACATGCCACATCCCCCTGGTGCAACCACTGAGTGTGCAGGTGCATGGGACGGGGGGAAGCCTGCCCATGTGCACGCATGCACCCTTCATGCTGAGGACATGAGAAAAGGTGCCCATGTCAAACCCTCCCATCACCTCCGCCAGAGCGCTGTCCAGCTTCTCCACAGGCATGTTTGTGCACGTCAGGTGCATCATCGTTTCCACGCAGATCTGCAGGAATCCGCTGGGATCGCCGTCAGTGCAACGCTCTCATCGTCCCAGTGGGCAGATCTCCAGCCAGCACACACGTCAGAACGCAGCCAGACATCCAGTTTACCGTGTTCTGCATGTTGACTGCAATGTCCAGTGTTACATCCGCAGTGGTGCCGCCTGCACCCCAGGTGATGTCGCAGAAGATGGGGCCATGAGCGACCATGCGCTCCAGGCGCTCAAATAGGTTCTCCACGCCCTGCGTGCCGCAACAAGATATCCATATTTGGGGCTGCCTCGCAACTGCCGCCCCTGACAGCTTGAGGCCGTACCCAAAGCTGCATCAGTATGGCTGTGCCGCTCACCTCTTCGGTGCGGGGAGGGAAGTACTCAAACGAGAAGAACTTGTGCCCCTTGGCAACCTCAGCGTTGATCTTGTCGATGATCTTCATTTTTGCTTTGGAACACTACCTGCATTCGGCATGGTCGGGGGTGCAAATACTTGTCCTGCCTGTACTGTACCTCCACTGATTGCCGCTCCCAAGCTTGACCAGCTTGTAGGCGATGATCAAGGAAATTGTTTTGATCTCTCCTCTGGTGAAAATACGAAGGGACCTTCTAGGTGGTCCCTGGCCATGGGGTGCATGTGCACAGTGTGCTTTTTGTCCTGCCACAGCAGCTCCGTTCACTCCCCCATAAACACACCATACAGGTTGCAGCTGCTGGTATTGTCAGGGTGCTGCAACTGAAGAGCCAGCTTGCAATTGCTTGCATGCCCGCTACGGCAACCCTTCACCCATCCAGCATGCGCTTACCTCGCCTCCCTTGCATGCGAGGCCGAAGAGTTGAGAAGCGGCTGGAAGCGTTGGTCAATGCCGCCGCTGCTTCTGATGCTGCCGCCGCCGCCGCTGCTGCTGGTGCTAGGTCGAGATGAAGGATAGCTCGCCCAGCACTGGCACAGCCAGATCCCTGATGATGAACATCTCTTGCCAGGCCAGGCCCCATACGACCTTGGCTGTTCAGGTTGGATATGCAACATGCTGTTTGCATGTAACACATCAGTTGAATGTGGATATTGTGGCTCAGCTGCCAGGATCGTCGCTGGCCATTTCCCAATGTGCGAGAGCACGAGCAAGTCTGGCGCCAGCTGCGCTTGCATGCACGCAGTCATTTTCGCATCAAGCCCGTACCTAAGACCACTGCACCTTTGCTGCCGCACAGTTCAGTGTAGCACAAGCTTCTTTGACCCCAGATGCTGTCCGAGGAGGAGAACTAGAGTGTGAAACGAACCCTAAACGCTAAGCACAAACCAAGACTCAACTCAACCAGCTTACAACCAGCGGCACCAAGCCGCCAAGCCACATAGCTAAAATCACCAGAACCAGTCAACAATCTTCTTTTGATCAGAACCATCTAGAACCAGAATCTACAAGAAACTACAAAGGAAAGCATGCAGCAAAGCACGGTGGCATAACAACCAATCACCGTTCAGCGCAGCAGCCGCTTCACACTTGCGCTGTTGTGCTTGCCCCCTGCTAGCCCAAATATGCGAAGCAAGAACTCCACAGAGCTGCTGGGTGCGGCAGAGCCCGTTTGCGCGTGACCCTTGGACTGTGCTGCAGGAGGCTGGTCTCTGTGAGAGCATTCCATGAGCTTGCACGCATAAAAGATGGGGATGGCACTGGCAAGCGAGAGCACAAAGCCGAGTCCTAGTGCCCCAATCAAGAGGTCGAAGCACTGGTCATCAGGCAGCGAAAAGTGGATGCACACATAGCCTGCCACCTGCAATGACAGCATGGCATGCACAATGCTATGGTGTGCTACAGTGAGGCAGGCCCGAGGATTCTTCAACAACTCTAACAACGCTTCAGGCTGGAGTACTGCAGCATGGCAATGGATGCAGCGATCTCCACAGCAGCACAAGCAAGAGCTCTCATGTCTCACCTGATTGAGTGCAATGTTGATGGCCAAAGGAGCCAGCAAGCCCAACACTGCGGGGCACACGATGCAGAACCACAGGGGCGGCGCAGCAGCAAAGGCTGCGGCGACTGCGACTGACAGAGCAGGGCTCAGCACGGACAGCGCGTGCTGCGCAGATGGCTGCCCTGCAGCTGTCGCGGCCACTTGAGGTAACGCGGTGGCCAGGTGCCTAAACAGGCCCTGAGCCATGAGCTGTGCCATGTGGCGCACAGCCTCAGGGGATGTTGGCTCGCTGCTGGTTGCTGTTGAAGCTGGGGCTGTGGAACCCCAGACCCGAGAAGCAAAGGAGCTGTCAACGAGGACGGTACCAGTACCAACCTCCCAGATCACGCAGGGCCGGACGACACCTGCCATGTACAGCCAGCAGGCCAGGGTGCTTCTACGCCCTGCTTGCTATCGCTCTTGTATGAGCGGTAGCAAGCAGGAATCACAGCAAGTCCGCCTTCATTGCATTCAGCTTCTGAACACCTAGGTAACACGATGGGGCCAGATCAGGCATGAAGCTGAGCTGGTCCGTCGCCAACACCAAAGCACACACCATACAGGGCAGGCATACGTTGGTGCGCACCTGCCATCAAGCCCCAGTGGCTGGAAAAGTCGACAATGTCAATGCTGATGGGGAATAGCCGCCGGGGGCTGCCAGCACTCAGTGACCCCAGCGCCGCCTCTATCGACTGTGCTGCAGTGTTCAGGCTGTCGCAGGGTAGGGCCACAGAGCTGGCGCATGTGAGGAATGGCTGGTCCGGTGCACGCCTGCGTTTGCAGCATCGGGGTGTGCGTGACATGACGCTGGGGCACACGCCGTGGGACATCTTGTGTTCAAGAACACTGCCCTGAGGGCCCAACCCGGAGCTCCCCATCCCCAGCACAGCAGCTGGGCCTTCCAGCATACATGTGCAGCTGCTCGTGAATCAGGCACGTTGCTGCCTGTTCTCTGTTCAGCCAAACAAACAAGTAATGTGCCTTGCCTGGTGGGTGTGGAAGGCCCTGGTGTGACCACAAAGAAGGATTCAACGTGGGGCACCACCTGCTCCAGCACGTCAAGTGCTGTGCCCTCGCTGCCTGCATTTTGAGTGCATGCACGCGCCAATTGTTGCCCACGTGATGCTTGGTAACTAGCCCATACTGCAGCACAGCAGGCGCCACATCACCTGGCGAATGCGTCAGCAACATGCATGCGCAGAACAACCCTAATGCACCACTTCGTGCGCACCTGTCCAGTGGATGCTTTCGAAGCCAGTGATGCGCTGCAGCAGCGTGTTTACATCACTGCTCGCTGTGGATGCAGTCAGATCCCGGGGCAGGCGACCCTCCTTGCCGATAATAAGCCCAGCCGATGACAGGACTAACAGAACAATAATGCAGAAGATCAGCACGCCCACAAGGCATCGAGCGGAGGACAAGCCTGTGGGCTGCTGTTTTTTGTTTACGCTGGGCAGTAGGCCATCGTCCTTGTAACGTGCAACCATGATGTCGCTGTCCATACTCATGCTTTGACAAGACGCCCTGCTTAAGACACATACACGTTTCGCATCATTAGCCTAAGCACGGTATAATGACGCAGGCAATGCAATTTCGATGTAATGTGCATAAAACCCTAAAGCCATGCCCTAAACCCTAATCTTTCTTTCAAAATTTTTACTGCATGTACAATGCAAGCAGCATGTAGGTGTGAGGGCTGAGGGGTCATTCTCACATGTGGACATCCTCTATGGATGGTCTACGCGTGGCTGTTGATTTTTGCCCAAAGGGGCATCCCATAACGGCTATCCAGTTTATACCCGTTGACATGACATGTTTCTTTGCTGGGCACACCATGAATGCATATAGCCTTGGCCTGAGGGTCCTGCTGTTGCTTTGGAGAGCAGGGTGGGGGGGAGGGGCGGGTATTTATAACAGAGTGTACAAGTTTTTGTACTCGCATACTGTGTTCAGCTGCGTATCAACCACCAGCCGCAGGTTAACACTGGCTGAATCAAAAGCAAAAGCGGCAGCAGTCTGCTACCAACCACATGCCCCTGCTGCACGCCAACATACCCGCGAGCATGCAGCCGCCTACAACCCGGCCTCATTCTAGGAATCGACATGGTGTGTCAAAACATGCCATGCGCCTGCTTGGACCATTGCTTGCTACACACGAGATCAGCAGCACAGCATCAAACAGCTCTCCATCTCTTCTGCTCCTCCCAACTTCATGCAAACATACGTGTACAGCAGCACAGCATGCTCTACCACTAAAGTGGACGCACTTTGTGGGAAGCAATCATGCTCTCCGCCATCTTTTGAAGCATTAGCCATGCACATGTGACATGTCGGATAAATGCAGTCGCTCTCATTCAGAAAAGAGCAGCCAGCGCACATGGCTCTTGCATTGCAGCTTGAGCCATGCAAGCATGCATCAGTCTACCCCGAGGACAGACCCATCAGGCAGTGCACATGGCATGCAAGCACACTGCGGCCCCTAGCCACAACAACAGCAGCTGAATGCAAAAGGCATGCCGCACCACGTACCACTGCACACGAAATATGGAGTGCCACCCGCCTGCACCCCACAACGGTAGTCAGTGCTTTTGCCAGACCTAATTGCCATTCAGGAAGCACTGCATGCAGCACTACAAAACATCCACTGACACGCGCTCCTGAAGAGAGAGGGACAGTCACAAGGGGAACTGCCACCCACGGGAGGTGGGACTAGGATCAGGATCAGGGGCAAAGGAAGTAAAACGCACTGCAATCGCTGCACAGCACGCAGGAAACGTAGCAGCACAAGCAACACATCGCAGCCGTCCGGGTGGGCAAGCCACGCACAGTGCGCAACCCTCAGGGGGAAGGAAGAGTATCACAGCGGAGCCACTCCTGCAGGTGTGGTATTAGACCAGACAAACTCGTCTGCATCACCACAACAGCAGTCGAGTATGGCTCTAAAGAGCAGAGAAGGACACCTGGCACAACCATACCACTGGCACGATGTGATGTAGATCCACTTATGGAAGCCATGCCATCCTGACCTTTCCTTCCTCAACTAGTCTTGTCATGGATTAAGAAGCCAGGTGGCAGGTATGGCTGCAACAGGATGATTTGATCCAGACAACCTACCCCATTTGGCATGCTAAATAAACCAAAGTTTTACCCAAAAGTCTCAGTGCTATGGGCATGCGTTGCCTGCTCAGGACGCTTGCTCTTGTGTCAAGGCCAAGGCAGTCCCCTGCCAACCTCTGTGTATTCCTTGATGTGTGATCCTCTGTGCGATCCTATGCTTGTGTCCTGTTTGCTCTTGCCCATACCCGTGGCTCCACCTCATTCAGCTTTCTTCCATTGGGCCAGCATGGCTTCATCTCTTAAGCCCGCCTGCACATCTCATCCCATTCTCTATCCCATTTGCAATGCATGAATTGAAGGGTTTGACTCGACATGCATGCCATACAGCACACATCATTGGTATCATGAAATATCAAAAGCGTCATGACAACCACACCTCCTGGAACAGTAATGCTCATGGCGCACGACAGAACAAGCCAGCCAGGGGCCAAGCGTGCGTCATGGGGCAGCTGCATCGCGGGAGCTAGGTGTGACCTTGCAGCTGGTCCCCTCAGCTCACCATACAGCCACAGCCACCATCTGTCTTGAATTGTCTGGATTGGATCTTCTCCTGTAGTTCGTCATGAGCATGTGGACCGACAACAGTCAGTGCATCTTCAGCCAAGCCGCAGGCGGGGTTTCACTGCGGTAGTCTCAACCAACACGCAGCAGACAGCCCCACATCAATGCACGGTAAAGCCGGTCTGTGCATGTGTGCAGCAAATGAGGTGCAGGCGGCAGTCTGCAGCTCTCGCACCCACCTCCTCCAGCATGTTTGCCAACTGATCCAGCTGCTGAGCAACCTCGGCCATTCCTGGCCGCTCGTTAGGATCTGCGTGCCTGTGCGTGCGCAGCCAGCCAAGAGGGTCCAGCAAGTGGTGGCGTCAGGCTCTCAAGCTTGGGATTTGCTCCCGTTCAGGGTGGCCGCCACGGTCACGGTCCCATTCAGGGCAGCCGGCACATCAACTACAAACAGACGAAACAGTAGTGTGCACTTGCAGTGCGCAGCGAGAACAGCAGGTGCTGAAGAGGAAGGGAACCAAAGCATACAGACATCAAAGTTTGCATGCAGAGGGTGCCTTGCCAACAGTTGGTGCAGCCGCACGTACCAGCACATCTGGATGACCTCCCATGCAGTGTGGTCCATGGCGTTGGGGCGTGCAGGCCGGAAGCCGCGCACAGCTACCGCCTCGGTAAAATCTTCTGGAGTTCTCACGCCTGCATGTGCAGCCGCAGGCAGGCTCCGCTATCAGCATTGTGAATTGCATCGCCGTGAAGCACATGCTTCTAGCTGCGTGCATGTATATAACGGTTAATACTGTGACAGTGTCCACCTCCTGCTGCCAATGTAGAAACCGGAGATCACACGCTGGCTGCAGGCATGCACATGCCATCATGACCAGGGTTCCCTGCGATCCTGCCACGGGCATGCATGCATGCATGCGTCACAGCACCCACGCACCCTGCACTTTGCCGGTGCCCACGTGTGAAATCACGAGCATGTCTCGCGCCAGCAGTTCATACATGGCCACGCCCAAGCTGTACACGTCACATTTTTCGTTGTACGGCTCGCTCCGGTACACCTCAGGGGCCATGTACATGCAAGACCCTGTGTTGCCGGTCAGCGCAAACACCCACTGCACTTCGCGCGTGCTGAGGCCCTGCACCGCACGCCGTACCATGCGCCTGCCTGCTGTGGCCCCGGCAGCGCCCTCAAACTCGCACACCTGCTGGATGAGATCGCCATACTCACTGGCACCAGCCATGCTGCTGCAGCGGCTGATGTTGTTGCTGGTGCCGAAGGTTTGGGCGCGCACAAAAGAGGTGCGGCCCATAGAGCGTGTGCCAATGGAGGGTGCTGGGCTGCGGGAGCGCGGCATGCTGCATGCACTCAAGCTCGCGGCACTTGGAAGGCCGTGTGCTGCTGCGTGCATGGGGTGTCAGGGCAGTACAGGGCAGCTCAGCTGGAAGTTCGTCGTGCATGGGGCGCTGCTGGTGCAGTGCATGGCATATAGCAGTTATCTGTAATGAATGTAAAGATAGATGGGATGCACATGTGAAACTGGGCGCGCAGCAACAGCCAAACATCATTGTTCCAGCTGATAACAGTTAAAAAGGATATAATGTCCCTCAGCTGCTGATGAGCACACCTGAGACTGGCGGCAGCAGTGCAGCAAAGGTCATGATTGTGCCTGCTACCGGCAAGCCGCCGCTGCCTGTCTGGGTCCGCAGGAGGCGGCCCACGTGGCCGCTCTGTGAATGCACTGGTGAAGTGCAGCACCTGAGGCCGAGGCTGCTCACGGCCTTGGGTGTGCCAGCTTCACTCTTAGTTCGCAGAGGGACATAGGGCAGGCCTGAGCGACAGGCGGGGTCGCTCTCACTGCCTCCAGCACTCAAAGGCAGCATTGCAAGGGTTGGTGCATAGCCTGCTGGCAGACTACCTGGTGTGGGACGTTCGCTTTGGGAGCTGCGCCCCAGTGGCGAGGGAGCAAGGGACTTTGAGAAGGGGGATGGGCTGGGTGGGCGCAGTGCGCCCAGCGATGGTGAGGACCTCCCACTGTCAGACTGTGCGCCAGTGAGCAATACTTGGCCGGAGCTTTTGGCGCGGGCAGTGCCGGGGCCTACACTGGTGATGCCAGTGGAGGCTTGCCCGGCTAAAGCCATGTCTCCAGGCACAGCTGGCAGGGATGCCAGGATGCTGTCAGACTCTGCAGTAGTACGGGAGCGCCTGGTTGGCAGTGGCTCTGCTGTGTCGTCCACAACATGGCTGGCGCTGTGGCCGTTGCGCAGCCACCCCTCGCCGCCCTGTAGGATGTGCTCGATCCCATTCTCAGCGGTCCCGTCTGTGCTGTCGTTGCTGCTAGCGCACCGTGCTGTCAGCTGGCAGGTGGGCAAGTGCTCACTCGCCTGTGCGCACACCTGAATCAGCAGGTCAGGTGCTCCCAAATCAGCTGGGTCCTGACGTGTTCTTGCTTTATCAGGCTGCAGAGCTGCCATGCTTGTGTGCTCCCCATGCCGGGCCATCTCCGTTGCCTCCTTGCCATCCTCTGATACGTGTGCAGCCTCGCCCTCAAAGACACTCTCCTCAATTGACGCTTCCATCACACCCGGGAGAGAGCCCAAGTTCTGCAGGAATGCTGCTGGCACACCTCCCTGGGTGTACAGGCTCTTGGGAGGTGAAGGGGCCACATGCACTATGAGCCCGTTGCTGTGCTCATCTGTCGAGGCACCGGCGAGCTGGCTGTCAGGTGCCTCTGGGCTGAGGATCACACTTATCAGAGGGGTCTCACTGCGCCGTGCTGCTCCCTCCATGACTGCAAATGCCTCAGCCTCAGTCATGCACCCCACTCTGGTGGTGGCCCCAGCGGCAGGGCTGCAGTCGCACACAGGATCCCGCAGAGAGCTGGCCACTGAGACACGATTAGGGTTCGACAGGCTGCTCTGGTGGGACAGCACGGCTTGTGCCTTGCATGGACCAGCTGGCAGGGGCACGCCTGTCCTGAGGGCCTGCTCAGTGCTGATGTACAACTGATCCACACTGGCACCACTGCTTAAGGATCTGCGGATGACGTGGGGGCGGTTTGAGGCCGCCAGCTTGACAAACAGCCCAAAGTCTGCCAGCTTGCTGACGAGCTGCCCCGTGGCCGGGTCACGCGCCAGCAGCATGTTCTCAAGCTTGACGTCACGGTGGGCTGCGCCACGTGCGTGCACATACGCCAGGGCACGTGCAATCCCTGCCAGCCAGCGCAGTGCCTGTGCATCGCTGTAGAGCCGCCGCCCTGGGTTGGTCATCTGACTCAGCACATGCCGCGCCAGCGACCCGCCCTGCGCACAGACATGCAACATAAACGATGGCAGTACAGGCATGCTGCCGATTGTTGCCGTTTTTGCTTGTGCTGACAGGTATCCATGATCACTCCATGCGCAATTGGCGCTGTTCTTCAGCCAGTTCAATGATATGCAAACACGATGCCTCAACTCAGCAGCCTGATCTACGTACCTCACAGAACTCGAGCACCGCACACCAGAAGTAGCCACGTGAACTGTTCCTGAACTCTGAGCTCAGGCCTGGATGGCTGGATGGGAGCTGCAGCAGGGCGAGGCACTTCACTATGTTCCTGCATGTAGCACCGCATGTCCGCATCCGAGTACCGCATCATGCATGCAAGCATACAACTTTACAGCTCGCCAGTTCCTGCACCAGGCGGCCGCATCGTATTATTTTGACATGCACCTGCATCAATCGCACTTGCTTCTCATTACTATCGCTGGTTCCTACGTACCCCCCCCCCCGGGCCCCCCGGGGATCGAGTATGCCTCAATCGGAACATCCTTGGCAGCCAGCCCCCGCACAGCTGCAGTATCAAGTTTATGGGGTATGGCATCGTTACTGCGTGCGTGGGCCCCTCGTGAGCACGCTCATCACATGTACATGTACAATTTGGCTGCGCTGCAGGATGGTACTCACGGGTGCTGCAGGCTGGCCATGAAGACCGCTTCACGCAGCAGGCACTTGCAGGCGGTGGAGGCGTCATCGTAGTTGGGAAGCAGCACCTTGCAAGCCACCATGCTCTTTGGCCCAGCCTTCTCTGACAGAGCGGCCTTGTACACTGCAGCATATGCTCCTTGGCCACGTTTCTCTGCTATCTTGAGGCGCTCTTTCAACGCCAAGGGGGGGCATTGGGATATGCGTCCAAAAGCCGAAGGCCTCTGCACGTCCAGCTGATCCATTCGATTGGCTCCGTTCGGCACGCTCAGCGCATGCTTGCTGGGGTACGAGGACTAGGCAGCAGAATCTGGAATTCCATCTATTCACAACTTGGCACCTTGACGGAACAAGACAACTGTACTTTGCTTGTACATGCGGGCCGACTTCCCCTTTCTCTCTACCTCTTCGTCATGTACCTCATACCTCAACCTCACATGCACAGGATGAACAATACGCCAGGCCATGAATCAGCGCAGGATGAAGGGAAATGAACACTCTACTGGGGATTTAATGGTTGCTGGACGCTGGTTTCCACTGGGTGCGGGTTTCCATCGAGGAAAATCTTGGCGTGTGACTTGCACACGTGATAGGGTTAGCATGAACTATGAATTGCTTACACAGCAACAGCAAGTATGTGGCATTGCTTCTACAGCGTAAACCTGGCCATAGCTGCTAAGTGCCGCACAGCGCGGTTAGTGCTGTGTGATTCTCTGCTTGTGTGCTTTCTACCGCTTGGCTGCTGCCTGCACTTTCCCATCCAATGTGGCGATGGGGGAGGTTGCGCCACCCTGGGTCTGCGCTCACCCTTTCAAGCCTGTGATGCTCGCGCCACGCATTTCCTACGTGCATTCTCAGATTGACAGGCTGTGCCGCTTTTCTGGCTCGTAGAAAAACACGCCTTTGCCTGCGGGCAGCGTTGGAGCAAAGGCGCACATGACTGAAGAGATAGACGTGACGAGCCTTTGATCGCCCACCACTGAGCAGAAAGTGCGCAGGGCGGGGTCCAGACAGGCAGAAACCGTGTACAGCCAATGAAGCCGTGTACCAGCAGCCTAAGGCATCCCGGCTCCGCACCTGTCTTGACGCCCAACCACCCAGCATCCACATACTGCGCTAGTAGGGGGCAGGGCCTGCAGTACACGCAATGTGCGACTGATTCACAATTGACAGGCAAACTGCGAGTGTGACAAGCAAACAGCATGACTCTTGAACAATTTCATGCTGACCATAAGCCACTGACCGTTCAGGGCCCCCCCCCCCCCAACCCCTCAACCCCATCATCACCACACCAGACACACACAACCTCATTTCATGGCTACTGCCCAGCCCTGCTGAACCTACCTGTACTTGGAATCCGCCAGGTTCTGGTGCAGGACCCGCATGATTGATAGGCAGGTGTCGAGGCCTGGCAGGCACAGTAGAGGCCAGGAGCAGCGGTCAGGAAAGCCAGCGGTTAATGAGTGATGGGTGATGAGAACAACACGATATGTCAAAGATGTCTGCAAACTTGCATGCCCGTGCTTCCTGACCCTGTGTAGCAGGAAATTGAACAGATGTGGTTTCATATCCCAGGTGCAGCCAACAATACCGAGCCTACGGGCCTGATGCTGTGACAGCAGACGCCACATGGCAACAGGCAGTAACACAAGCTCAGCCGCACACCGTGCTGCGTGAACGCTCCAGCTCTCCTTGCCTAGCATATGAACAGGCCACGCACCCAGCCTGTATGTCTCAACTCACCGATTGAGTCCGCAAGCCGCAGAGGGCCGAGCTTCATCATCGTGCCTAGCCGCAGCCCCTTGTCAATGTCCTCAGGTGTGCCCGTGCCCTCCATCATGCAGTAGAACGCCTCATTGATCATCGGCATCAGTACGCGGTACAGCACAAAGCCCTGCGGCCCCCACCCAGCCATAGATGGTCAATGCAGCGTGTACACGTGGGTGCGGTGCTTTACAGAAGTGCCCCCTACACAGCAATGCCAATCATGCAGCCAGCACTGACGCAGCGCTACCGTTGGCTGAAAATGCGCACTGCTCGTGGTGCTGTGATGCAGACTGTGGCAGTGTGGGGCGCCTTCTTGTGGCAGTGAGAACACACGCAGGCAGCACGCGGTCACGCACCGGTCGGTCCTCGCTCACGCACACCGTCTTGCCCAGGAACTCGGCGACACTCTTGGCAGCCTGAAGAATGCATGGCGAGAGCACGCGCGCTTGCTGGCATGACGCGCGCAGCACCGTTTGGCTGCAGCTTCCCACACAATTTGCAACGCGCCCTGGTCAGGAGGGTCAAACGCACCAGGCCATCACCCCGCCCAGCTATGATGTGCAACACTACACCTGCGCAATATGGAGCTACAGAACTGAATGCGTCCGCCCTTCCCCGCCTCGCCTTCATCTCACACGCCTCGACTGTCGCTCTGCTCAGCCCCCTGCCCTGTTGCCCACCCCTGCCAAGGCACACCTCAAACGAGCCGTTCGACGTGTGCATGCCGCGCGCAAGCTCCACGAGCGGCATGTCAGCCACAGGGTGCATGAAGTGCATGCCCACGACACGGTGCGGCTTGCTGGTAACCGCAGCGAGGCGGGTGATGGAAATGGAGGAGGTGTTGGAGGCCAGGATACACTGTACAGGTGTGACCTGCGGCGGCGCATGCATGGGTGGAGGGTGGCTAAGTGAGGGTAAAGTGCGAGCTTTGGTGATAAAGGCATGGGTGGCTCATGCACAGGCATACCACATGACACGCACTGCACCACCGACGGCAGCTGCATGTGTGGCTGCACACATCTTGCCGGCAAGCCATGTGCTGGGGCATGTGGCAAACGCACGGATGCTCAGCAGCCATGTAACCAACCAGCCAGCAGCTGCTTCATTCACCCCTCCCACCCGAGTGATTACCAGTACATGTGTACGTTTGTCATGTGTACATTTGCACGTAAATATAAACACACATCGCCCAAACCTGGTCCAGCTTGCGGAACACATTCTTCTTCAGCTCCTCATCCTCGCTCACTGCCTCAATGACAAAGTCAGCGCTCTTGAACGGCTGTGCAGGGCGGGCACATCACGGTGCAAGAAACAACAGCATGATCGACCACCAGCTGTGCATGATCTGCTACAGGCAGAGTACATCCAACAAGCATGGTGGGCCCACACAAACAGGACGCGCAGGCAGCGGGGAAAGAGCAGACAGGCTGCTGTGTGGATGCTCTTCGTAGTGCTCTCTGCGTAGCTATGCTGTGCTGCACAAGCGGACGCCCTGATCGCTAGGGGCAAGCAAGGGGCAGGCAGCAAGGGACGGGCAGTGTGTACAGCAGGCCATCGTTCACGACGCGATGCAACAGAGCCAAGCATAACCCTGGCTGATGTGGCGGGCCCCACCTCCAGGGAGACTGACGGTGAGATACGGCCCATGGCTGCATGCGCGTCATCCTGGCTGATAATCCCCTTTTTGATCTGGCGTTCAAAGAGCCGCTGAATGTGGCCCAGGCCCTGCTGCACAATGTCGTGCTTCCGGTCACTCAACAAAACGCTCAGGCCCTACAGACAGGCACGATAGAGTGGCATTAGCAGGTGAATATGGACGCGTGCCATATTCACCTTTATACCTATGCATGCACAGCAGGCCGCATGCAAGCAGGGTGCATGCTTGTGCAGGGGGGCGCAAGCGCAGTGTCATGGAAGGCAGCATGCAACGTGCACACTGCCATGCGCAGCGACCCACCTTCACTGCACAGATTTGTGCGATTCCACACCCCATCTGCCCGCAGCCTGCTATTGCTGTGCATCACAGAGCATGAGACGAGAAGGAGCTTTCATTCCCTGTTGTCTTCAACAGTTCAAGAGCAAAGTCATGACAAAGTGCAAAAATAACATTTCCAAGGTGATCCCCAGTCTGCAGCACTAGCAGCAGCACTAGCTGCAGCAAAATGCAACGGTGCAACGTACCGACCGCGGCTTGCGTCCATCATGCGCATCCTGCTTGTAGAAAGATGCCGCAACTTGGTAAGGCAAGACGTAGAGCCCCGAGACTCACCTACGACATGCGGCAGGTGCTGGTATAGCATACTCGCCATATCTGACCCGTCACTGCAGAAAACCCTTGCTCTTGGCGGACAGTGTAGCGATGTTTGGATGGCACCCGTATAGCAGTGGCTCGCGCCCAGATGTTGATCAGGTCTGTGGGGGTCAGCAAACCGTGCCACGTCAACAGCGGCAGCTCCCAGTCAGCTCTAGCTTGAGAAGCTTGCACCGGCACAGTCAATTAGCTGCACCATGCATTGTTTTCAGGCCTTAATCAAGCGCGATATCTGGTCCCTTGGCCTCCCGCACCTCCAGCGGACACGATGATGTTGCGGATCACCTTGATTATAGCACATCAGGCCCATCTTGACAAATGGCTCAGTTCCCCACTCATATCTCTCTTATTGCATGAACAATACGTATTTGAGTGCGTCTGCAGTGTTGAAAACAGTAGTATCTCTGTTACTGTGTCGAGATGCTCAAGCTCCATGTGATGATAAGCTGGACATGTTGTTCTTCGAAGAAGACTTTTCAACGTGCTTGAAATTTTATGTTTATCTGATGATTGTATAATGACACGATCGCGGATGCGAGCCGCGGAGAATGGTACTGAAGCTCGGTGCCCTTAGGGACGAGGCTAAGCCACCAGGCGCGTGTTAGGCTAAAGGCTGCGGAGACCATGCAAGGACGCATGCAATTTGCATGTCCTCATGCACCCACTATGCAACATGCAGGACGTCTGCATGGCAAATGGCAGCAAGGCACCAGTGCCACCGTCCCCCATGGAGGGCCGTACAGGCCACATCGTGTTCCGTGCGCTGGGCACTGACTTCCTGCCACCAGATGTGAGGCCTACAAGTCCGCATGGGCCTGGACGCGCAACACCTCCAGCTGCTGACCTGCTACGGGTACGGCGCGCTGCCAGCCCCAAGCCCCACAGCCCACACAGGCATGCCCCAGCAGCCCCACCCCCCTGGGGAGCAGAACATGCTGCTTTGGACACCACCCGGCCTCACATCAACAGCGCACAGGCTGTGGATGCAGATGACTTGTACCAGGAGGAGCTCCAACAGCACAGCACACAGCGCCATGGTGCACAGCTGGGTCCGAGTGACACAGCTGCAATCGATGCAAGCACGGTGACGCATGGTGGGCTTGCGGCAGCTGGAACTGGCTTGGAGAAGGAGCAGAGCGGGGTGGGTGAGCTGCATGCCGACGTCAGCTTTGCACTCCCTGGGCCGCCGCCAAACGAGCGGCCACCTGGGCTGAAGTCCGCAATGTCGCGCGTCGCCCCCTGGTCACGCGCGGCGAGCCTCAAGCGACGTGTCAGCATTGGGGGAGCACGAGCACAGCTGGATCAGCAGGACGATGAGGAGCAAGAGGAGCAGGAGGCTGCCGCAAGCACTGCAGACGCGGCAGCTGAAGCCAGCATTATTGGCACTAAGGGCCGCGCCGATGACGCCGGCCCAGGCGTCCGTCCTCAACTCAGACTGCCTTACCCTGTGGCCAGCACCCGCCGTGGCGTGCACTCCCCCGGGAAGCAACGCAGCAGCACACCGGCAGGCGCCAGCCAGCACCCGCATCATGCACCTGTGCATGCGCATGCACGCGGCTGGAGCGCCAGCCACCCGCCCATGTCTCTGGACAGCGCCAGCCCCAGTGGGGATACATCTCCCAGCGCTTGGTCGCGCTCCCAATCTCCCTCGCTCACGGCTCGTTCCTCCTCCCCCAGCCGTGGCCTGGGCCACCAAGGCGGTTCTGCCCCACACGGCGCAGGGGCGGCCAAACGCAGCCAGCCGGTGTATGCAAAGTCGCTGCTGGCACAGGCCGCGCTGAGCATCGCGCAGCCCAAGGCGACCAAGACGAAGAAGGCAGTGCCACCACCCACCAAGGCGGTCGTGCGGGAGCTGCTGGAGGCTGCTCAGGTAAGAGGGGCATGAATACCAGCTCCGTAAACATTGTGCTTCCAAGCAGGCCGCAAGGGCATGCTGGGGAGCATGTGCAAGGGACTTGTCCGTATGCAATGATCAAGGGGCTGTTGGACGCCGATTCAACAAGGCGCTGTCTGTGCAGATTATGCAGACGGTTGTGAGCATTACGGCCATCTCCACAGGTCGTCGCCAAAATAGGTCATCAACAGTTCTCTTTAGCAAGGCTCTCCCCAAAACTGCGCACACATATCCTGTTACATGCCTGCCTTTGGACCCGCACTACAATACAGATAGCGTCCTGTTATTGCAACCGAATGTGTCAAATGTCTACATCCACGCAGGCCATGGCCGAGTTCCACACCATCAATGCGCAGCACCTGCCCAACCACATCCTGCTGGAGCGGCTGGCGGAGAAGCTGAAGGGCAACGTGGACCGTTCATCTATCGCACTGGAGGCGGCTAACGCGGCAGTGGTGGGTGCCCTGGCTGAGGCCTGGCTTGGTGAGCTGGTTGCAGTCTGCCTGCCGACGCGCGTCCGTTGCATGTTCCTTCTCCTGCTGTTGTGCCAGACACCTGCAGCTCTGATGGCGTGTGTGGTTTGCTTGTGATGCAGGCGCTGGCCCGTGGCGAAATCCCCGGGAAAATGCTCTTCACCCTCACCAAAACGCTGGCTACTCTCACGGGGTGCGTCTCATGCAGCTCAAAACCGTGCACGTATACCCACCCAACTTACTGGGCAACACCCCATGGATGGAGTCAGCGTGACTGTTGGTGCTGCTGGTGCCTGGCTACTCGTACTGCTGCTGTTCAGACAGCAGCACTGCAGCCTCCCGTACCATGTGACCAGCACTTGCCTTTAGCAGCGCGCCCAGCCCATGCTACCATGCAAGCCCCTGTCTGACCTGGTGTACGCTGTGCTGCTGTGTACCGCTGCCCTGCGCTACCACTGGCCGCAGGCTGATGCAGACAGAGGTGGCATCTGCAAAGGCGGACGAGGCCTTCCAGGCCATGCTGCGTAGTGAGGTGGCTGATGCCGGCCACCAGAACCAGATCGCCTGTATCACCGCCATGCTGTTTGGGTCAGACCCTGACGCAGTGACGGCCATCCTAGCGGGAGGAGCAGGCCGGGCCAGGCGCTCGTCCACTAGCCTGCACCTCAAGCCCAGCAGGCGGTGGATCGGCAACACTGCTATGGCACATGTGACAGGGGGCATGCGGCGCTCCGGTAGCCGCCGGGCCACTACTGATCACCCCCTGTCCCAGCCGTCATCACCAGGTGCTGAGGGCCGATGGATGGGCGGGCAGCGCAGTGGGTATTGTGCCGCTGGGCGGCGCTCGAAGCGCGGCTCGCCAGCTGCGCAACGCTTTGCCGCGATGATCGAGGCCAACAGCTTGAGCAAGCACGCGCAGACGCTCAAGGGCGGGTTCTTCACGCTCGCGCAGCTGCGGTCCATGATCAAGGAGCACCGTCAGCGTGTGGGGTGGAGCTGGGAGGAGCTACAGGCGGCGGGGCGGGAAGCCAAAGCACGGGAGGAGGTGGAGGCGGCGTTGAGGGACATGCACGAGTCAGCAGTGGCTGCAGGCAACGAAGAGGTGGCAGCCTCTGTCGAGGATGCACTGATCATGCATCTGGAAAAGTCAGGCGCGCTGGCAGCGGACTCAGACGAAGAGGACATGGGCGATGAGGAGCTGGACCTTATCATGGCCCCTGGTTCCTTGGGTGCTGGAGTGGGAGCTGCTGGGGGGTCCTCCATGGCGTCCCTGTCTGTTCACAGTAAGAAGACCCTGATGCGCTCCCTGCGCTCGTCCATGCGGTCCGTGGGGGCATCCATGCGCGCGTCGCTGTCCGGGGTCCAGGCGCGGACGTCTCAGAGCGGCCGGCCCCCCACTGCTGGCTCAAGTGTCGCAGCACCAAGCGCCCCGATGGGCGTTGGGGCCGCGTCACTGCATGCTGTCTCTAGTAGGATCACCTCGGCAGGGCGCCTGTCGCTGGGCGGGCGGCAGAGTGTGGGTGGAGCTGGGGCCAGCTCGCAGCACGGCATCGGGCTCAGCCTGCTGTCCCTGCGCATGAGCATGGCCGGGGGCCATGGGGCCAACGCACCCCAGAAGAAAACGCTGTCCCTGGCTGAATCAGCAACCACCATCCCGATGCAGGGCTTCGCAGGCGGGGAGGCCCATGGCGAGCCAGCCAATACAGGTGCAGCGCAGGTGGATGATGCGGAGGTGGCGAAGCGCAGCCGGTCGCTGCGTACCATTCTGTCTCGGGCCCACAGCAATGCATCCTCAATAGTAGCAGGCACTGAGGCGGGGTCGCCTCTGCCCCGCAGCACGAGCTTGCGTGTCAGCTCACCAGGTCCCAGGACCCCCAGCACGGCCGGCCGCCCCAGTGTGGCAGGTTGGGCCACGATGGTCTCCAAAAAAGCGTCTGCGGCAGCGCAGGGTGCTGCCGGTTTCACTGCTGGCGCCCAACTGGTGGCCAGCACAGTCGGCAGCAGGGGCTCTGGGGGTGGAGTGGGCTCTGCCACGCACCAGGCAGTTACTGAGCTGCTGGCCATGGCAGCAGCAAACCGGGCCTCCATGCCAGGCCGAGCCTCCAGCACCCAGCTTGCGTGTCGCAGTGACAATGCCGCAACCCCGTTGGCCGGGGCAGGCTCTACCAGCAGCAGGCGGGGGGCTGAGCCCCTGGCTCATCCGACCCTATCTCCGAGGGCTCAAGCAGGCAACGCGCACCATGACGCGCTTGATTGGGAGGTGGCGTCGATCATGTCCGGCAGCGGCAATGGCTCTGCGGGCCCTCAGGCTGTAGTGCTGCAGCCTGCTCGTGGTCTGTCCCCTGGCAACCACCAGCGCGATACTGCCATGGGGGATGGCATCGAGGGTGTCACAGCCCATCGGCATACCCTGCTGGTGCATGCTGCCAGCCCTGGGGCCAACAGCCACAAGCAGGCACGGTTTGGTGGTGAGGGGGGTCCTAGCTCGCCAGGCGCCTCTCCAGCACAGGCGCAGCAGGCAGGGGCCCGAGGCGCGCGGAAGACACCACCAGCAAGGATCCTGTCACATGGGGCCAGCAGTGCTGCCAGCAGCACCAACCTCAAGAACAACGACGCGGCTGGCCCAGACCCAGACGCAGAGCAACGCATGCTGCAGGAGTGGGAGCAGTGGCGCACAGCGGCCAAGACAGGAGATGCTGGTGCTGTGCCACGTTTTGGCTTGGAAGGTGGCGATGATGAGGAATGGGAGGATGGGCGACAGGAGGCAGAGGATGGCGAGGTGGGTGTTGCTGCAGCAGCCGGTGGGGTGAGGGTGGTGGTCCAACTGGCATCAGACACAGCCGATAAGTTGATCAGCGCCGACATACGCGCCGCAACGCTGCAACTCACGCCCTTCAAGTACACAGCGCTTACTGTGGAGGTTGGGAGTGGCGAGCAGGAGGTCGATCATGGCCCCGGCACGGCACAGCCGCTGGCTTCAACAAAAGGTTCAGCTGCAAGCCTCGCGGAGCTTCAGCCAGTGCACTACACTGCGTACATCCGCAAGCGCCGGCTGCAGAAGCTGCACGCGGGTGCATCTCCACGCCTGCACGCCCCAGGCCACACTCCCGCCACCCCCAAACCAGCGCCAACAGCAGCCCAAGCAATGCCCATCGGCAACGACATGTGGGATGAGGAAGGGTTGCCCATCGAGGCCCCTGACAGCCCCTCTGCCTCTCCCTCCAAAACGCCCAAGTCTCCCGCCCCCAGATCTCCAGGACCAGCTGCACCTCATTCCCCTGGGCGCGTGATTGGGGGGGCGTCGCCGCAGTCCCCAGCCTGGAAGGGGTCTGCATCCCCGAGCAGCCGTCCCGCATCTGCAGCACAGCCCACGCCCTTGGGGAGTCCCGCAGCCAGGAGCTCGCAGTCTCCGGTACCCAGTCCTACATGGCGTGGCGGGCCAGCAGGAGGCGTGGCGGCGGGTCCCACACCCAGGCCCATGAGTGCCCTGGGTCGGGGACAGGGCGGCGCGGGCTGCTCTCGGCCCGGCAGTGCAGCACACTCCCCGCTATGGGTGCTTGAGGCGTGTGCGACGGCGAGCCACTACGCAGTGCATGGCGCGGATGCGCAGCCGGGAGGCAAGGGCATGCAGTCGGTGGGGGATGAGGATTGGAGCTGGGGAGATGTAGCCAGTACCTTCATGCCCACTCCTTCAGAGCTGGTGGAGGAGGTCATGAATGGGGAGGTGGTGCATGGAGTGGGCAGCGGCGTCACGGCAGCAATGGAGCTCGCAGCTTCTGCGGCTGCACAGGCGCCCAGCCCCCGGCCTGCGACTGCGCCACCCGGTGTCGCATGGCGGCACGGCAGGCCGGGCAGCTCGTCCCCAAGCCCCACCACAGCAGGGCTACAGCAGCTCAGGCTGCTGAGCGCGCGTCCTTCGGCTGGTGCAGGGAAGGTCCTGTCCATCAGTGTGCCAGACAGCCCAGCCAAGGGGCTGCCTTCCAGCTCCAGAAACAGCCCAACCTCCCCAGCTCAATCCACCAGTGCACGGCCCATGAGCGCCCGCCCCGTCAGTGCACGGCCCATGTCAGCTCTCGGGGTCAAGCCGCTAGTGGCCCACTTGCCTTGGGAGCTGCATCAGGCGCAGGCTGGCTGGGGCGCTGTGGGCCTTCATCCCCTTCCTGTGATTGAGGCATCTGATGAGCAGATGGTGGACCTGCTACAGCTGGGAGAGGATGGGGAGGAGGAGGATCTGGGTGGGACGATTCCCGAGGTGGAGGAGGGGAGTGAGGAGCAGGAGCAGGAGCAGGAGCAGGAGCAGGAGCAGGCTAATGGGGGCTTCGAATCGGATGACGGCAGTGGCGGTAGCTGGGATGGTGAAGAGGGTGCCCATCACCACCAACACCTGGCGTTACCACCAGCAGCCGTGCTGTTTGATGCAGAAGATATGCAGCAGCAGCATCGGCAGCAGCGGTTGCCTTCGGCGAGGCTGTTGCAGGACCATGCAGTGCAGGTCAAGTCGGCGCGGGCGCTGTTCGCGGCGAGCCCACACCACCCACCCTATGCCGCACTGCATGTGAGTCCGCACTCACGGATGCTCTCAGACCCTGGGAGCGAGCTATCCCTGTACGGTGTTCGTTCCCAAACTCAAAGCACCTGCAGCTTGCCTGCTCTTGCATCTACATGCGCATGCTGCCCAACTCATTCAGACCATGCTGAAGACGCTGACGCTGCGCGTCCGGCACTCATATCCCTTGGCTCATGCAGGTGCTGGCATCCGAAACCTTTGAGCGCCAGCTGCCCCGCCAGTTCAGGGACTGCCAGCCCATCCCAGGCAGCCGCAGCCTCTTCTCAGCTTCCTCGCGCATGGCACGACTCAGAAACCATGTGACCGCGCCTGAGCGTGCACCCAACCCAGAGGTGAGAAGGACCGAGCCATCTCCCCATGCACCCACCACCCCACCGACAGCTTCCGTGATGGCTGATGCTGATGCTGTGGCAGCGCTGCGTGTGGCCAGGCCAATGTCTGTGCCACCCCCAGCCGGTACCAGCCCACGCCATCGCACGTACAGCTTCTCACCACCCGCCTCTGCGGCCCATGTGCATGGGGCGGCCGCAGCTGTAGCAGGGCTACAGCGTCCAGCCAGCTCGCTGGCCATGCTAACCACACAATCCCCGGGCGACGTATCACTCCAAAGGGACATGGCAGGCACAGGTGCCATGGCCAGCACTCAAGGTGCATCAGCAGCAACACAGGGGCATGCTGTGCTGGCAGTGAGCCCACACCCATCTGCCCCTCCCCCATCAGTGACTCCTGGAGATGGTGAGGCGCACGGGCCACTGCTCAAGCCACCGTACCCCAGCAGCGTCATGAGTCACACACGACCTTCGTCGGCAGTGCCCGCGGCCCTCATCATCGCAGAGTTCTCACTCCCAGCCTCCCCAGCCCCGGCACCACCAGGCACTGCTGCACGGCCCGCCTCGCCAGGTGCAGGGACGGGGCTGCTCAGCCCCACACGACCATCCAGCATCAGAGCCGGTTGCTCCGCCCGGCGGGCCTGTGTGGCCTCACCAGGCAACGGCTCAACACGTATCGCTGCCGCGTGTACACTGCTGGGGAGGGCGTCCCAACCAAGTGTGCTGGTGCAGCGGCCGCCAAGTGCAGGCGGCGTGATGCTGCGGGCCGCATCGCCCCAGCCCACACCACCTTTACAGCCAACGGTTGCCGTGCAGCCCCCGCTCGCTGCCCAGCACACCATGGCACCACCAGTGGTAATGCACCATTCCCCGCAGGCGACGGCTCTTCTTGACGTGACGTGCCCTACCACCACACATAAGAACACCACCACACAATCACTGCCAAACTCAGCACCTCAGCGGCCGCAGTCCCAGCTCCTCATGCCCTTCGCACTGCCCAGCCAGCAGCACAGAAAGCTGGTGCACGGGCAGGTCCATACCGCAGGTCCTACTGCAACCAGCCCGCCCCTCCGGTCTGGCTCTGCGAGCCAGGCTTTGGCGACACACCCGCGCCTGCAGCCTGCAGGGCACAGGCCACCCAGCCCCTCGCTGCGGAGCAGCAGTGTGCAGGGCCCCGCTGCTGCAGCGCACCCAGGCACGGGTGTGGCGGGGGGGCGGGGCGCCCAGCAGCCTCCTCCCAATGTGGCGCAGCCAGGAGGTATGGCACATGCCAATGGGTCACCGTGCGGCGGCACTGCCATCCACCAGCAAGGGCGGACGGAGCCACCCACAACCTGGGCCTATGGGGGGATCACCGCTGGCATGGGTACAGCGGCCATGCAAGCCCTGGCCAGCCTGGCCCCAAATACGCAGCAGGTGCCATCGGGCGGCCCCAGCCAAGGGCTCCTTTCCATGATCAACCAAGGCGCCGCTGCAGACCGTGCAAGCAGGAGCAGCGGCCAGCCAACATGCTTTGGAGTGTCGCACTCAGCCGGAACACGCACGAGCAGCAGCAGGAATGGTTGGCACGCGCCGGGAACAGCTCAATACATGAGTGAGCTAGTAGCATTTAGTATGAATAGCGTTGGGGAAGGCCGCGTGGACCTCAAAGCTGTGCGTCAGGCCATGCTTATGGTGTCTGAGTAGGTTAGATGGATAGATACGGTTCACAGGGCAGGTCGTGCTGGCATTGTTTGGCAGCCAACACTACTCACAGGTAGAGTAGTTTTTATTATGCTACATCCGCTGTCAGGGACACAAACATGGATCACAAAGTCTTGCCAGCAAAGACTGCCTGGGAATCCTGCAGTACCACACACTCAGTTGGATATTGCCGTTCAGTGGGGCATGCTGTGAGTAGGATGCGCCAACTGGCAGCGGAAGGCATGAAATCGCCGCACCGTCGACTGCAACCACATCATACTGGGCAATGGGCAACTGCGTCAATAGCGTGAGGCGGGGTGACAGCGTACAAGGCACCCATCTTGTGGTGTGCGGGATAGGAGGGGTAAGCGTCAGCACGTGCTCAAGGCCCTTGCGTTTCATCTTGGTTTCCAAAAGGCTGTGTACCTAGCGTTGAGCTGGTACAGGGCTCCCACCCTCCTGTCAGGCGGAGCCACCACCATGGCCTTGCAGGCTGCGTCATCCTGCAGAAATGGGCGATCTGAAGATGGTCAATGGCAGGCTTGGAGCAAGAGGCATGTGGGCATGGCTGGTGAACCTTTGCCGCCCTAGTACATGCCAGGGTCCTAAACCCGTCTGGACCTTCCATGTTGTTTACTCGTGCCATGCGCGCAATCTTCGCAGCTGATCATGTCAGCAGGCTGCAGATGCCTGCACGGCCAGCATGGCACAGTGCAGACCCGGACCAAAGGCGGGGATGCTCTAGAGGAGCTGTATGCATGCCATTGAAACCCGACCTGGGTTGAAGGTCCGCCGTGCCTGCGTTAGGTAATTGTCAGGCCCAGCGCGACAATTGTTGCCTGGCAAGATCGTCCATGGGGGAAGGGGGGGGGGACTGTTGAACCCTTCAAGTCTTTTGGTGAATGTGTGATTGGCAGCAGGCAGCACTGGCAGGTGAATTTGATCATAAGTACAATTCATAACATACTCATGGAGGCCTCCGGGGAGTGCGGGGACACAAACATGTCACCCAGCACAGATTTCGTCGGGAAAGACAGCCAGCTTGAGCTTGGGAGCTTGCACACACACGGTTGGCTGTGCCAGTAGTCCAACCGATCAAACTGAACTGTACAGCCCCCCGCCCCGGCCGCTTGCGGTCCACGCAAGGCATCAGCTTACAATCAAAGCTTGATACTAAGCAACATTGTAACGTTTGTGGTCTGCAGTAGCTGCATTCCCCCAAAATCAGAGCACAAAGAACAGAGCCCATGCTTTAGTTACCATGTATTTCATGCTGGAAGCCCTATGGTGGCCAGTGCACTTGTTATAAGTTCTCCGCCCTCGCTGGAGAATGCCACAATTACATGTTGAATACTGATAACACATTCTGCACGTAACACGCCTTTGATATGGCGACTGCTGGCTTTTTCCATCCAGGGGAGCGCCGGGCCAGCCCCACTAAGTAAGGAAGAGAAGAACATTTCAAAGCTGATTACAGGGCTCGTTTGTAATGGACGCGGCTTGAGCACAAGGCAGGTACCTGGCATGCACGCACAGGAACGTCAAGCTCCACGGCAACGTCCATGTCGCAGATCCTCCTCCCTTTGGTGTTGGCTCAAAGCGCTTCTCGAAGAAGGACGTGAGTGCTGGGCGGACATGTGTCCATGCACAGTAGAATTCCAGCACGCATGCGCCGTGCGTGTGTGATGCTCTCGCCCCGCTGGTGATGCAGCATGTCGCTAGCCTGCAGCAGAGCCAGGTGCAGTGCCATGCAAGCTGAACAAGCAAGCCTGCCCACTTGCACAGGTGATGCAACCAGGACAAGACGCGCCAGGGTACCATGCGGCCTATCGGGATACGAACCAGCCCAATAGATGGAACACCAAGGTGTGATGCATGTGCAATGGGGCCACGTCGGTGCCATTGCATGCACGCATGGTGCACCTCAGCTGCTTGCGCCTGACTTTCATGCCATCACCACTCATTGTTCATTTGCTTCCCCTGAACGCAGGGCTGGTCCAATATCGATGACGCGATCAAGCCTGGGCGTGGGACTTCAGCAGGCAAGGTCTTCTCATCCATGGCCGCAAAGTCAGACGCACCGCCGTACGGCAGTACACTGCAGCCGCTGTACGCGACCTATCCCAATGAGACGCGGCTGCAGGAGCTTCTAGACCTGCAGCGGCGGCGGCAGGGCCAGATGCCTGCACCGAACGCGTACAATGTGAGTGGGTCTTCTCAGCACAGCACAGCTGAGTGCCATGGGCAACATACCCGAGGGCTATCAGGCCTGCAGGGCTGTGCGTATGCATGTGATGGTTGGTCCTTCTTCGTGTTGGTGTAGAACACCATGCGCGCCAGAATGCCTGGGGAGGCTCTCAGACAATGGCTCGTGTGCCCTGTGTCACAGCTTTGCTGCCGCACTCCCACATTGACTGTGACAGTGTGCCCTGCCACCTGCCTGTTGCGTGCACGCAGCTGCAGGACATGCCGCTGCCTAAGCGCACCACGTTCCGCCGCCCCGCCCACCCCGACCTCGATGGGCCCTTCTTCCTCGACCCTGACGACCCCAACGGCGTGCTCCAGAGCACGCGCGTGCAGGAGATCGCAAAGACGCTGCGCAACCCAGCCGACTCAGGGGTAGGCCCGGGGGAGTACGAGGGCCAGGCGATGAAAGATGCGACGAGCGCACTGCGCACCCCCGTTGCCACGAGCATCGGCACTGCCAACCGCAGTGGCAGGACTTCGCACGCCAAGTCATTGTCTATTTCACGGTCCATCCAGCACGGCATCGACTGGCACGTACCAGTCATAGTGCAGCCACGTGCTGTGGGGTCCACCCATGGCCCAGCAGCAGCCAGCGGGCTGGGCTCCAGGGCCAGCCCCTCCCCAGTGCAAGGAGGGGATGGCACAGCCACATCCCAGCTCCACGGCAACAGCAGCAGCCCACAGCATGGCAGCTCGGGGGGCGGTGGCGGCTCACCACGGCCACGTTACATGGACACCTCCCCGCCGCGTGCACCCGCTGCAGGGCGGCCACCTGCACCGCCACCCCCTGTGGCACGCACCATGCGCAAGCCCCTGTCCCAGAGTCCAGGTGACTGGGACTGGAACAAGCTGGGCCACAACTACAGGAACAACTGGACCACGCTGCACGGCGGCCCCTACTCGCATGGTGACCGGCAGCACATGCGGCGCAGCCAATCGGCGCCCACAAATGACAGCCTCTCCAGCTTTGGCCCCCATTCATCCATTGACATCTCCATGCTGCCTGTTACCAGCACAGCCATCTTCCCCATTCCAGAGGAGTCCTCGTCTATGTTCAGGGACATTGGGGCAGGGACAGGTGCAGGCTCCAGCCCAATCACCCGCCCAGGTGGCTCCCAGCCCTGGGGGCACCAGGTCGGGACCCCGCTTGGGTCCTTTTTTGGCCCGTCCACCTCCCCGTCCATGTTGTCTGCACCTAACAGTGGACCCACCACAGCGGTTGGCTCCCTACCCACGTCACCTGCCCTGCAGCAGCGCACCTCCCCTCGGGCCATGCTGCAGGCCGCCTCCCTGCCTTCAATCGCTGGCGCTGCAGGAGTAGTAAGCATAGCAGCAGAGGATGCAGCAGCCCAGTCTCGTGGCACCTCCCGCTCAATCGTGTCTCCTCCACTCCTGACACCCAAGGACTTGGCGCGCCACAGCCAGGCTGTCGCTGCAGCAAGCATCGCGCATCACAGCAGTGCGCGGCGCAACGAGTGGCTCACAAAGAGCAGCCACGACCCATCAGTGGGGGCGGCACCACCCATGTCAGCGGGTGCGCCAGTGGCCGTGCTGTAGGCTGGCTGCGTGACTGCATGCAAGTTGGTAGTGAGGTTGCGGAGCGCTGGCAGCACTCTGCGGTTGGTCGCTGATGTGGCACTGGCAGGATGTTGCACAGCCGCACGTGGGGGCAAGCTGGTGATTTGTTTGGTGGATGGATGCATGACGTCTCACCCATTGACGCTGTTGGTGGTGTAAACGAAAAGTACACGCACGCATCAGTCTACATAAGTTGTGGGCAGTAGCTGCAGACCCATCACAGCTGGATGATGGTTACTTGCTGTCTGCAGTCAGGCACCCAGAGCTGCAAAGGTGCATTATGTGTGGCTGACTCATCATTGCATGCGCACAGAGTAATGGTGGATGAGGGGTGCGCTGCTTTGAGTACAATTGTCTTGTTTTGAATAGCAACTTTCACTTTCACCCTCAATTAGGCTGTTCTGCAGCCGTGGCCATGCTGCTTGCATGGTGTGCCGCCCATGCACAACCTTGGACGAACGCAAGCACTGGAGTTACACGGATGACGTATGTTAATGCCACGCCGCGAGGGATACGAAGACTTGAGAATTGAGAACTTGTACGTTTTACACTTTCCCCAAACACACCATGTTCACCATCAACCAGCGTTCTTGTGCACCGGCGCCCAGCTCCATCAGGAGCAGGCGCCTCAGCGTGGGCCACCAGGTTGAGGTTCGCAGCAAGATGGTGCAGCCTGTTGGCCGCAAGCTGGGCCAGCTGGGCATGTTCAAGGCCGCCCTGAAGGCAAACCCCCCGAGCAAGCCCATTGAGGTGTCATGCAGCGCTTCCCGCAACGAGAACGTGTGGGCGCTGAGCCGCCTGCTGGACCCTTTCGGCCAGGTAGGAGCAAATGCGGTTTGCGCCAGCCATCCAGCCCTCGGGGATCCAGGCCTTTGGCTGCTCAGCTTGTGCCCGGACGAGCTCAGCTGACGCATGCTCCATGCTTGCGGTGTTATGTTCAATCCAGTGGGCGAAGAAGTTCACGAGCAACGCGGGCATGGCTTGGCCCAATTTCGACCTGCTGGCGATGATGCG
>BDCZ01000041.1:199180-234795 GCA_001662365.1 Chlamydomonas applanata
GTGCGTCAGCTGAGCTCGTCCGGGCACAAGCTGAGCAGCCAGCGGCCTGGATCCCCGTGGGCTGGATGGCTGGCGCAAACCGCATTTGCTCCTACCTGGCCGAAAGGGTCCAGCAGGCGGCTCAGCGCCCACACGTTCTCGTTGCGGGAAGCGCTGCATGACACCTCAATGGGCTTGCTCGGGGGGTTTGCCTTCAGGGCGGCCTTGAACATGCCCAGCTGGCCCAGCTTGCGGCCCACAGGCTGCACCATCTTGCTGCGAACCTCAACCTGGTGGCCCACGCTGAGGCGCCTGCTCCTGATGGAGCTGGGCGCCGGTGCACAAGAACGCTGGTTGATGGTGAACATGGTGTGTTTGGGGAAAGTGTAAAACGTACAAGTTTTCAATTCTCAAGCTTTCGAATGCCTCGTGGCGTGGCATTAACATACGTCATCTGTGTAACTCCAGTGCTTGCGCTTGTCCAAGGTTGTGCATGGGCGGCACACCATGCAAGCAGCATGGCCTCGGCTGCAGAACAGCCTAATTGAGGGTGAAAGTGAAAGTTGCTATTTAAAACAAGACAATTGTACTCAAAGCAGCGCACCCCTCATCCACCATTACTCTGTGCGCATGCAATGATGAGTCAGCCACACATAATGCACCTTTGCAGCTCTGGGTGCCTGACTGCAGACAGCAAGTAACCATCATCCAGCTGTGATGGGTCTGCAGCTACTGCCCACAACTTATGTAGACTGATGCGTGCCTGTACTTTTCGTTTACACAACCAACAGCGCCAATCAAATGATTGAATGTCATGCATCCATCCACCAAACAAATCACCAGCTTGCCCCCACGTGCGGCTGTGCAACATCCTGCCAGCGCCACATCAGCGACCGACCGCAGAATGCCAACACCGTGAAGCTGAATGCTCACTTGCACTCAGCCGCACAGCCAGCCTACAGCACGGCCACTGGCGCACCCGCTGACATGGGTGGTGCTGCCCCCACTGATGGGTCATGGCTGCTCTTTGTGAGCCACTCGTTGCGCCGCGCACTGCTGTGATGCGCGATACTTGCTGCAGCAACAGCCTGGCTGTGGCGCGCCAAGTCCTTGGGAGTCAGGAGTGGAGGAGACACAGCCGAGCCACGTGACTGCGTTGCTGCATCCTCTGCTGCTGCTGCGTCCACATTAGACGTTCTGCAGCGCCCAGTCACCATAGTGATTGAACGGAGGTTGTGACAATCCTGGCTCCATTAGGGCCTCAGCTGAACAGAGACTGTGGCAGCCTCTTGCTTGAGAGGTTAGCTTTGTATTATGAGCTGTGGTTGGGCTGACTTTCAGTTGTTGTTGGGTGGCTGGGTACTGGTAAGCCTGCCAGACGCTGCACGCAGGATGTGGCTTCAGATGAAGCATGCTCATAACATGCTGTGAAGAGGCATTATGGGATGCATGCTGAATTTGCTGATGGAACGCATGCTAGGCATGGAGGCATCATGCCGCGCATGCGAACACATTTGAGACAGCAGAGCAGGTCACAAGCTACATGCTGTGTGCGCCATAGATATAATGGCCCAGTTTATGGGATGCTGCGTGGTGGAATGCGTGCAGATCAGCTTCAAGCCAGCTCCTTGAGAGCATACTGACATCGTTTCTTGCAGAAAGCAATACTCAAACATTAAAAGCCGAACCATCCGGGTCTCACTGCGTGGCAAGCCTTATGCGGGGCCCTGAAGTGCTGACAGCTTTCAATGAGGCTGTACAAGTGCCATGAGAGAGCAAATTATTCCACGCGCGTCCTAATGCCAGTGCAGAATTTGGTGAGCCTGCCCTGGTGATCTGCGCCCTAGCGTGTCTGGGGACAGATGCTGCCCTTAATCTGCCGGGCCCAGAACTATGAGTGGGGCCGGCCTGCAGCTAGCAGCGAGGTAATGGTCATGCTCTTGAGTATATTGTCTCCACTTGTCCAGGTCCTGCTGTTGACCAAGGACCGGCAGCATGTGCGCAGGTGGCCCAGCTAGCGCTCGCAAATGGATCGGCGCTTGACGAATCAAAACCTTACGCAGAACTGTGGTGGGTTTTCTGGTGGGCCCCCCCAGCTGTGTTGCCGCACACCGTGCCGCATGTGCTCGCACACGTACAGCGAGGCATGGCAGGATGGGCCCATCCCATGGCTTGCACGCTGCCACTGGCACCCAGCATGCTTTATGATGCTTGCCACCATCACCGAACTGCTGTGATTGCGCAGGATGGGAACACATCCTAACTGCCCGGCTGTCGTGGCGGCGACAGGTGACACGCTGTCTTCATGGATCGAGGCGCACCCTGCATGCCTGGGCACCAAGGTGCAGCAGCGCTTCGGCACCAACATCCCCTACCTGTTTAAGGTGTGTGTTTCATAGCAAGCGTGCATGAGACCAGGCCTGAGACGTGCAGACGGCATGTCACACCTTCACGGACCGGGCGCTGCGCTCGCGCACTTCAAGGCATGATGTTGCAGAGCAGCGAGCTGGCAGCTTTACTAATTATGCATGCTGGCTTAATATGGCTTAAGATCAACCTTCCAATGTGCCTGGTAGACTGTGTCCTCGCCACCAAAATGAGGTGCACCCGCTGAACACTGCAGGTCCTGTCCGTGAATAAGGCACTGTCCATCCAATCACACCCCGATAAAGCGCTCGCGCAGAGGCTGCACGCACAGCACCCCAAGGTGCGACACGGCCTGCCGCCACAACAGCTCAACCTTGCATCCCGTGTGCATGGGTGGGATGGTGCTGGGTGAATGCAGGCAGATGTTTGGTTACATGGCTGCATCAAGCGTGTCGATGCATGCCATGCCATGCAAGGTGCACCCCAGCAGGCTGTGCATGCGGACTGGCAGCTGTTTAATCAATAGCATCATGGCATCACTCCAGGGCTCGTACGCTCCATGCGTCCATTCATGTTTCTTCCACTGCGTGCTGTGCAAACACGGTGTGCATGGTGCGGCTGCATTGTGTCTTGGTATGGCACAGGCTATTCATGAACTCGTGCATTGTGGATTGGTGTGGGAGTCCTGCACCATGTGCTGACTTCAACATCAATTTACCATGCACGAGGTCATTAATCGCAAGTGAGGCCAGCCGCCATGTACTGACCTCATGCCAGCTGCTCCACCTGCCTGGTACTGCCCTGCTACAGATGTACCCTGATGACAACCATAAGCCTGAGATGGCACTGGCCATCAGTGATGACTTTGAAGCTCTGTGCTCCTTTGCGCCACTGCCTCAGATCGCGCACGCGCTGCACACGGTGTGCAATGCTTCACTGCTTCGCACCCAGCAGCTCAAGCAGCAAGGCATGCTGAGTACACAGAGGGACGGCTGTACATCTAACTGGATGGGATGGTCCAACCTTCCCGGACAGCAGACTGTGGATGGGGCTGGGTGGTGAAGTACCTTTAAGTGGCTTTGAGCACGGACGCCAAGGGTGCCTCTATGTCATTGTCCTTTCAATCACGGTACATCTAACTGTTTGTGTGTTGGTTACATCGTGCGCCCAGCATGTGATGGTTGCCAGGAGACGGATTTGACAAAACTTCTCATACCATGCGTGCGTGCTGGCTGATCCTACACCAGGTGCCTGAGCTGGCTGGCTTGGTGGGTGAGGGGCATGTTGGGGCTGTGGAGCGCGCGGCACGCAGCTCGGGCAAGGATGAATCCACATCAGATGCGGGCAAGCAGGTGTGCAGCCGGTCTCCATTTCAATCCATCAGCAACACATCTGGAACGCGGCATCTTCAACTAATCTATCGACAACGTGCTTTAAAGGCAGACAGGAAGGCCAGGCGAGGGTCCGGCAGGGCCTGCACGCTAGGGCAAACAGGCACAATGCACACTCCTGCTATTTTCACTGCACCTCCACTTCCTTTGTGCGTCGGCTATCAGGGGCACATCACCAGCCGCATCGCAAGCTGTTCTTATTCATGGGTTCTTCTGCGACCCCTGCCGCTGTTCTCCGCAGGCACTCAAGGGTGCGTTCACCGCCCTGATGAGGGCACCCCAGGAGGCTGTGACCACAGCTGTGACGGGGCTGGTAGCACGGCTCAAGGCGCACCACGCCACCCATTCTAACGGCAACGGCCTGGGCAGTAGCGAGGCCGCGAAGGTACAACAAGCAGAGGCTCTGGCGCTGCGGCTGGACAGCCAGTATCCAGGCGGGGATGTGGGTGTGATGGCTGCGTTCTTTCTCAACATCCTCAAGCTCAAGACAGGCCAGGCCATCTACTTGCCTGCGAACGAGCCACACGCGTACTTGCAGGGTGGGTGCCGGTTTGTGTGCTTGGAGCAGGCACTGATGCGCGGGTCGATTGTTGCCGTGCTACGGGCTATGCATGTAGCCGAGCATGCCCGTTACAGTACAATGTAACGCACATGCGCACAGATGCGCGGGATGAGGGTAAGGGGACGGGGTTGCAGGTGGTCCGCGTTTGCAAGCAGGAGGCGTGCGAGGGTCTGTGGTGGGAGGACTCAAGTACATCATGCACTGCTGCAGCATGCTGGGACTGCTACTGCGCTCACATCTTCCATGCCTGCTTTGGCAATGCCCATCATGATGTTCTCAACGAATTTAGCACCGCACAGTTGACCACACTGTGGCTGTGCACGTGCAGGGGAACTAGTGGAGTGCATGGCTGCGAGTGACAATGTCATCCGAGCTGGCCTCACCCCCAAGTTCAAGCATGCAGACGTGCTGTGCACTTCCCTCACATACGAGACAGGTACGTGTGGCTGTTTGCTTGGCTGCGGGCTGTGTGGCTGGCATGGTAGTGTGACGGTGCCGAGCATGGTTGCTGTCTGCATGTGCGAGTCCCGCCTGCAGGGGCTGTGCTTCATGGGCTGGCCAATCAGCAGGCCACCAAGAAATGTGTATCGGGGATGTTCTCTGCAGCGTAATTTCCGCCACTGTTGCTTGAACATATACCTTTGTGCTTTGATGTACTTTGAACTTGTACTTTGTACTTAAGAAGGTTGTGATTTTGTGTGCAATTTTGGGTGCTGCGTGCAGGTCTGCCAGAGGTGCTGGCCGGCGATGTAGCACCCCTGCCCACCAGCAGCGGGTCTGCCACTGTGGCTGTGTACCGGCCGCCGTTTGAGGAGTTTGAGGTGCGCGCCGTCCGCGTGGGCGCAGGCGCGCAGGGGGTGTCCTTGCCAGTTGATGAGGGGCCACTGGTAGTGCTGGTGCAGCGGGGGCAGGGCAGGTGCCATGCGGAAGGCGGCGCAGTGGGCAAGGTGGCAGGGCTGCAGGCGCAGGCAGAGCTGCGCAGGGGCAGCATCCACTTCGTGCCGGCGGCGACTCAGCTGACCCTGTCCTCAACAGGGACAGAGGAGATGCTCCTGTGGGTGGCAGCCACAAATGCCACCTTCTTCCAGCTGTGGAATGCAATTGCGCAGGGAGCGCACACACCTGCGCATGCCGCTGCTGCTGCACAGTAAGAGGATCTGTTGCTGTTCAGGGGAGGGTGCACCGGTAGGGGTGGAACTGAAGGGGTTGGGTTCTTGGCGAGGGGTACGAACGAGCCATGGCATCAAGAACTGAAGCTTGGCAGCTGGCGCCTGTACATAGGCATTTGATTGTAACTTCCTCGCGCCTAAAGCTGTTGAGGGGGGCTTGACGCTGCAGAACTCCACCGTCACACGTTAGAGGCCCCATCCCCAACTGCTGCATGTGCCCGTCCTAGACTAGACCGCGGACGGAGTCAAAACGACAGCTCAGCGGCCGCTGGCATCATTTTGCATTGACGCACGATGTGGAAGTGATCACATGCTTTTGCGCTCGACGACCTTGAGGCATCGCGATGCAGGACATCACCGTCCGGGTGCAGTGCGAAGCAGGTGTGTGCGCACACGCGAGCAAGGCGTTGCTGCCGGTGCACCTCGTGCTCAACCCCAACTGTGACCCTGCTTTGTGCTGTGCAGAGGACTGTGGCGCCCTGCTCGAGGTAGGCACCAGGCATGCCCTGGTTCCTATACAGTGGCAGAGGCTTGGAGGAAGGGATGGGGCCGAGCATGCAGCGAGTTCTCAGGGCCCCCAGGCTTGCAGCCACGCCAGCTGGCGTGTGGCTGGTTGTGGGGGCCTGGGGGCTGACTCCTCGCGCCTTGCGCTGCTGTCTAGAACAGCCATGCAGCCAACAGAACAAGAGCCTGGCACTCAGAGCCCCAGCTATGGTGTCACAGCCTGCGCACTCTACTGATCCAGGCCACACATCCCATGTTTCGATGATAGAGCTGCCTCTGCTTGCTAGCCTTGGTCTTGATGACCCTGGCCGCTCTGTCCTGCTCTGTGCCTGCAGGTGACCTTGCCTGGGGTAGCTCCTGACCTGGACGGCCCCCCAACTGTGATCGTACGTTGTGGGGGATGCAGCCGCCTCCTAGAGGTGGGGCCCGCAACATTACCACACAACACTGCTGTGTTCTATGCGCATGCCACACAATCGATCTCACTCATGCTAGTACTTTCCTCAACAGATCTGCGCCGAGTTGCATGATGGCATTGCACCACAAGCACTGCACCATGAGCTGCCAAAGTACTGCAGCTGCTCGCTGCACTGGCTGCAGGTGAAGCTCGACTCGGAGGGCAGCCCAGGGGATGGGTATGGGGGTGTGGGCGGGAGTGGGAGTGGCAGGCCACACGGACCGCACGGCAGCGGCGGCCCCGCCCCTCAGGGTCCTGATCCTGGCACAGATCCTGGCACCGGAGGGACTGGTCCCAGTGGTAGCTTTGGTGGGCACGGCAGCACAGCGCATGGTGCGCGGCAGGGGAGCAGTGGGCAGCACACAGGCACACCAGCAGGGCACGGCAGCAGCACCCAGCAGCACATGGGTCAGGAGGGGCACCACGCCGGGGCAGGGCATGGGTTTGTGGCCATGGCAGGATCGCTGACCTCCCACCACACCACACTGCCACAGCACCAGCATGCTCCTGCAACAGCCACAGGGCACCCGGCACACCAACACCAACACCAACACCACCAAAACCAACACCAACACCAACATCAGATACAAACCCAGCAGGCGCCCTACCCCCAAGGGCAAGCGATAGAGCAGTCTCAGCGCGGCGTCATCACCCATCAAGCTATGCGGCCGCAGCAACAAGCCCCTCCTGATCACCAAGGCCAGTATTACCAACCCCCTGGCCTTCCGCAAAGCTCATCGTGGCCTGATCAGGCACCCCCCGACTCCATGCAGTGGCAAGGACAACAGCAGCTCGGTGTGATGCCAGGCACAGGGCAGTACAGCCGGGCCCCCTTGGACGCCAGCACTCACCCCAGCCATCAGGGAGAGAGAGCGCGTCAGGTGAACACCTAACAGGTTAGGACACGTAGGCAGATCTGCTGGGTGTGTGGGCTGCTGCACTGTGATGCGTGCTTGCATTCTGCTTGGAGTCGTGCTTTGGGGATCTCGCTTATACGCTTCACTGTCCACACAATTACGTGTTTGCAGCCATAAGCACAGCCTGCGCTGTGCGCTCCATGGCAAGAACTTGGAGCATGCATGTCTGCTGGCAACATCAGGCCACAGCCCGCCACCTCTCTCCCAACTGCGATGACACTGCTCGCGCATGCAGGGGCACATGGATGTTGGACCACCCAGTCAGCACTGGGCACATGTGGCTCAGCTCCGGCCTGCAGTGTGGCCCACCAACAACCCAGGGCAGTCTGCAGCAATCGACACAACCAGGCGGTTGCAGCACGCCACGTCCATGCCAGCCGGCTTGCAGAGAGCAGAACAGCCGCAGTCCAGAGACTGGGAGGCAGGTGGGGCTGCATTGGGTGGGGGAGGCTTGGGCAGGTCAGGGGGGAGCTTGTGCGGGAGCAGGGCATTTGGCAAGTGGGGTTCTCTGACACGCCTGCTGTTCAGCTCAGACGAATACGATGATGTGTTGGGAATGCTGGGATTGGAACCTCCTGCCAGGGATGATCAACCAGGGGTTGGGCAAGGGCACGGGCAGGGGCAGGAGGGCGTTTTTCTTACAGAGGGCCATGGGGAGGGGGGAGGTGCCCCATGGCATGTACTCAACACGGAAGACGTGGGTAGGCAGTATGGCCCCAGCGGGCAGCATGGGGCAGGTGGGCAGCACGCAGCGGGCCTCACCGCCCAACAGGCCATGGACGCCCGTCCAAACGCAATGGTCACCGCCGCACCTCCCCACTCGCATAACTCTGCTCGGCTCCAGCCTTCACAGAATGGTGGTGTGCAGCTGCATCCCCGTGCGCCTGCTCTCCATGGCCCGTCCAGCTCCCAGCAGCATCCTCAGCCGGTGGGTCAAAGCACAGCCACATGGCCTGCGGCAGCTCGGGCAGCGGCTGCAGCAGCAGCGACAGTCGTGGCCACGGCAGCGGCATCTGCGGTGCCATCATCCATTCAGCGTCCAGAAGGGCCACATTCCAGCACTGGCGATGAACACAGCCTGCCCCTGCTGCCACACGCGCTGCCGCCAGGCGTCACGCTACAGCCGCTGCGCAAGCCACGCGCGAAGAAGAACGGCGGGGGCGGCGGGGCCGGCGGTGGTGGTGGTGGCGTGCTCTCGCCGTACAACCGGTTCGTGCAGCAGGAGATGAAGAGGCTGCGCACCGCTGACCCAAACCTGGATCACCGCACAGCCCTCAAGCTCGCTGCCTCAGCTGTGAGTGCTGGTGGGGGTTATGCAGTGGCTGCCTTGCCATCCGGCTGCTGTATTTTTAGTAATTCCTAGCATGTGTGCTGTGCTAGCACATGCTGCTGTCCTGATGCTGAAGCTGTCCTGCTTTGGATACACGCTGGTGTGGCCGGTAGCGGTGGAAGCCTGGGTGGGGTGGAAGTGGTGCGTGTTGGGGGGATGGAGGGGTGAGGGGGTTCTCTATGATGCGCCAGTTTGGATAGCTCGCGTTGTCATGACCTTGCGGGACATTGTGACAGAGCCATGAGGATCATGATGTCTGGTGCCTTGCCCACTTTCAGTGGGCGCACTACGGCGCGACCCTTTCTGCGCGCCTCAACGCGAGCCGTGCCCAGCTGCACAGCCAGCAGCCAGCGGCCACTCAAGCCGCAGCAGCCAGCAGCAATGCGGCACCCGGGGCACCACGCCACAGCAGCGCGGCAGGTGCAATGGCAGGACCGCATGCGGGGCCTGGTCCGGCAACTCAGCTACCCCATCAAGTGCAGCAGCCACAGCCATGGCCCACCCCCTCCCAGGCCTCAGCTCTCAGTGGCTCCTCTCCTCACACACCACTGGGCACAAACACAGGCGGTGGCCCCGCGTCTTCCCCAGGTGCAGCACCGACGATCGGGCTTCGGAGCCAGGGGGACGGGCAGCCATCCCCTGCTAGCCATGGCCACAGCCCAGCCGCTACAGCCGTACAGCACCAGCGCCAGGAGTGGGAGTGTTGGTTTGCGCAGTATGCGGAGGGCAGTGGGCCGGGACTGCCTGCTGGCATGGGGCCGTTGGGGCTGGGCCTCGGTGCGCTGGGCCTGTTTGGCAATACGCCCATGATCAGCAGCTCGCGGGACACGCCCCTCCATGTGGCGCTGGCCAAGCAGGCGCGCAGCGGTGCAAGCGCAGGCAGTGCAGGTGCCAACAAAGTGGCACGCATCAGCAGTAGCTGTGTACGCGGGGGGCCGGGGGGCAGTGTCCTGGACCCCATGGGGGGCCAGCGCTGCAGCCGCGGCTTCAAGCTGCACATGGTGCCCGTCCCTGAGGAGCCGTTCAGATCCGTAGCGACTGGACCGTTCAGCTTCTCCACAGGCAGCGCGGACGCCGATCAAGACGGCAGCACCTACCAGAACAATGACCAGGGCCATGGCGATGGCCGGCTCTCAAAGAAGAGGTTCAGCGAGGAGAGCTGCACCTCGCACGCCTCTGACAGCATGTGTGCCCAGATGACTGCACCTGCATCGCAGCCGTGTGCCAAGGTGGCCAGCAGCCGTGTACCCCCAGTCGTCACCCTGCCCTACCCCTTCTGCCCCGACCTCTGGCACCCCCTGCTGCGTGAACCCGTGCACATCCCACGCCACCTGCCACCAGACTCCATGTGCCAGCTGTTGCTGGGTGGGGGCCACTCAGCAGCTAGCACCCCCCTGCCCAGTGCTGCGAGCACGCCATCGGGTCCTCATAGCCTGCTGAGTAGTCAAGCAGAGCCAAGTACAGGAGGCAGAGTACCTCTGGAGCCAGGCAGCCCAGCCAACTGGTATGACCCCAGTGAGCTGCTCCCCACTGCTTGGTCTTCGACTGATGCTGCTGCCCTGATTGTTGAGGCGGCGGCTGCGGCCGCTGCAGCCATCGCAGCTGCCGAGGGATGGGCAGATGCAGCCATCGCGACTGGGGCGACGCAAACCCCAGCACCTAGTGATCAGGGGGCGCACACGGCATTGAACATGCCCACAATCACAACCTCCGTGGGACCCAGCACCTTTGGGGCGGTGGCTGGGCAAGGGTGTCCCACACACAGCGGCGGCACTTCAAGCCATGAGCTACAGCAGCAGCGCCGCGTGCACGTGCGCATCCCTAATTTAGCCACGCTTGTGCAGCTGCTGTCAACGCGCCTGCTGCCGATGTTGTGAATTGGGGCTGGCAGGTGGCCAGGTGTGCAAGTTCCGGTAACTTCCGGTGTGTGCAATGTGTGGGAGCCAGTCTAACAGCACCACTCGGAGTGAGTGACCTCAGCTTGCGGTGGGTCTGTGAACTGCTGAAGGGTTGGAAAGCAAACTCTGCGATTGATCTTGGGCTTGGGGTTGTGGGGGTGAGGCGTGACATGGGTACCAGGGGGTGCTGCATAGCGGGAGGTTCCTGGCTGTCAGTAGCAGTTACACCGGCTCGTCAACGCCACAAATCTAATCTTCTTGTGGTTGTGATATGGACGTCAGCAGCAGGCACGGCTATGGCTAGCTGACAAGACACAGGCTCACAAAGAATATACCATAAATGAATCACATGCCTGTGGTCATCTCCTTTGCATGGCCATGAAGCATGAACCATCTGTAAAACGTAAGGTGCCACGATCCTCCGGTTGAGCAGTCATGGCATGCCAAGTCACGCCATGGCAGCATGCCAAGTCATAGTCACAGCTGTGGCCTCCCTCAGCTGCACTTGCTACGCAGCAGCTCCACCGCACCCTCTGCCTGCTTGATGACTGCATCTTGATGAGGCTGCAACTCCTGCATTGTGCCACGACACAGGCAGCAAGCATGTCACGTGCGAGGATCCAATGGGCCGTTGCACATAAACATCAGACTGTTAACAGCTGCAAGGCAAGATTCAAGCATCCACAAACTGCAACCAGCGTGTCCATGCTTGAAGGGGGCATGCAGAGTATGCAACTAACGTGCACACTCGAGCTAAGTGGTCCGGTGGGTGGGCAGGGGCACTGACCACGCTGCTTCTGGGGAGTAATTGAGAAGATAGCCCAGGCTCAATGCACCCCTGGTGAAAAATGCTGCAACACAAGTCAAGCAAAGTCAAGTCAAGTTTAAGTCAAGCCCAGCCCAGGCTCCACCCACTTGGTAGCCCCAGTTAGAGACGTCTCCATAAAAGGGGTCCGACACCTTGGTGCGAACACCAGAGAGCTGCTCCAGCACAGCCAGCCCACAGAATGGCACCTATGGCCAGGAAGGGTGCAAGGCCTAGGATTAATATCGTGGATCGGTACTATGCAGCATGATACACAGCTCTTGACAGCCTGACCTTGCGGGGCGGATGTGCATGCATGCAACTGCGCGGAGCCCGCAGGAGCTCTGTGGCCAGGGACAGGAAGCAGCGGCAGCGGCAGCAGAGGAGGGGAAGGATGAGGGGGTGAGGGGAAGGATGATGGGGTGAGGGAAAGGAGGAGGAAGGTGAGGAGGGTGAGGAGGGGGAGGGAGGGGGAGGGTGTCACGCACAGGGCCTGCACGGCTGCGCCACCACGCACATAAAGCTCGGAGTAGCCGCCCTCATGAAGCGCCAGCAGCTTTCCCCCACAGTGCTTGTCTGCCATGGCCTGCAGTTTACCAGCCATCCACCTGCACACAGCAGCCACATGGGACAAGGCACTTGACGCTTCCACAACTGTTGATGGGTGCGCATGTGTGTGCAGGCAGGACGCCATCAACATAGCCAGCCAGCAGCCAGTGCACACATATGATGGCAGGCTTTCCTGAGCATGACTTCATGGTGACATGACAGGCGACATGAGTCCTCGCATCTTGATATGATGCTGTTGCAGACAATGCACGTTGCGACATTGCACGTCAAGAACATGCAGACACATCTGTGACACATCGTGTTATTATTATTATTATTATTATTATTATTATTATTATTATTATTATTATTATTATTATTATTATTATTGTCATTATTACTATTACTATTACTATTACTATTATTACTATTATCATTATCATTATCATTAATATCATTATTACTATCATTATTATTCTTCTTCTTCTTATTCTTATTATCATTATCATTATTATTATTATTATCATTATCATTATCATTATCATTATCATTATTATTATTATTATTATTATTATTATTCTTATTATTATTATTATTATTATCATCAACATGCATTGGTGGGCACCTGAACTCTTCTGATGAGAGGATCATGGCCGCTAGGTTGTCCATGTAGCTGGCGTCATAGCCTGTATAGGGACCCCACGCAAACCGCAACCACAATCTTCACACCATCAGTTGTATGGTGCGAGCTCATGCATTAGTAGCTAAGGAGATGACAGGCAACAATAAGCGCGGGTCGCAGCATGCACCATCTGCATCTTCAGACGTTTATGGTGACTTGCAGATTCATTTTCCATCATGCAAAAAAGCACGCATGTACTGAGTTAACAAGTTTCCTTGTGCGCATCAACGCGCCATCAAAGTGCATCAAAGACCTCATCAACATCAAACAACGGGCTAGTTTACAGGTCAAATGGCGACCAGGCAGCATAGCAAGTATGCACTGGCCGTTCGAGAGCGGGCCGCTGTGAAGCGCCAAGCACATTGTTAAACCCTCTAGCAGACAATCGATGAGTTTGGGAACCATCCCCATGAAAAGGCGTGCTGGAACATAAAAGTCCAGGAGGACTGCTTTATTTTGGGGTTGTCGCGCCGCTGCTTCATTGCATCGGAAGGTTAATTTGAAGCTACCGAACAACGCTGCTGATCTGAGTGCTGCTGACCTGGCACAAGGACCTTGACCAAGGTCTTTGACCTTGGAACCATGTTGCTGCTCATCCCCTGACACGCTTGCGATCACGGCGTCTTAGGCACTATCGCAAAGCACTATCCGACTGTCTTCTGGGTCGGCACAACACGTCCCCACCTAGCCCTGCCCCTGTCAGCCATGAAAACACGGCTATTGTTTGCTATTGATGAGTTCATTGATGCGCCTTGATGGCGCCTTGATGCGCGCAAGGAAACTTGTTAACTCAGTGCATGCGTGTTTTTTTGCATGGCGGAAAATGAATCTGCAAGCCGTCATAAAGCCTGTGCAGCGCTGTCGCCTGTCACTATTACTTCTTCTGGCACCTTCAACCAGTCAAGAAGCTTCAACCAGTCACGAAACAGATCAGTGGTGTGCACTTACCTGAGGATACAAAGATCATCTCTGGCTTGAACGCGTCCAGGGCTGGCAGGATGACACGCTCAAAGGCTGCCTGGTAGGCGCCCCGGCCTGAGCCAGGGGGCAGCGGGATGTTGACCTGCATGTGTGCGTGGCACGGCCAGCGTTCGGCAATTGTGTGCGGAACAGCTGGCATACGTGCACACTGACTACATGCAAACGCTGTGCAGCATGCAGCACGCATTCTCTGAGCAGCATACGGAGCCGAGGACTGCCCAAATCTCCTGCTGGCACTCACTGTGTAGCCTTCGCCCTTGCCCTTGCCTGTCTCGGTCACGTACCTGGGCGAGTGAGCAGGTGTGTTGCTTGAGTTGGTTGGTTGCGCAGCTCAGTGCGCATTGAGCGTACTGCACAAAAGGAATACCACCCCTCAGTGACTTGCCGGTGTTGATGCACAAATTTGTGACCCCCTATACCTAACACCAGGCAAGTATCAGGTGTATGGGCTGGATGTGAGCCTGGCAGGCCAGGCACGAAGCTATACATCCCATACTGCCTGTGTGTCCCATACCCAGCATGTGCACGCTCCCATCGACTGGCCCCATCGCACCCTGAGTGCAGTGGGTAGTTTGAGTCTTGGTGGATGGAGATGAACAGCACGCGGTCGTCCTCCTCAAATATGTGCTGCAGGGGCGAAGCATGATGGTCGAACATCACTGCCCAGTTCAAGATTTGACCAGATCAATCGCCGATCAATGGCTTTGGGTGGTAGCAGCACAAGCCAGGGCTGCTATCCAAACCTCTGGGCAGCTTTGACTAGCAAACACAGACCTATAACATGGGACTAGCTCAAGCCACCCACCATCTCAAAGCAGCCATACACTCCAGGAGGGCCTGCCCATGTAGTGAAAAGTACAGTAGATGACATGGCAGCCATCAACCTCAAACCCTACGCCGCTACAAACCCTAAGGCCTGAACCTTGGACCCTCAAAGCCAAACCCGAAACCGTTACACATTAGTGTGTCCGGCCTGAGCGCTGTTGCCGTCAATGCCATGACCGGCGCAAGCTGGAGAATCACTACACGCACCTGTGTGCCATTGCCGTGGTGGACATCATAGTCTACGATGGCCACGCGCTGCAGCCCATGCACCTCCAGTGCTGCGGCTGCTGCGACAGCCACATTGTTGAAGATGCAGAAGCCCATGCCCTCAGCAGGCTCCGCGTGGTGCCCTGCGCAAAGGAGGAGCCAACGATGTGGAACATCGTGCGTTTACATAGTTACCGCATCAATCAGTATACGTTGGTGAGCCTACATGCACTGCTTCTCTGAAACCTCGTGGGCATGCAAGGCAGGCTGTTGCTGCTGCATCCCGATCAGACCCTGCACACACAAGAGCTCACGCACCAGGCGGCCGGACTAGCGCGTACGCTGCCTGCACTTGGCCCTTCATTACAGCATCTAGTGCCTCCAGGGCACCACCTGCACCCAACAGCAGCACCTCAGATCAGCTCTGTTCTCATCATACGACATTTGTAACGCAACTCAGCAGTGCACAGAGCAGGGACCAACAGTCAGTTCCTTTGGTAAGCGCCCTACGTCAGCTATGTTACCTATCGTATGTGTTACAGTCTGGCTCTGGCGAGCGGCCCCTCACCTGCTGCCATGCTCGCGATGTCAAAGCCGCCAGGTGCGAACGTAGCCACATCGCCACATGTATGGTGGCCCTTGGAGGTGTCCTTGCTCAAGTCCTTGACTCGCTGTATGTATGCGCGGTCATGAACCCGGGCTAGCTCGTCCTCTGTTGCTGCTCTCGGCTTGATTGGGGTGAGGTGGTCAATCAGGCCGGACGCGTTGACCAGGTTGTGCAGCCTGCGCTTCGTCTCTACATTCTCCCAGTGCCGGTGCGGTTCAATCCAGCTGCAGGTGAGAAGGCAAGACCACAATGCACCACGCAGCGTGTCTGTCATGGGTCCCCACATCTGTCAACGAGCAGCTGGGCCCACCTGCGGGTCGCAGCAAGCACCCGCTGCCGAGCATGCTGGCGAACAGCGTGCACAGAAGCGGGTGCAGTGGAAGGCGCTGTTGGTTGAGGTTCATGGCGTGCTGCATGCCGCGCCCTTCGTCCTGCGGCTGGTACCCGCCTTGCGCCCGCTCCCCACAGCACCATGCAACAAGCATGGTGCATCCAGCACCTACTCATGGAGTCCTTGCACTGGACCCGGGTTGTGCCACATCATCAACTCTGCGTGCAGCGCAACAAATTTGTCGCGTAGGTGAACCCTTGATCACCCACACATGGTGCCCTTGCCAACCCGCACCATGGAATACATAACCTAGTTTGCGTTGCGCCATGACCCGCATTTGTGGGCCCGGCATGAGAATTCGGTGCTTGAAATTCCACACTCTTCCACACTCTCGACCTGTTGGTGCAGCTGTTGTTGCTCTCTGCCGACAGCCGCGCAGCTGCCACAGGCATACGTTTTGCAAATAGCTGTGAAAAACATTGGCCGCTTACGTTGTGTTGGACCCCTCTACACAGTAGTCCTGCTGTCCTGCCCGGGAGGGCATCAGCCCATCCCAATTTAGCCATGCCCGTTTAAAGAAATGAAGTAGGGAGACTTAATTTCCTCCAACCAGAGGAATGGCCGAATGGCAGCAGGGCGATCGGGTGGAGGTGCTGGGAGAGAACGACAAGACCACCACTGAATACAAGCACTCGTTCAGCGTCGGCGAGGTCGTGAGCGTGGACGGGACTCAGGTGGTCATCAAGTACTTGGAGGTGGGTACTCAAGCGCAAGCGTTCAAACTGTTTGGCACACATGTTATCCAGTCGTAGCAAGCCGGGCCAGGCCGTGATCTACACGGGCGCCATTTGTATCCCTTGCCAGATCACTGAACCAAGTTGACTGCATGGTTCCTCATGCGCATGAGCACAAGGGCTCACCCCGCATGCATGTCATCTTGGGCTGCACACAGTTCCAAGATGAGACCGGCCAGCCCCTGACTGAGACCTTCCAGGCCGACAACAAGTACCTGCGGCCAGGGCTGCCCGCATGCCTGTCTCACTCGGACTTGGATGGGTACAAGGTGTGCACATGAAGCGCGTACGAGCACCAGCTTGTAGCAGTTTGCACTTTCAGGGCATCATGCGCGGCTACGTTGGTGCCTGCAACAGTCCCAGGTACAGGACCAATGCATGTCACGGTGTTGACACCAATTTTGTTGTGCGTTGGACTGACATGCAGCCTGGAGAGTCGGTGGATGTGTACGACGAGGACATTTGGTGGTGTGGGCTGGTGGCGTTTGCCTCCCCTTCCCAAGTGTCCGTGTGGCGAGGTGCGCAGCCAGCCAGCAGGGCCTTGCATACATGTGCTACTCAGGGGCTGCTGGGAACTGCGGGCTAGCGTGCACTTGCCCCCGCCAGTTCCATTTTCTTGGGCGCTTAGGAGAAGCGCATGCGAAGCATGGTGGACACTAACGTGCAACTCTGATGCCCTCCCACCACTGATGTCCCAACCTACAGAGAAGGACCATGTGGTGATCAATATCGACAACCCAGATTTGCTGCGCCTGGGTTATGACTGGTTGGGCAACGCATGGAAGCGGCGTGTGCCGCGCAAGTCCATGGTTATCCAGCTCGTCAAGAACCATGTGGGCGCCGCGGGGGTGGATCTCATCATGGAGGTGAGGCCAACTTGAGGCCAGCATGGCAGCACGTCGCCATGTGCTGCTGTACACTAGATGCTGAGGGTGAGAGGGTGTTGTGGGCAAAACTGGGGCGCAGGGTGCCCTCCAATGGCCTGCTAATGGCTGTCATGTGTGGGGCTGTTTTGAGGACCCATTGTCCATCGTCCGAACTGCCATAATGCTATGTTGTGTGTGCAGCGCATGTCGAACGAAACGGCGCGGCGGCGTGATGGGACGCCCGTGACGGCCGGGCAGCGGGCAGGGGCTGCCTCTGGGCGGGCAGCTAGGCCACCATCACAGCCTGCCCCAGCCGCACCGCCCCCTGTGGCCCCAGTGGCCCGGCCCGCTGCCCCACCTGCTGCAGCGCCCCTGCTGGGCCAGCCCAACCTGGCTGCGCTCTTCCAGCAGCAGGTGCAGCAGCAGACGCAGACAGCGCTCATCCAGCAGCTGCTTGCGGGGCAGGCGAAGAGCCAAGCACCGGCTTTTGCGCCGCCGCGCGCGACACCATCACCGGCGCCCACCCCCATGACAGGCCCTGCCGCGACGCCATCGCCTGCACCTGGCGGGGGCACCCCAGCCGGCGAGGATGACGACTATGCGATGGCAGCAGCTGCACTCGCAGCAGCGATGGATAACGATGAGCAGCCCTCCGCGTCACAGCCTCCCCCTGTGGCCACCGTGCCCAAGCTGGCACCAGCACCCCTGGCGCTGGCCAAGCTTGCACAGCTGCCAGGGCCGCGTGTGGGGGCGCCTGCGCTGCCTGCAGCAAACCCCCTGGCAGCTGCTGCTGGCAACCCTGCTCTAGCAGCAGCCTTGGCAGCAATTCAGAAGATCACGGGCACTGCCAATGTGCCGCCCCAGGTCATGCTACAGCTCGCGCAAGGGTTCATGAACAAGGGCGCTGGGGCAGGGCCTGCAGCTAACCCGCTTGCAGCACAGGTGCTGCTCATGCAGCAGATGATGGCGCAGCGGCAGGCAGCGCAGGCCGCGGCAGCCGCGGCGCTCGCAGCAGCAGGGAACAAGAAGAACTGGACGCCGGAGAATGCGGCGCGCATGGCGCATAATGAGCGGATGCGAAGTGAGCTGGGCAAGCGCGACGGCATCCGCGCGCTGTTCCTGAAGCAGCACCTGGAAAAGCTGCGCCCGTTCATCACGCCCATGGTGCGTGTCAGCTGCAAATGCCTGAGTGCGTGATATTGGTTCGCTTGCTTAGCTTCCGTAAATGGATTGGTCTTGTTACCTGCTGCATGCTGGCGTGTGCCCAGCTGTCGTTCAGCTGCGAGCTGCGGCTGCTGACGCAGCAGGGACCAGACCTGATGCCTGCTGCAGCTGGCATGCCGATGGGCTGAATCAGAAACCGGGCGTTGTACGCACTCATTCCAACAGGTGGCACAGCAGATCGAGTTGAAGGCGCTCAAAGCGCCCCATGACTACGAGCTTCCAGAGCCAGTGCAGGAGCAGCCAGCTTCGATCAAGGGCGAGATGCGGGAGTATCAGGTGGCAGGCCTGCAGTGGCTGGTGCGGCAGTACGACCACGGCATCAACGCGATTCTGGCGGATGAGATGGGGCTGGGCAAGACGCTGCAGACGATCGCGTTCCTTGCGTACCTGACATTCGAGCGCAAGGTGTCAGGGCCGCACCTGGTTGTTGTGCCGCTGAGGTGCGTGGGGTGTGTGGGGCAGGTGCTGGAGGGCATACAGACCCACATCCACTGGCCTTTGCAGTGTGCATGCACGCGTGGGGGATTCCTGGGTGTGTGTGGTCAGGTGTGCGTTTCATGTGCATGTTGGGACTGGCAGCCGATCTTCAGCCGTATGGGGTCTGCTGTGCGTGCCAAGCGAGTGCAGGTCGCATTGGTACGATGCGCTCCCCACTGCCCCAGCTGACTTTTGGCCGTGTGTGCCTGTCTGCCACATGCTCGCGCCGCAGTGTGCTGCCCAACTGGATGGCTGAGTTCCGCAAGTTCGCTCCAGACCTGCGTGCTGTGCGCATTCATGTGAATGACGAGGGCGAGCGGCGGCGGCTACGACAGGAGGTGCTGTCCAACCCCTCCTCCTTTGATGTAGCCGTGACCACATACGACATGGTCAACTCGATACACTTTGGCGATGCGCTGAAGCACACCATCATGTGGAGGTGGGTGGCAGCATTGGGCTGTGCATCGGCTGGAGAGGGGTGCTGCTGCTGACCCCATCTTTGAAGCGCCGCAGCGGGCTCTAGGCATAGGTCCTGTCGCTGCAGGCATGCTTTGCATGTGTGCTGAATACCAGGCTGATGGATATCGGCTGTCTGAGTTTCTGATGGCTCACCGCCCCCGATTTGCATGCAGGTATGTGGTGCTGGACGAGGGGCACCGCGTGAAGAACGAGGACGCGCTCATCAGTCAGGGCATGCGCCAGATCAGCAAGCAGCACGTCCTGATGCTTACAGGTGCGTGTGCAGTGTGCAGCCCTGGGTGTAGCGCCATTTGCAGAGCTCGCCTGAAGATCGGGCAACCAACATGATGTTTCTTGCCAGATCAAGCCTTGGCATGCACGAGGCAGAAGCCTTCTGTGCTTGATCATCTGTCGTGTTCCTGCAGGCACGCCCGTGCAGAACAATCTGCACGAGCTGTTCGCGCTGCTCAACTTCATGTTCCCTGACGTGTTTACGTCGGCCGAGTCATTTGACAAGGCCTTCAACCTGTCAGCGGTGCGGACATGCGCATGCCGGGCTGCTGCTGGCCATGCCTGTTGTTCATGCCGTCTTGGAGCTTATCTACTTATTCTCAACTGCTTTGATGGGACATTGGCACGATGAGTTCGTTGTGGGGTGGCTGCGCGCTGTTGCAACCTCCCGCCTGTGCTGCGCATAACGTATGCTGTGGCTCGATTGCAGGGCGTGGTGGACAACAGCCAATTGGAGGCGGCACACTACCTGCTGCGCCCCTTCATGCTGCGGCGCGTGAAGGATGAGGTGGAGTGCAAGCTGCCACCCAAGGTGGAGACTCGCATGAACTGCCCGCTGTCCGAGTTCCAGACGTTCTGGTACCGCCGCCTGCTGCTGCGTGACGTGGACATGCTGCGCGCGGCAGAGCAGGACAATGGGACAGGTGGGCGCCTGGGTGCACGCTCCCAGGGGCGCATGCGGGTGTGGATGGCATGAGCCGCCAGCGCTGGGGTCTGGTGCATACGCCCTGCCTCAGCTCATGTGCGCCGCATGACTTTTTTGACTGAGCACCTAATATATGCGCCATGTGCACACATGATGGTGTGAACGCAGGCGGTGCGGACTTTGGTGCGCCCAGTGGTGGTCGCGGCGGGGGCCGTGGGCCAGGCCGTGGGCGTGGCCGTGGGCGGCGGCCCAAGACACAGGAGCTGGATGAGGACGGGCTGCTCATGCCTGCACCTGTGGGCTCTGCGGCTGCTCAATGGACCAAGATGATGAACCTGCTGATGCAGCTGCGCAAGGTGTGGCGTGCGGCATTCATGCACTGGTTGGATGTGGCGGTTGCCGCCAGGCATCGATACCTCATCGCCATCTTACACAGCTACAGCTGCAACCTTGTCCCAGGGTCACACACCACCACCGGCACAATGCCAGACCAGGCCGCCTAATCACATGGGCCCTTTCAGCCGCCAGCCAACCAACCAACCAACTGACTAACCGACCAACCGCCACTGCAGGTGTGTAACCACCCGTACCTGTTCAACATTGACGCCGAGCCCGACTTTGACGGCATGACGACCGGTGAGGACATCGTTGAGTCGAGCGGCAAGATGCAGGTGCTGGACCGGCTGCTGAAGAAGCTCAAGGCCAAGGGGCACCGCGTGGTGCTCTTCTCTCAGGTGCGTGTGCGGGATGCAGCTGGGTGGGTGTGTTGTTCTGTGTGAGCGTGCGGTACGTGCGGTATGTGCGTGCATGACCCCTTCCTACCTGTGTGTGCGCAAGCGGTAGGGCAGGCAGTGCGGGCGATGTTGTATCCAGCATGCTGCTCGGTCTTGCAATGGATTAACATCAGAGAGCGCTCATCTGTGTCTTGGCAGCCGACAACCATCGTGTGACGCCCTGTTCCTGCCTGCTCTCCCTGCCCCTGCCCTGAATTTGGGCGCAGTTTTCCAAGATGCTTGACATCCTGGAGGATTACCTGCGCATGCGCTCGTGGAAGTACAAGCGGCTTGATGGCTCCACCAACCGCATCCAGCGCATGATCGACATCCAGCAGTTCAACAAACCCAAGTGAGGCCAAGCCTGCATTGTCCATGGTGCTCCAGCCATGTGGCGCCACGGGCTAGGAATGTACTCATATGCATTTCGGGCAGTGCCTCCTTTCTAGCCTGCCTGCCTGCCTGCTTGCCTGCCTTCTGAGTCTGAGGCAGGTGCACTTGCCGGCCTCCCTGACTTGAAACCAACGGTGTCTGCACCACAGCCTCTTCCTGAAACGCCACGACCCTTACCTGTCACAGTCTTTTGACTCTTGTACGCCCGCCTCTTCCTCCTTTGCCCTTGCCCGTGTCTTCCCACGCAGCTCGGACATTTTCATCTACATCCTGTGCACGCGCGCGGGCGGGCTGGGCGTGAACCTGCAGACCGCAGATACGTGCGTGCTGTTTGACTCGGACTGGAACCCGCAGCAGGACCTGCAGGCCATGGCACGCGTGCACCGCATCGGACAGACCAAGCCAGTGCACGTGTACCGGTTGGTTTCGGAGGGCACGGTGGAGGAGCGCATCCAAAAGCGTGCAGGTGCGTGGAGGCGGTTGGCAGTTGCGGTTCAGGCTGCTATTGCATGTTGTTTGTTGGATGGCATGGTTGCGTGCTGTGATGGTATGGTTGTGTGCTGCGTCATTGTAATACTTCAGTTGCCTGAGACTTTGATGTTTGAGTGCTGAAGCTGCTGCCGCCGAATGCCCCAGATGGTAGCGGCATGGTGGCAAGGAAGGCAGCATGTCGACAAGCATGCGCCTGTAGGGCTGCAGCTGTTCCCGCCGCTGCAGTTTCGTGCGCAACGATCACATTCTTGCCCGTGTGCCCTCTCCTGTGCAGAGGGCAAGTTGTACCTGGACCAGATGGTGAACCGCGGCTCAACCCGCAGCGGCGAAGAGATGGAGCGGCTGTCCAAGGGCGAGGTGCTGAGCATGCTCAAGTTCGGCGCTGACCGGTGCGTGATGAAGCCTGCGTTCGGGATTCAGGTTGGAGTTGCGACAGCCCTGTCACCAGCCTGATTTTGTCCATGGTTGCAGGACAGGCAGTGAACCCAGCTGTCCAGCTCAACAACCACCTGTTGGATGCTGCAAGCAGCAAGTGTTACCCAATCATGGTTCCGAGTTCTGACTGACTACGCCGTCTCTCCGCATTCACCAATCGACCACCATGCTCTGTGTGTTGACCACTTGATGACCCGCCGCTGCCGCCACTGCCTCTGCAGTATCTTCAAGAACGATGCGGGCCGCATGCCGTCCAGCGCGGAGCTGGATGCCATCATCGACCGCTCCGCGCTGCAGGCCGAGTTTGAGGCGCAGGAGAATGGCACGACAGTGGAGGGTGAGTAGCTGCGTGCGGGCTGTGCACGACGGGCTCAGCATCTACGCTGTATGGTGGCATGTACGCTCAAACTGATCTGAACAGACGCCTCAGGCGCTTGTGGAATGTGCATGCTGGTGGTGCGCTATTGGCTGGCCTGTTGTTCTGGACAAGATCCCACCGTATGCTAACCAACGAGCTTGCCATGCCATGCCATGTGTGCCCACCTGCCCTGCAGCCACCAATGCGGCCAACGGCATCAAGCCTGACCCAGCAGCCACGCATGGCACTGCGGCCTCCGACACCGCCATGTTCGTGGAGGGGAAGCACTCAGCAGCTGAGTTCCATGCAGATGACCCGCCCATCTCCACGTTTGAGTTTGCGGGCATGGACTACAAGGAGCTGCGGCTGCAGGTGCAGAACTCGTCACTCAAGGACATGGCGCAGATGTTCTGGGAGGAGAAGCGCAAGTCCAAGTCACGGCTCGTCAAGGTGCGGCTCATAGGTCATCATGTGCCATGCTGCTGCACAGTATGCTGTGTGAAGGCTGCGCTTCACGTCCCTGCACGCCACTGTGGATCACAACTGTGGCTTTGTGCATGTCCACTCTGTCTTGTCTCTTGTGTCAGTTCACACATGCCGGTGGGTTGTGTGACCTGTTCCGGCTGCAGGTGGATGGGTACGATGTGCTGCAGGAGGATAACTACACGATGGCAGAGGGTGGCATCTCAGTCACCGCGCGCGGCCACAACAAGAATGTGTATGTGCGCAAGCGCCGGCAGCAGGCGGGCGAGGACTACCACCACAACGACTATTGCCAGGTCAGCAGCCATGCGCACGTGCTGGGGCTGGGCCGGCATGGTTGATGCGTGCTCTATTGCCGCGCCACACATGGCAGGGTTTATTGGTGCAACTATGTTAGTATTGTGCGCGTGCGTACTGAGCAACGAGTTGGCTGCATGAACCGGTCGCTTTAGAGCTTCGCCATGTTGTGCATGACCCAGCAAGGCCACGCATGAAACCAACATGGTCATGCACGCGCGCAGATCTGCTGGGACGGCGGTGACCTGCTGTGCTGCGACTTCTGCCCTGTGTCTATCCACCCGGGCTGCCTGGGCATGGAGGATCACGAGGTGGTGGGCCTGCGCAAATGGTGTGTGTACCATGACGGGCAGTGCCGCGGTTTGCTGCATGCCTATGTGCCTACAGCACTCACCCCAGCAGTCATGACTGTGTGCATGAGTACGGTGGGGGCTGGCCCTGCCCTTCGTCCCGCTGCAGCCTCCTGCTGCATTGTGCCAGCTCACGGCTCTGACGGTGTCTGACGCATGTACTGCACGCTGCTGCTGCCCTGCGCACGCAGGGGTTGCCCACACCACTCATGCGCTACGTGCGGGCGCAACACGGCGGCATCGGGCGGCCTGCTGTTCCGCTGCGAGATGTGTGAGAACGCGTACTGCGAGGACCACCTTCCCGAGGGTGGGTTGTCCTGCCTCGTTTCGTACCTGCCCTTCACAGCCCTGTCCTGCCCTGCATTTTGTGGTGCTTGTCTGCCCCACAAAAGCCTGTCGACCTTGAAGCCTGCTGAACCCTTCGGCTTGAGCTGAGAGGTTACTATATCTCCTTCGCTTGCACTGTGAGCCGGCAAAGCCAGAGAGCTGGGAGCTGGGGCAGTGCTGTTTCTTGGAACACGTTTGGACTGATGCAGCGAGCTTTGGCCGCCTTCTGTGTGAGCAGGCTATGAGATCATGGGCGAGTGCGAGTACTTCCAGATGCTGGGCCAGACTCACCCCAAGCAGGCGTGCTTCATCCTGTGCTCGCAGCAGTGCCAGTGAGTGCTGCCATCATACAGCACATGCGTTGAACATATATTGCGTGTTCATGCCCTTTTGGCTGTGTGCTGGTGCTCCTGCTGTGCTCTGGTGTGCTACGAGGCATCCACCCTCCCGCCAAGACTCTCAGCCTGCCCTGGCCTTTCAATTGGACACATGGATCATCACGTCACCAGTCTACCCTTCCCAATTGCATCCCCTCCTCAAAACCGCCTCACGCCATTCCACTCACGTTCTGCAACCCCACGCCCCACCCTGTGTGTATACCCTGGACCGTTCATATCCACCGCCTCCCCGTTGCCACCGCGCAGGAAGAACAAGGTCATACTTGAGCCTCAGCTGGACACTGCGATGGAGAGGATCAGGAAGGCGCAGGAGGAGAAGTACCAGAAGCTGCACCCACCGCCAGCCCCCAAGGAAGTTCCCAAACCTGCGCCCAAGCCTGCGGTTAAGGAAGAGGTGAAGCCAGCTGTTAAGGCGGAGGAGGGGGCAGCTGAGGGCAAGCGCCCCAAGATCCTGATCCGCGTGAAAGGCGCAGGGCCGCCGGGGGCAGGCGGGACCAGCACGGGGCCTGCGCCTCCTGGGGGAGCGTCCACCGGGTCGGTTGGGCCAGTTGTCAAGGGTGAGCATGTTGCGCCCACAGCCACGCCCCCCCCAGAGCCAGCCCCGGCAGAGGCGCCTGCAGTTGCACCAGCAGCACCAGCGGAAGCAACGCCGCCTGCGGGCGATGCAGCAATGGGCGGCTTGCCAGCCCTGAACCTGCCACCTCTCAGCCTCAGCGGCAACCTGGACAACCTGCTGGGCTCATTGGGTGACCTCAGCAACTTCAAGCTGGGGCCCATTGGTGAGATCACGCTACCTCCGATGCCAGTGCTTGCACCCGCTCCGGTGGTCAAGCAATCCAAGCGCCGCAAGACGACGCCCAAGCTGCCCAACGGCCCGCTTGTGCCCAAGTCTGCAACAGCAGCCGCCAAGATCGAGGCCGCACGTGCGGCTAAGGAGGCCGCACTGGCGGCCGAGGAGGATGATGACGAGGAGGGCGAAGAGGAGGAGGAGGAGGACGGTGGGGAGGAGGGTGGGGAGGAGGGGGGAGAGGACGCGAGTGGGGCTGACAAGCCGCGGGCACGCAAGCGCAAGGCGGACGAGGAGGAGGACTGGGATCCTACGTCTGTGCGTGGCGGCAAGGCGGCCGCGCGCAGCAAGGGGGGCTATGAGGTGGATGACATGGAGGAGTCATCAGAGGACAGTGACCTGGATGACCTGGACAGTGAGGATTCAGAGATGAAGAAAGGCAAGCGAAGGCGGTGAGACGTGCCATGGCAGTGAGGTGCAGGCCACGCTGTGAGTCGCTGTATACGGGTGGCCCACAAGGTGTTAGCACCGCGCGCGATGCGCTGTACTGTGGCACTGGCGCAGCTGCAGCTGTGAGCAGACTTGTTACTGGTGGGTCGGCTGGAGCTAGAGATTGGGGGCACGCTGCCATGGGCCTGTGCTCATGGTGGCACAAGCGGGAACAGGGCCCCTTCTGGTTGTTCTGAGGTGCAGTGCATTGCATTTGCTGTGTTTTGCAGCATTTGGTCTGGCAGTATGAGCTGGGGCTTGCTCAACATGCAGTATCGCCTCACGCGGGGGGACACTCACAGTCAACGCAGGCCTCTCAGTTTTGATCACGTAACTCATCATTGTAGCTCAGGACGTGCATTGAGTGCGTGTGAAGGGCATCACAGCAGATGCTTAAGATGTGGAGCCTGGTGTAAGGCAACCAGGCTGTCCGAGGCAAGCTGCTGGTCCACATTGCACAGAGGTGGCAGGCTGCAGGCACGCAGCTGAAGCAGGCTGAGCTGCAGCTGTGCATCGGACAGCCAATGGGCTGGGAGAGCTTGCATCTGGAAACAGCTCAGCTTGCCTCATGGGCACGGGTTTTTCGGTGAAAATTGGTGGCCTTAACCAGTCCGGCGCCAGTCTTGTCACATGGGCTGACCACCACATGCACAGTTCATGGCGCAAGTCAGCGTGCGAAGGGACTGATGCATGCAGAAGCAGAGTCAGCTGCAGCACACTCTACAGCAGCGCTGCGGTCCAGGCGGCAGCATGCAAAATGTGCAAGCACTGTCTGCACAACGATTCCATGCATCATCACGTGTGAGCCTCCCATTTTTTGCCAGCCCATCCTCGCCATGGCCTGCCTTGTTGCTGTTGGCCGATTCGAGCGCAGGGGGCTTGCTAGCATGCTATACATTGACAGCTCGAAGTCAAAAGCAGGGGATTGCTCCAAGAAATCTGCGGGGAAGCTGCATGTTATTGGACAGGATTGCGACACTTGCAAATTCAGACGTGCTGCCCAAACACAAACCGCGCCACGATGGTAAGTGATTGGAAAATGTTGAATTTGCATCCGAACCCTGATTTCAGTTCCGCGCATGAATTTGTTGACGACAGCTTAAGCTTTACATGCGTCGTGCTTTGGTTGCGCGTAGGTTTTTGGCGTAGGGCTCTTCTTGGGCTCCAGTGACAGCTCCATTTGGAGCACTGGTGCGCAAGCCGGGACAGCATGCGGATGGCCCACAGCTGCCACCGCTGCTACAGGGGCACTAGAAGCTGCCAGGAGCCAGCTTTGCGGTGTTGCGCGCATCACCAGCACGCAAGGGGCTGCAAGCGAAGTTGGCGGCGCCGCGCTGCCTTCTATCAGCTGCCGCAAGAGCATGCTGTCCCCCGCTGCGCCTCCCTTCACCCTCAGCTGTGGTACATCCCAATCCATGTCATCTTCCTGGTCTTCGTCAGGGCTGAGCTTTGGGTTCGGGGACATCTCTCCATGTGCGGCGGCTATGCACAGTTCACGGCTTGAAAAAGAGCCGCTGACAGCGCCCAGTCAGCAGCCAGGTCAGCAGCAGGCTGCATGCCATTTGCCGCACGGCCCAATATCTGCAGCGGCTGCTCGGATTGCTACCTCCAAGGACAGGAGTCCCAGGGCGTCCCCCACCCACTCCAGCCGCAGCAAGCTGAGGGCCAAAGGAAGGCACAGCAAAAAGCATGCGGCGGCTGCAGTTGCGATAGAGTTGGCACGCACAGGCAGTAGCTGCACCGACAGCAGTGGCAGCGAGCGCGGCACCGGTGAAGGAAGCTATCTGTCAAAGGACTTGCGCAAGGCGTTGGTGCAGGCGGCTGCTGTGGTGTACTCTGGGGAAGGTGTGGAGCAGGTGGTCCGGCGCGCAGCAGCCTGCGCGGCCGTGGCTGCGCCGCATGGCCCCCTCGGGCCCTGCTCCGTTGCAGAAGCTGACCTCACACCCCGTGTCAGCCAGATAGCAGGCAAGGCGTGGGCGGCACTGCCTGCAAGCCACGGCTCGCGCATGGGGGCGGCATTTGAGCCGTCCGACGGCATCCTTCGCGTAGTGCCATGGGAGGCAGGGCAGCGCGTGCTGATGTTGGATGTCGTGGACCTGCTGTTCCAGCTGGCATGCATTGCCTTTCCAGGCCACGACCCTGGTGATGAGGCCCGGCGCGCGCTTGTGCATGTGCTGGCGAGCGCGCGCTCTGGGCCGGCCGGGCCCCTCAGCCTCAGCACCGACAAACTGCACCAGCGCTTGGCGGCTGAGCTGCCTGCAGCGGCTGCGGCGTCTCTCGCCCAACTCACGGGGGGAGAGATGGAGCAGCTGGGGATGGGCTGCTTTGCAGTGACGCCGAGCAGAGAGCTGCAGCATGGGGCTGGCTCTGGCAGCGTGAGGCTCTGCGTGCACGTGCTGGCTGATTGGGCCGCGGCATGCCAGGCAGCAGCCCGCCTCACACCTGGTGCCCCCATCTCTGCAAGCCAAATCCACATGGACCGACTGGTGGGTGTGCTGACGCCTGCTGCATGCCAAGCCCGCATGCACCTTGCATGTCCCTGCAGCTAGATGGGCTGAAACAGCATGCAGCAGAGCGGCCGTTCCCTGCGGAGAAATGCCGCACAGCAGGGCAGGTCGCTGCCGTGCCCATAATGCATAGGCGGGTGGTGGTGTTGCGCACTGGCCATACGGGACCGCCTGCGTGCTGCTTGTGTGCTCATGCAGGTGCTGTGTGCGGCCAGCTTAGCATGCTGGGGCCCCGAGCCATCTCGGCTGCTGGGCGCAGGCCTGGCGCTGGCTGCAGAGTACCCATGGCACCAGATCATGGGGGCTCAGGGGCTGCAGGACGCAGCATGCAAGATGGAGCATGTGGCGAAGCTGATGGATCACTGCTGCCGAGTCAGTGCCCCGGGCTTTGCAGCTGCAGCCATGCCGGCCATGCCGGACAGGGCGCTCATGCAGCGTGTGCTGCTGCAGGAGCCGCTCTTTTCAGTGGATGCAGGCGCGCTGGTGCGCATGGACGTGGTGGGCCTGTGTGCACGGGTTGTGGATGCTGTGGCAGCAGCTGCTGGCTCAGGGCTGCCAGGTGCACGGCTGTCAGGTGTGGCCGGGCCAGCGCATGCCACCGACGGCAGCTCAGGGGCAGCGGCTGCGGCTGAGGTGCAGGCGGTGCTGGGCCGCGATGCCGTGCAGCTCGAGGCAGGGAATGCTACGGAGGCAGGGGCGCCTGAAACAGAGGCAGCGGCGGCAGGTGCACCGGCTGTGCACTGGCCGCCAGACACCTCGCACCTACGTATCGAGACATACGGGCGGCAGCTGCGCGGGCTACTGCAGGATGTACGTGCAGCGCTGGGCAGCGGGGCACGGGAGGCTGTGCTGGCAGGCTGGCTGGCACGCATGCAGGAGCTGGCTGCGGCCTCACAGCTGGGCCTGCCTACCACACTGTAGTAACAGTAGTATGTTCTGTATGTAGGACTCTGGGGGTGGCCAGGTGCCCAAGTATGCATCGAGTGCATGGAATGCTTGGGGTAGGGCGTGCATGGGGACTTGGAGGCCAGGAGGAGGGGTGAGCAGGGGTTTTGACGTGTTGCGAGTAGGCACAGGGACCAGTCATGTGCATCTGTGCTTTGAAACCCTACACGGCTACAGAGAAGCACTGTTGTTCTTGAATGTGTTTGGCATTCCTGATGCCGGTTCCCCATTGCTCCTGCCGGGGCTGCACAGTGGCCCCGCTTGAACTTCTGCACCATCACAAGTTCCAGTTTTCTTTTCCATCCTACGCTAGGCCTTGGTTGTATTAATTACTGTGTACGTTCATACCTCTGTACCTTGATGTGCTGGTGTGCATCCTCTGGATGTGCTACCAGACCTTTTGCTTGCTGTACAAGATCTGTAGATTAGGAGCCGTGGGAGGGTGTGTGGTATGTGTGCTGGGTGTGGCGTGTATTGCTAGATCGTAGCTCTGTTTCGCGGGGGCCATCCTGGGTGCCATCACTGACCGCAATGCGCACCAGAGAACGAACAGGGGCAGCAAGGTTCCCAGATGGATTGCATAGTTACAGGGGCGTGTCAGCATTAGTTACAGGGGTGTGCCAGCATTGGTTCAAGCAGATGGCGTGTCGGATGGCCAGCTTCTGCATTCTTACCCGCCAACCTTTCATTGTGTGCATGGAAACATCGGACAAATAACATGAACTGTCAATGAGCGTTCATCGTGCATGATGCATGATCTCATCGCAAAGTTTTTCTCGCTCCTTGTTTCAGTCAGACAGGCAGTGCATGCAGCCATGCACTCTGCAAGTGCGGTATGTGTAATCAAGTCCAATCCCCCACCCCCACCTGTTATCCTATGTGCCATCTGCGCAGGGGTGCTGTGCAAGAACTCCAAGGAATGTGACCTGCAGCATGCTCCAGAAGCGTGACACCTCTGTCACGCATGCTCATGCCCCTGTCCCGCTGCCTTTTGACCGTCTGCGTTTGTGGGCACCGTCTTGCAGCACATCCCGCCCTTCTGGTATAGCACGATGACGAGGCTGATGATGAGGAACAGGGCACACAGGATGAGGATGATGAGGGCGCAGATGATGAGGACGCCAGCGGCAATTGGGGAGGATGCGTTGGGGTTCCCGCTGACCACCATGCCAGCTATCGTTGAGTGGGCGGCGCAGTACCTGCAGGGCGTGGCAAGGAGCGTTCACAGCGTGTGAAGGAGCGAAAGCCATCAGGTGTGCACAACGATGCATGTGGGCAGCTTGCGCGTGCTGGAGCTGTTGTTGCTGGGTTGCTAATAACACGGCGTGTCACAAGTGTGTCTGCATGCCGGAGCCTGCTGTTGCTGGGTTGGGGCCCTCCAATCACTGTTGTGCCTGGGGCGTGTGGCTAGCCACGAGCAACTGGACCCTTGCTTTGCCATCAGCACCCAACCAAGCATCAGGGCCCCAGTAGCTCTGATGCTAGTATCGTAGTATGTCGTGCCTGCAGCAACAAGCACGTATAATGAACAGCAGCAGTGTTCACCCACAAAATGTTGAAGATGCGGCCCAAGGGGGGCAGGTAGCTTGCAGTGCGTTCCATACGGGGCCATTGCAATGTGCTGTAGTGGGTTGCAGCCAGCACGCCCCCAAAAATGAAAAGCTGCGAGAAGAGGAAGGAGCTGAGAATGTGCAGGCCTGCAGGCGGGGCGAATGGGAGCAGAGGGATGCACATCACGGTGTGCATGTGCGGGGTGTGGGCCGGCGGCTGGGTGACAAGACCAGTGCCTGGTGCCAAGCATGTAAGGCATGGGGATTCCGTGGCTGCGTGTTATGTTGACCTGACGATTACAGAAGGAGGGCAATATGGGCGAGACGGGTCAAAAGCAACAGCTGTTGCGGGACGTGGCTCCATGCCCCGGCCGTACATGCTGAGGTTGCAGGCATGGGAGAACCAGTTGTGCTGAGTTTGCCTACCTGTCGATAATGCCATTGCTGCGCGGCCCTTGGGTGTCCAAGTCATCAGTGCGATCAGAACTTCCTCACGGTCAAAGCTCCACTCCAGCTGAACACCAGCCACACAACAAGGCAGTCGGCACCAGGCAGCACTTGATGGATACCGTACGACAGAAGCGGGTACCAAACAACAGCACTACGCGCCCAGCTCAAGAACGGCAGTGGCAGCAGTAGCAGCAGCAGCACTTGGCGCAGTACCTTGCTGTAGTTATAGCACTCCACGGTGTCATCACATGCGAGCTTGTCCTGCAGGGTGCTCCATTATGGCCGCCTGTCTGACACTGCATGCGGGCCTTGGCTTGCATGCAAGGTGTGCATGCCTGCTTGCATACAGCGCCAGCGCCACCTCCTCATCGCCAACGGCTACTTTACGCACCATGTGAAAGATTGCGCCCAGGTACGCGGCGATGAGGCCCAGAAGGAAGAGAAGATATGCATGCTGTGCACGTTGAAGTTGCGTGTTGGCATCACGGCGCTCGTCCTGCTGGTTCCCAGTGTGCTTCCATGCTACAGGTAGGCACAGGATCGCGTGCACAGTGTCCATTGTTCCCAAGCAGTTGAGGGCCAAGCGCAGAAAATGCCTGATCGCTGCAAATGCAGCCTCGCTTATGCATAAACACAGTGCTCATTCCATGACAGTATTGCTGCAGCGCTGACCGTATGAGTGAAGGAAGTTGACAGGTTCAGCTTCCTCAGTACTGTTCTCTCCTGCACACTAATAAGACCAGTAGCCGCAACAATCAAGGCATGATACGCATGCTTTGTGGCAGTAGGTAGGGTCCGACATCAAGCTCTCATGAGACCAAAGGACGAATAGATGGACGAATATCGGTTTACTGCATGGCTACATGAATGGATCGGTTGCTTGGACGGATCAACCTTGGCGACAGCTGGGTGATGCAGCCGGCATCCCCTCTACTGCTGATAGATGACTGAACAGAGTGCTAGAGCACACGGCGAAAATGACTGTGCATGGGGCATGCTGCGTGGGGCATGTCCATGTAAGCCACTCAAGTGTTTGCGGAATGCCGCTGACAGGTGTGGGACGCCATCACGACATGGACGGGCATGCAAGAGCTTGCCTGTTTTGCTGTACACTTGCAAGTCCTGCATCTGACACAGGTGTATGGCATACGTCAGCAGCAGCTGATGGTCGCCTCGTGTGCTGCATTGGATCAACGTATGACCAAGGTGCAGCTGGAGTATTGATAACACGGCAATCAACAATCTGCCTGCACACTGGCCATGGCACCCTATCTTAACCACTTCCCACATGCGGCTTGTAGCGATAATGTGGCGGCAGATGAGGGCGGCTGCAAGTGCGGCTAGCTGGGAGGCTGCAAGAACAGCCACGGCATGGCGCTACCGTCAGCCCGAGGCTCTGGGTGGCCTGTGTACCAACACACTGGCAGATGCATGGAGCAGCCTGGGGCTGGCAGTCACGGACGATGACGTGTTTGTGGTGTCCAGCCTGCTACGGTCAGGCACCAAGCAGCCACAGGAGCTGGGTGTGGTGGGGCCCTTGGAGGAGGGTGGGCTGGTGGCCACCATGCCTGACCTGCTGGACACTCAGTGATTTAAAGTGGGGCGTTGACGCTGGGAGACCCCGCCGCTGGCCACTGTTGGCAACCTGAGCAGCTGGGAATGAATGCTTGGACGCTAACAATGAGGGCGGACAGTTGGTGAGCACGTCAACGTGTACTGCGTCGTCTGCGTGCACTACATGCACTACAAGTTGGGCTGGAGCTCCGGCAAGCAGAGGAATCTGTGAACCGCCGTGGTTTTTTCTATGATTGTTATTCCTTTTCATTGTGTTTTTGTAAAGCGCATGTGACTCATGTCAAGTGCAAAGTTAGAATACTGCATAATTAAAGTACGGTATGTTTTCTTAGGACCTGCAACCAGACCTGCAACATGCAAATAAATGTCAGTGGCAGGTTCTGCGGACCGCAGATCTGTTGCGATCTTGGCACTGCATTCTTGGGTATACCCGTAGTTACGAAGTACGCACATCTGGAGTCTGCTGTTTGACTTGCACCCAAAACCATGCTCCGCTGAGTGTGTTGTACATAGGATGTAGCAAGAGACATTGGCAAAACAGTCTTCTGCGTTTTGGTTACAGATGTAAGAGAGTGATGCCTGCTTAGCGCCGTGGCTCATCATGCACCCACCACATTGCTAGCGGAACCGGCAGATGCAGATGAACTGCTTGCTCTGCTAATGCTTTCCTGCCAGCGAACTATGCCAGGCCAAACTCCAAACTGCTACTCGCAGTAGAACCATGTGGCTGCAGCACTCACCAGCACTACATGAGCATGAAGCTCCAGGCTGCACCCTCGTTCAGTAACAGGAAGCACTACATGCACATTCTCTGGATGCATGTTGTCGTATTTGCATCCTACAATCATAGAGTTGGTTGTTGATTGGTTGGGTCGGTTCGAGGTGCAGCAGCAAAAAATGGCAGCCGCAACGTGACGGACGTAGTAATGCAGGTATAGATCTCTGGACTGCACCAGCTGTACTCCCATGATCTGAGGTGTGCTCGGACGCAGAGTGCTCCCTGGGATTAGTGGCGGGGACGAGACGTATTAAAGCTTTTCTCCAAATTCGCTGCTCGCAGGTCTGAAGTTCGGGCCTGGGCTCCATCAGGCACTGCAATCCATCCAGCAGTTACCATGGAGTAACTTGCAGTAGGTGTCTGCCAGAGCAGCAGCCTCAGCATGACTCAGCAGAGCGTATTGCGTCATGCCACGCTGCCCAAGGCAGCCCATGCAGCCCACCCGACACCACCGGCATGCATCGGGCTCCGCATCCTTGCGCTGGCAGCCTACAGAAACCTGCCATGGGAAGGGGCTGCCATTGCTGGGCAGGACTCAGCAGCAGTGGGGCCCCCAGCCATCAGCTACATCGTGCATGCCCGCTGCTTTGCAGCATGCATGCTGGCAGGTGCAGAGTCAGGCCCTGCTGGCCCCCACAGCATGGGGGCTGCAGATCTGGTCAGGGGGCTGCAGCAAACGAATCCAGCTGCATGGGAGGCACTGCTGGCAGACAGAACAGATGAGGCCAGGGGCAATGCTGGGCTGGCAGTTGACAGCCTGGTGGTGCGGGCCATATCAGATGGGGGCACGCTGTGTGTTGAGCAGCTGGGTGACCAGGGGCTGGCCCTGCGCCTTGATGTGCCTGCACTGGAGGCGGCTGCAACGCACATGGCGGTGAGCGCCTTCCTGTTCTGTTGACAGCAGTGTACATGATGACTGATGATTTGGTGCCGCATGGCTGCTGCATGGCGCATGCCCATGAGTGTGCAAGTGCAGCTCATCGCCATCACCTGCCATTGCACTCTCATGTGTGCACAGGTTAGCGCCAGAGCCCCCATGCCAACAGCAGTAGCAGCTGCTGCTCATGCCCAGCAGGCGCCTGAGGCTGGTGGTCCCAGCACCAGCAAGCCACCAGCTGCGCTGCAGCCCATGTCCTTACAGCCCATGCCACCGCAGCACATGCCATCGCAGCCCATGCCACAGCCTGCAGCAGTCCCCGGTCATCTGCAGCAGCTCATCCAAGCTGCCTTCCCCAAGTCCATGCCCTGTGGCGAGCTGTACCGTGCAGCTGCTCAGGCACTGGCACAGGTCACGTCTGGGCCTTGTGGTGCACACAGCATGCTGGCATCAGCTCTGGGCCTGTTGCTGAAGCGGCAAGTGCCTGGCAGCAGCCTGCAGCAGATCTACACTGTACCATGCTTCACACATGTCCAAGTGGACAGGTCAATCAAAGTAGTGCGGTTGCTGCTTCCTGAGCTGCGCAAACGGGCAGCAGCATCTGCTGGGAAGTCAGCCGCGGCACACACAATGGTAAGGAAGAGGTTGCGGGCGGCCATGATCATCACATTTGAAGCACATGCATTATTTTCGCTTGCTGTATGCGCACATGGCTGGTGTATGGACTGTAGTCCATACGAGTGGCTGGTCTTAATTTAATCTTTTCTGATTGCAATCCTTTGATGTGTGCAGGCGGGTCCAAGCTCCCTGCACGCACCGCCACCAGCAGCAGCTAGCCAGCTTGTGCCCGTTACAGGTGCTCCTGTCAGCAGCAACATGCAGCAGCTGGTGTGGTCTGTGTTCCCAGGCGATGATGGTGACAGCAAGCTGTATCGTGCAGCAGCCCTGGCACTGGCTGAGATCGCAGCTGGGCCTGCAGGCCCTCACAGCATGCCAGCAACGCTGCTTGGGGACCTGATCAGCAAGCAGGTGC
>BDCZ01000042.1:6611-71227 GCA_001662365.1 Chlamydomonas applanata
CACCCAATAGTGCATCAACGACTGATCCCTGCTCCCTAGCAGGCCTCAGCTAGGAGCATACAACCGTCATCAGAAGCTCGCATCAGGGGGCCCGCTCTGGTTACCTAGAACCCGTAGTCTTTTGAGCGCTGGGTGCACCACTGGTGCTTTGTTTCCCCGCAGGTGCGCAACATCGCATCCAAGTACGGGGTTGACATAGCCGGCGTAATGCTGCAACAGGCGGAGCGCAACGCGCTTGCTAGTGGCGCCCGGCCAGGTGCGCTTGGCCACATGCCACCTTGCGCCTGCGCACTGACCGCTTGCTTTCCGGCTCCGTGAACCTGCCCTCAACAGTGTTGATTGTTGATTTCTCCCAGCCATGCTTGAGTTGTCACAACTCCTGCCCTGCCTGCTTGCATGAATGCATGCAATGCTGATGGCCTGCAATCGTGTATGTTTGCTGTGCTGCACCTGAGCAGGGCCAGCGCCTCTGGGGTTCCCTCCCGCGCAACGGAAGCCCATCAAGTCTGCATGGGGCGGCAATGCCACCCAGGCCGACAGCGCAGCAACCAGCTCTGGGCTAGGTCCCTTACCGATCCAGGAGCAGCAGCCCTCAGCCTCAGCCCTAGCCGCATTCGTGGATGGTGTGCCTGCAAAGCGGCGGCCCGGTCGCCCCAGCCGGTTAGATCTGCAGCAGCGTGCACAAGCGGCTGCTGCCGTGGCTGCTGCGGGCACGACTGCAGCAAGCGTGCCTGTGGCTGCTGTGGCTGCGGGCAGAGTGCAGCAAGCGCACAGCAAGGATCGCCCAAGGCTCATGTAAGTGAATGAGCAGCTGCTGACCTCCCGTGCTTTTCTAGTATAGCCTGGCATGTCGCAGACAGGTGTGCTGTGGTGCTGGGCTGCTTGGTCACCCAGCCTGTGCAGCTGCATTGAGGCCTCCGCGGTCAGCCATGCTTATGTGCACATACGCCGCAGGTACGTGCGCACATGCGCCGCTTACTCGCATGTACGCCACTCATGCGCATATACACCGCAGGTACAAGCCGCTGAAGCCTCTGCCTGGTGATGAGCGTGTGGTGCTGACGCTCAGGCCCCTGGAGGCGGTGCGGCAGGTTTCTGTCCAGCTGCAGGTTGTGGTCCCAGACCCGGCCACTGTGGCGGCCAGCGCCTTCCACGGTGTTAAGCCTGGGAAGGAAGCTGCAGGGCAAGGGGCAACGCGGTGAGTTGTTTGGGTACAAGCAGTGAGGGGTAACACCGTGCGGCTTGGACTGGCTTGGCCACCAGCTGCCGCATAGCCGTGCAGGCACACGATGTCTCTCCCAAACAACAGCATCAAGTTCACAGGATGGGATCGCTTGCTGCAGATCTGAGCGCTGTGCTTAGCGCTGGGTGCGTTCCTGGGCCTGGAGCACTGTATCGCGTCAACCAACACGCATGCAACTGTGTGCACACGCAGGTTTGTGGCGCGTGTCCCTATCCTCGGCACGGCATGGGTCGTTTCGGAGCATGACCAGGCGCTTGACGCGGCGCGCACGCACGACAAGGCGGCGATCGGTGTGTATGGAGCGGCTGCGCTGCCTTTCCTCAACTTTCCTGCGGAGTCGTACTCGGTGCAGGAAGTGGCGGAGGTCATGGAGCAGATGGGGCACCAGGTACGTGGGTGCCATGCATAGGGCTGGGGCAGCTCCGCAGTGGGGAAAGCCTTTGTGGCTTCCATGCAAGCATGCGTGCCGCACTGCGAGGGTCTGTTAAGTGCACGCAGCATGCAAAGCATGTGCTGGCACCGCTGCATTTCAGGTGTGGCTGCCTCGAAGCAGGCGCTGAGCATTGAGGGTCTGTGGTCCATGTGCATGAAGCTTATGCACCACGTGCCCTTTGGCTTGGCCTGCCCTTGCAGTACGCTTGGTTCCAAAAGAGGCACCAGCCGCACTACCTGGCCTGTGCCTTGGAGTGTGGGGTACAGGGTGCGGCTGCTGCTGCGGCATGTACACCCCAGGCAGCCTCCCAGTCCCCTACAAATGAGCACGGCGACAGTGACGTGAGCATGGCTGATCAGGATGAAGGTTCGGGGCCAGAAGGAAAGGAGGATGGGGATGATGGCTCTGGTGCCAGGGCTGTCAGCGGGTGCTTTGGCCGGGGCGGCCGGGGGCGGGGTCGGGGGCGGGGCCGAGGTCGTGCGCGCGGCAGTGCCAGCCTCACGGCGCTGCATGGCCAGAGCACGATTGTTGTGCAGCGGGCGGACATGGCGAGGAGCAACAGCATGCACAGCATGGAGGTTGAGCCCTCCGCAGTCGGGCGGCCGATGACTCGTGGTGGTCGGGCTGGACCCACAGGACGGACATCACGATTTGGTGGGCCCGAGGAGGACGAGGAGGAGCACACACAAGTGAGCCAGCCAGTGGCAGGCAGCACAGGTGCACCAACGTTACAGGTCGGCAGCCTGCCACCAGCTGCTGTACTCGCGGCGGCCCAGGTCTCACCTGCAACCAGCGTTCAGCCCCCAACCAGCCCGCACAAGCCGCTGGCGGGCAGCTCAGCTCTGAGCGCCTTCACTGATGCCATGCAGAACAAGCCCCCGCTTGCGCCTAGCCGGCAGCACGGTGTGGAAAAGGTCCCTGCTCTGTCACGTGAGGGGCGCAAGGCGCGGCTCATGCGCTCCCACAGCCTGGTGCATGCGCCCAGTGCTCAGAGCCAACCAGGGACCTCTGCTGCACGCTCTGTCCGCACCAGCTCCCGACGAGCAGGCGGCAGCGAGGACCCGGGAAAGCAGGGCCCAGGAGCTAGCGGTGGCCTCAAGGAAGCCAGTGGTCAGGAGAGTGGGGCCAGCAGTGATGAGGAGGAGGAGGACGATGAGGAGGAGGATGGAGAGGGGCAGGGTGGTGCGGGCGGGGGCGTGCAGGGGGAGGAGGAGGAGGAGATGGAGGATGATGAGGATAGGGAGGAGCGGCGGCGGTCTGCAAAGCGGGAGCGGGGCATCTTGCCGTCGTCCCTGCCCTGGGAGTTTGATACGTTCTACGGCGTTACAGAGTGAGTGTGGAGTACAGCCTTGGGACCCTACAAGATGCAAACCAGCTGCCAGCAGCGCCCCATTATTCAGCACCATCGTGTGTACTTGGAGGGTGTAGGGGCGTGAGACCTCAATTTGCATCTCACAGCCACACCAAGAAGCCTGTTTGAGGACCCAGCAGCCAGGTCACAGTATGCCTGCCACTCCATGCTGCACAGCACTTGACAGGGTGCTGCCACACACACACATTCACAGCAGGTTCACACAAGTACACATTCACACACACACCGCAGGGAGCCCCCTGGTAAGGGCGCTGCGGGCAAGCCCACGTATGTGGCGAAGGCGGCCGTCATGAACCGCGAGGGCAAGCAGATGTATGTCACGGTGGGGCGGTACGATGACGAGGAGGATGCGGCGCGCGCGCGTGACCTGGCGGTCATGTGCCTGGGGCTGGCCAAGGAGCCGCGCCTCAACTTTGATGCTGACCACTGCTGCGCGTCGGAGGTGGAGCTGCTGGTGCGTGGGGGAAGAGGAGAGAGGAGAGTTGAAGAGGATGAGGGAGGGTAGAGGGAGGGAGCGTGTGTGCGTGTGTGTGTGTGCGAGAGAGAGAGTGGGGGAGGATGGGGGAATGTGAGGGGGGAGCAACACATGCTCGATTGCTCGTTGCCACTTTTACCACAATCGCAACCTATGCCGTCAAACGCACGCAGCTGCGCGTGCTGTGTGAGGAGTACCCCACACACTTCCGGCCCTCCATGCTGCCTGCTGCGCTGCAAAACGCGCTGGAGCTGGGCGTGCGCGATGACCGCGGCAGCGCAGCACGAGAGCTCGCCGACATCCAGCGAGAGACGTACGAGCGGTACGGTGTACGGCCTGCTGTACCTGCTAACATGTACTGCCCGCCGGTACTGCCCCACAAGTCATGGCATGTGCGAGATGTGTGTGTGCATGTAATTTACTAGTTGCATCCAACCGAGGGCTAAGTGCTGAAATCTAGCTGTTGATGGCAGCTGGTGCCACCTAGATCGCACCAGTGGCTCCATCATGGGGCTTGCAGCTTACGCACCTCTGACCAGCTCTGCCGTACTGCTGCTCCCTTACATGCAGGTGGCTCATGAAGCGATCTGTCGCGCTCATGGCACCCCGCCGTGGACCCCCGCCTCGGCCGTCCCAAGCTGCACCGACCGCCCCAAGCAGCAGCAGGGCGCGCCCCTCCCCCTCCCCAGCCCCAACGCACTCGCCCACACCCAGCGGCAGAATGCCGCCACCCCAAAGCAACCCACGCCCAACTGTACAGCCACAGGCATTTCAGCAACAGGCGCAGCAGCAGGCATTTCAGCCACCAGCACTACAACGGCCCGAGCTCTCACCACAACTGTGTACAGTCAGCCTTGCAGTGGTGCCACGTGTGGCAGTGCAGCTGCACCTGATTGCCGGCCATCAGCCATCAGCGGCACCATGCATCCATGTCAGCCTCAGAGTTGTGGAGGGCTTGGACGTGTCAATCAATGTGCCAGGCACGTCCACCAGCACCGCCAGCAACCTAGACTGGCTGGCGTTGCTGGCGGAAGCAGCAGCCACGACTGACATGGAGCTCGACTGTGACAGTGGGGATGCAGCCAGTGGGGAGGACCATGTGCAGCTGCATGTGCGCACCGGCAAGCGCGGGCGTGGCGGTAGGGAGAGTACAGCAGGCAGCGCGGAGGATGAGGAGGAGGGGGATGGCAAGGAGGACGGAGAGGATGGCGCAGACGGGGGTGGCCTGGCTAGGAAACGTGCGCGGCTCGAGCTGGGGCCGCACCACAGGTGGCTGCTGGGGGAGCATATCCTGGACCCAGAGGCTTCCTTCACCGACCGAGTTGCGTCAGCTGAGGCGCACCTCAGTGCCTTGCTGTTGGAGGATCGTGACGTGTTTGTGGCCGCCCTGCAGGCGGTGTGCGCGCGGGCACACATCCCGCTCAGCTCTCTGGTGGCGGATGTGTCTGCTTCTGGCCGTCCGCAGCGGGGCCTGGCCCGGGGGATGCAGGATGTGCTGACGCGTGGCGGCAGCGGTGGCCTTCGGCCTGCACAGCGTGCTAGCCTGCCACCAGCTCACCCCCCTTACCAGCCACCGCTGGCTCCAAAGCGTGAGGTACACATGGTGGGGGTCAGCGGGGCGCGTGGCAGTGTATCCAACATCCGGCCAGAGCCGCCGCCACCTGCTGCTGTGGCCGAGGCGCCAAAGGCGAGCAAGCGGCCAGCGGCACGCGCAGCTGCACAGGGCTCCTCCTCAGACGATGACATCAAAGTCATCGACCCTCCAGCCAAAGCTGCACGCATCGTGCATGAGCCCAAGCAGCACGCAGTGTCCAAGGCGCCACTCGTTGCCGGGGGTCCCCCCACGCAGCAGCGACCCGTGGCTGTAAAGCAGTTTGCTCGCCGCTGTGTGGGCCAGCCACAAGGCGCCGCCACTGCCAGCGCAGCCGATGCAAACAAGGCGGGCAGTAGCACTGGGTCACAGCATGCAACCGCGGCACAGCAGCAGGCTGCGGCGCAGCAGCACCAGCTGGTGCAGATGCTCCAAGGGTTTGTGCAGGGCGCGCCCCAGGCACAGGTCGCCATGAATGCGTTGCAGGCACTGGCCGCCCAGCAGGGTTTGCCCTTGCAGGCGGCGCTGGCGGCCATCAAGGCCGCACAGGGCAACAGTAAGGATGTGACGATTGCGCAGCTGCTGGCCCATGCGGCTGCGTCGCATGGCAGCAGCACACCTGCATCAGCACCACAGGGCTTGCTAGCACCCAAAGTGCCTGACCCAGGGCAACCCTCATCCTCCAAGCAAAAGGTGGAACTGGTGGCGCCTGCACGGTCTGCTGGGCCTGGGCACCACCATCAAGGCTCTCCCACCAAGCCTGCAGCAGTGGATTCCAAGCCTGCAGCTGCACCACAGCCCAGCAGGATGATGAATACCACGGCTGCGGCAGGCGGAAGCAAGCCAGCCACTGATGTAGCGGGCGCTGTGCCGCCGCTGCCCATCCCTACTCGGACTGCGAGCCCTGCGGCAGGCATCTCAGCAGCTGCTGCTGCTGCAGCCACCCCGCCAGCACCAACAGGTCTCCTACCAAAAGTTATGGGGCCAGTGCAGCCAGTGGCGCTGCAGCCTGCTCATGCCACGCAAAACTTGCCGCGGCGCGTGCTGACTTCAGGAGCTGTGGCACAAGCGAAAGCACAGCCGAGCACAGCCGCGGCTGCCCCCATGCCCAGTGGACCGATTGCAGCTGGCACGCAGCAGCAAAAGCCTGCTGTGGCGCCTGTGGGGCTACCTGCGCAGCTCGTGGCAGCGCCTGCAACGGCTGCTGCGCTTGTGCGGCCACCATGGCCTATGGGTCTGCCCATACCAATGCTCGGAGCTGCACTGGCTCAATCGAGCATGGCGCAGTCAACCCCAGGCGTCCCTACACTGCCGTTCGCCATGGCAGGTGCTGGGCAGCTGCTAATGGCCCAGTATGCACAGCACATGGAGCGCATGAAGGCGCTTCAGATGCAGGGGAGGACAGGCACACCACAGCAGCCAGGGCAGCCAGGCGCCCCACGCTGATGCCAGCCGGGTGGACAGAAGGTCTGCACGGGCCTTGACGAGTGCAAGTGTGTGTTTGTGCGCTTGGCAAACCCCACAAAAGACAAGCAGGATGGAGCTGGTACATACAGCACTGTGGCCGCGCTGGCAGGCAGGCTGTGCGGCTCGGTCATGGAGTGATTTGCCAGATTTTGCATAGAATCCCGGTGTGCAAGCCGCGTTCTGAAAATGCCATTACATTTCTTGGACCGCAACTCGCCTGTGCTTTAGCTGGAACAGGACCTGGCTTTTCTGACAAAAGGGCGAAACAAGCATTCATTTCGGTCCCACAGAACGCACTTGTGTGTTGAAAGCGTGCCGTTGTAAAGGATCTGCGGCTGCACCCCACCGCACGGGAACTGACCACGGGCCCACGGGACATGGAGGGCAGCATGCAGCCTGGGACGCGAGAATGGATCCAGCTGCATGAGGCGCAGCTGGTACATTTTGGGGTCCCGCAGGCACTGTGGGGCTCCCTCTGGGAGGTAGGATATTTTCAGGACGCCCCGGGCTTGCATTGTGATCTGTTTTTGGGCGAGCAGCCCTCTGGTTTAAAGCCTCGTAGTGCAGTGAAAGCAGCGCTAGAGCCCTGGTGACAGGAAGAGAATCACGCGCAGAGAAGCTGGACGCAACTTACTGCTTCCTGCACGCAGAAGCTGCAGCACGGCGTTTGGGACTTTGAGGACGGCGTTCAGCTAGAGCGCGGGGGGGCGTCAGCACGGCAGGTACTACTCGAAAAAGGAGTTGAACACATGACGCGCACATGCACGCTGCGCGCGCTGCAGCACTGTCATGGCACTCGAGTGGCCGACCTGCTACACATTGTGTGTCTCAATTGGTGGTGAACACACTCGTGGATGGCTTCCATATGAGCCCTCAAGTCGCTTGCATCTGGCACAGCACCTGCACACACCGCGCTTGCGTGCAGGACCTGACACCAGCCAGCAACATCTGGCCAGTGAAGCACATGCTGCGCACAACAAGGGGTTCTGAGATCCTGGCACAGCTGAAGAAGGATCCCTCACTACTGCTGCAAATAGCCGACGCGATGCAGGTAGCTGCTGCTGCGCACCAGCACGTAGCCTGCCACTCTCCTGCATGGCACGCTTGTGCACTCACACCATCGCCTGCGATGCAAAGCATGACTGCCTGCATTCTTCCTCAGCCCTGTCAGCTTTTGTGTGGGGATAGTAGTCGCCATGCTGCTGTGTGCATCACCCTTGGACGGCTGTAGCTCTTGGATGGCAGCAGCACAGAGGACGATGAGGAGGAAGAGGAGGAAGAGGAGGAGGAGGACTCGGAGGGAACGGCCTTTGAGGAGCACGCCTCACACCTCTCCCCTTCGAAAGGTTACTTCAGCCGCAGTGACAGCGTGGCCAGCGTGTCGACCTTCAGCTCGTGTCCGGTGACAGCAACCGACACCTCCGGCAGTTGCTGTGATTCAGTCTACGGCTCTCTGTACGCGCGCGTCGCCAAGGAGTTACACAAGCATGTCTTCATGTTTGAAGCCAACATGGCAGGGGACCGTGGAACGCGGTAGGTATCGTCTCCTACCCTGGTGACTGGGTATGGAGCATCTGGGCGATCCAGCCTGCCAGTCAGCAGGGGTGTGTAACTGGTGTTCAAACTGTGCACAGCGTGCCCCTGTGCCAGCATCCTTGTTGTAACAGTCTGCACTGTGGCCTGTGACAGTTGCATTGCCAGTCCGCACACTGCAGTTGTACGAAACCTGGATGAAACCAGCATATTTCGCTCAATGCCATGCTGCGCCATCTGAACGCCACCTGTACTGCCTACAGGATGCGGTACATCCTGGAACCTTTGGCCACCCGGTTGGCAGTGTCAGCCCAGCCAGACCTGGAGGTCGTGCCTTTCATACAGCTCACATGTGCAGGATTCGACATGCAGACGTCACAGCCGCTGGGCGTGCGTGTGCAGCAAGTGGTGAGCAATGGGATGCGAGCTTGACCTGTGGACTTGGGGCTTGGATTCCCCTTCAGAATGGGATGCTTGCAAGGATACTTCATACTTGGCCATGCTGACTGCATGATGGCCCAGCGCAGTCAAGTGCACTTGACGCATGGGGCTTGCATGGGCTTCACCGTCATGCTGCACCTTGCCCTCGTTGCAGCTGAGCCTGGCGTGGCCGGCACGCAGCGTGCCGGCTGGCTCACTCCTATCACGCAGCAAGCTGCCGCTGGGACTAGCCGACTACAGCAAGCAGGAGTTCTGGGCTGAGACATACAAGTAAGAGACCGTGTTGGCCTACGAATGCAGGACACAGCAGCTTTCAGTGCACTGACTGCGAGTGCACTGACAAAGTGATGAAGCCCTATGTTGCAGTGCAATGACATCACGCGCCGGGCAACACATTGAAAACAGCTGCCCGGTGATGTGTTTGCTTTCTTTCTCGACACCATGTTGCTGCCGCGCATTGCCTGCAGAGGCACGACAGACACAGAGGAATGGTACTGCGGTCTGTCAGACGAGCTCCAGGCACTTCTGCACGAGTACTGCCCGCCCCTGCACACAACTGAGCGTGGCTCTCCAGACAGCAGCGGCAGTAGCCAGGGGGACGCTGCAGCGAGCTTGTCACAGCTGTCACAGCCGTCACACCATGGCGGCGTGCTCATGGCGGGCTGTGGTAACAGCATGCTCGGTGTGGAGCTGTGGCAGGCTGGCCACAGGCCTGTGGTGAACGTTGATTACATCAAGGCAGGTGGATGGTCCTCTAGTGCTGGTGTTTAGATAACGACTGTCAGGCTCCGGCATGCAGACACATCTGTGACACGCCGTGTTATTATTATTCGGTGGATGACTGCGTCAGCAGTGAACCTGTGATGAGTGCACAGCATGGTACTGCATGTTCTATCCTCTGCAGTCTGTACCCAGGTCTGTTCCTGCTGCAAAAGCGCAGCATGCAAGAGGTTTAGCCATTCGCCACGCTCCACAGTGTCCACACACCTGCCTCCCCGCTTGCATTGCAGTACAGTTCTTCACGCTCTTTCACACATTCGTGCACACTCCCTGCCACTGCACGCTGACGTGTCGTATTTGCCCTTGAAGCACAATGTGAGTGTTGTTCAATGGCTCCATGCCTGCTGCCATGCTGGCCTGCAGGAGGTGATAGCCACCATGGACTGCCAGTACCCTGCTGCAACCCACCCAGGCCTGCACTGGGTGACTGCGGATCTCACAAGCTTAGAAGGCTCACCCTTGGCTGGTGCGCAGCACCCTCGTCCTAGAGCTAACAGATTGGTTGCTGCCTGCTGCCTGCCGCCTGCTGCCTGCTGCCTGCTGCCTGCTGTACGCATTAAAGAATACGACGCACCTGCCATGGCATGGAACGCCTGGCAGCTTTGCTGCGCACAATCAGCGCGCACGCGAGCAGGTCCAGGCATGCGGCCACCTGAGTACACCAGCTGTGCAGCTGCCTGCTGGTCGGCTGCTGTTGAAAGGCCTGGGACATAGCCGTGTGCTTGCTGCGTTACGACTGGCTTGATGCGTGCCCGCAGGTATGCACTTCAGTGCAGTTGTGGACAAGGCAACACTGGATGGCCTCTTGACTGCGGATGCTGCAGACATGTCCCGCTGGCGGTCAGCCGAGCAAGACAAGCAGCTGGCCACAGTGAATGCTTACCTTGACACTCTGGCTCAGCTGCTGGCCCCTGCGGCGGGTGTGCTGGTGCTTGTTACGCTGCGGGGGCCCCACGCGCTGCAGTTGATCCTTGATGCAGTCAACAACTGCCGGGCGGTGAGCAACTGCCAAGCTGCCGAGTCAGGAACAGCGCTGACACCAGTAACGCCGGAGGCTGCGGTCCAGGACGCAGCAGCCGCACCAGGGCCCAATGGCAGTTCCCAAGTGGCTGCAGCAGCAAGCTGTGCACTGGAGCTGGGGTCAGATGTGGGGGAGGGGCAACTGCAAATCCCTGCTGGCGTACTGCTGGATCTTGACAGTACCTCGTGTGTGTGTGACCCTGCTGATGGTGAGGTGTGTGATGCACAGGTGCAGGTGCATCTGACACGTGGCGCAGTCATAAGCAAGGTCACACGTGTTCATTCAGGCAGTGGACAGGGCTGGCGCATAGTAGAGCACACGCCCATGCCCTCAGCATCAGCGCACGTGTATGTGTGCAAGTGCAGCTGAGTATTTGCTGGGTGCATCAATGTTTTTGGACCGTGCGTACCCTGCGGCTGGTGCGTACCCTTAACCAAACCTAATCTAGCATGTGGTCCCATACTGTGCTGAATGCTTAACAATAACTTGGCTATGGGACCAATCGGCATGGGTGGAGGTCACGTGGAATCAGAACATGTAGCAAAGCCGCACACATGGCAACGCTGTGCCGTATGTGTAACACCCTGCACCACCCCATTTCTCACACGGTCTTGCAGCCAGCCGCACACCATGCTTTTTCACCACATACTGCCTGTACTGGTACATCCTGAGCTGAGAGCTGGAGGAATCGTAAATCTGTAGTATAATAGTGGATGTGAGCGCTGCAATGCAAGCAAGCTGGTGCCAGCTGCACACATGCCCCTCAGCAAACAGTGCAAGCAGTACTTCCGCAGCATCCACGCTGACAGCTCCTCCTATTGCTGCAGCACACCTGCAGGTACATGCATTGGTGCTGCTGCGCCTGAAACACCTCCCGCCGGACGCTGCTGACTGTGCGAGTGCCAGCTGGCAGCTGTCATGACGACACATGTGCTGTTTGCCAGCCATGCTGTGGGGTGCAGCTGAGTCAGCACAGAAGTGTGCTGTGTAGGTGGCTGGCGGAGCTAATGTGGGTTCTGGGGCAGTAACCTGCGGCCTGTACCTAGCAGCTTGCCTGAGGACTTAGCTGGCCGTCGCAGTGCGCACATGCGCTGCGCCACGCCGCTTGTGCTGTGCTGTGCCTTGCGAGGCAACAGTCCCAGCAAGCATGTGCCCTGCCAGTTGCTGATGCAGCTGCTTGAGTAACCTGAGCTTGTGCGATCATGCTCAGATCAGGTAGGGCATGAGAGGTAGGACTCGAGGAGAGGTAGAGGGATGTGGCGAAATCGCACTGCATGGGCGCCAAAGGCTGCAATCCCGCGGAGTGCGACGCTCTGGCCTAAGGATAAAGATAACCTCGTCTCTTAGTGTAACGACTCAATGACCCGCAGGTTTTGAGCCGCTGCTGAGCTTGGCTGCGTCACTTTTGGTTCGTCCTTAAGTCCAGAAAAATGGCCCTTCGCGCTGCTGCCCCCTCTGTGGCTGCCCGTGCCTCCCGCAAGACCTCCGTGGTCTGCAAGGCCGGCAAGTACGATGAGGAGCTGATCAAGACCGCGGTGCGTGGAGTCTGCAGTATCGGCGCACCCTTCACAGCGCAGCGAGGGCTGGGGACGGCCTGGGGGCAGGGTGGAAGCAACCTTATCCTGAGGGTGGTATGGTCTTCAGACAGGGGACGGGCACTAGAGCGATGCAGCCGTGAGCCCAGACAACCCATTTGCTGATCAATTGGGAGCCTGTGCGCTCCTCGCCCTATCCATGTGCGCAGAAGCACATCGCTTCCCCCGGCAAGGGTATCCTGGCTATGGACGAGTCCAACGCCACCTGCGGCAAGCGCCTGGACTCCATCGGTGTGGAGAACACCGAGGACAACCGCCGTGCCTACCGCGAGCTGCTGCTGGCCACCCCTGGCATCGGCAAGTACGTGTCTGGCGCCATCCTCTTCGAGGAGACCCTGTACCAGTCCACCAAGGCCGGCAAGAAGATGGTGGACCTGTGCAAGGAGCAGGGCATCGTCGCCGGTATCAAGGTGGGTGGGGCCATGCAACATGGGGTACATGGACTCATGCTCTCAGATCATCAGCATGCTGCAGATAACGCGTTTGATCGTGTGGCTAGTGGCGTTGATGCGTGCTGTTACATGCAGATTGCATGTCCACAACAACTCCAATCTGATCCATCCATTTGCCATCTGACTGTACTGAACCCCACAGGTCGACAAGGGTCTGGCTCCCCTGGCCAACTCCAACGGCGAGCAGTGGTGCATGGGCCTGGACGGCCTGGACAAGCGCACCGCCGACTACTACAAGGTTGGCGCCCGCTTCGCCAAGTGGCGCTCCGTGGTGTCCATCCCCTCCGGCCCCTCCACCATCGCCGTGCGCGACTGCGCCTACGGCCTGGCCCGCTACGCCGCCATCTGCCAGGCCTCCGGCCTGGTGCCCATTGTCGAGCCCGAGGTGCTGCTGGACGGTGACCACGACATCGACCGCACCCTGGAGGTCGCCGAGGCCGTCTGGGCCGAGACCTTCAAGTACCTGGCTGACAACAAGGTGCGCGCGTACTGACAGCTTCGAGATAAGGCAGCACGTGGGTGGTCCTTTCCATGTCAGCATGCATGGCACAAGTGAACGTGAGACTGCATGGCACATGCTGTGCACAGGCGTGCAGCTGTGTGCGCTGTTATATGCATGCAGCGATGTGTGTTCGGTGACAGATCTGGGCATGCACACAGCTGGCGTGTGCCCAGTGCTGCTGCATGCTTGCACACGAAGCGATCCCGCCCTCACAAACCACCCCTGAGCCGCCATGCATGCACTCACCCCGGGCCCTCCGCCCTCCTGCTCCCCACCCAACCACACAGGTGCTGTTCGAGGGCATCCTGCTGAAGCCCGCCATGGTCACCCCCGGTGCCGAGTGCGCCAACCGCGCCTCCCCCTCAAAGGTGGCTGAGTACACCCTGAAGCTCCTGCGCCGCCGTGTGCCCCCCGCCGTGCCCGGCATCATGTTCCTGTCCGGCGGCCAGTCCGAGCTGGAGGCCACCCTGAACCTGAACGAGATGAACAAGTCCCCCAACCCGTGGCACGTGTCCTTCTCCTACGCCCGCGCCCTCCAGGTAGGCTCACATCCATGGTGTGCAACCCACTGCCATGCCATGCCTAATGCTTTTGCGCATGTCGCTGCCTGGGTGCCCCTGCATCATGCATGTGGTGTGCTGCCCATGTATGGGTCAATGTTGCGGCATGCTGTGGTGGCACGGACATGGGTAAGCAGGCATGCAGCATGCAGCGTGTATCTAGTGTGGGCCCATGCACGCATGTGCTCATGTATGCTCGCACACCTGTCTCCTGTGCCCCACAGAACTCCGTGCTGAAGACCTGGCAGGGCAAGCCCGAGAACGTGGGCAAGGCCCAGGAGGCCCTGCTCAAGCGCGCCAAGGCCAACTCCGACGCGCAGCTGGGCAAGTACGACCCCGCCACCGAGGGCTCCACCGAGGCCGCCAAGTCCCTGTACGAGAAGGGCTACAAGTACTAAATGCTCTCTCTCTTGAGCATTTAGTGCTGGCTCGCTTTCTAAGCAGTACAGCAGCAGCCGCAGCGCGATGCGCGGTGTGAAGCTGAACAAGCAGCGCCTGCGCATGCCCAGCGGCGCAGCATGGTGCCCGGCTGGTGGTGTGTCCCTGTGAGCAATGGGGGGCGCTACTGTGCTGGGGTGGTGCAGGGTGTGGTCCGCGCGGCACAACGTTGTCGCACGTGTGCACCTGGGCATGTGCTATGAGGCCACGTGAGCTCCCACTTGCGTAGTCCCAGGCCTGAAGAGGCCATTTTTGTTTTCGGGAAAAAGTTTTGTTGCCGGTTTCTCAGTTTCGGAGAGGTATGCGAAAATTGAAAACCTCGTGCCTAGTGTAAACGGGGCGCGCTGATGTCCTGGTCCACCTGTTCCCTGCCAGTTGCTTCATGTGGTGCAGCCTAGTGCAGCTCATTTGGTTGCAGCCCACACGCGTGCAGCTCATCCACTTACAGCCAACAAGAAAGCCAACGAGTGTAGGTGCACATGAGCTTTGCACCCAGCTGATACATAATGGTTTGTCATACCTTCCTGATTATCGGCTGCTCACGTAGTCTGGCTATGACAAGGCCCGTCCATCCATCCCAACTCATTTCAACAGCCAGTCTAGGATTTAGGTCACATACCAACCTTGAGCACTGTTGACCCTGCTGTACCCGAAACAGCCCAATCGAGCCCTGCAGCAACACCAATGTGTCCTGTTGCTTGGTCTCAGGTTTCACGCTGCAGGTTTGTGTCTCTGGTTCATGTCTCATGCCCTATGTTGCATGGCCATAAGCCTTCCCTGGACCGGCAACCGGTTCATCCAATACCATGACAGCATTAGAGCCATGGCGCACCTACATGCTTCACCGTGCTCCCCTGCTGGCCTCACCTCTGTAGAGGTGTCTCTGCTGGCCGCAGCAATGGCATGGCCATTCGCTCCGTCAGCATGGAAACTGCTGAGTCAGGTCCACGTCATCAAAGCCGGACAGTGCCTGACTAGACGCGTGCCTGGATGGTGCGGCCGCGCCCTCGCTGCGTGGGGTGTCCTGATCAAGCGTGCCGCGCCCTAGCGTCCCCGTACCCGGCGAGGCTCCTTCCACCCCGGGGACAGGCATGCCGGCTGGGCTGCTCTCCTGTGGCTCCGGCATAAGCTGGGATACACGGGGCGTGGCAAGGTCCTGCGGTTCCAACTGGGAGTTGGCAGTGGCATGGGTGCTGAACGTGGCTCCGGTCTGGCCTGTCAGGCCGCTCAGGCCGGTCTCAGCCTGTGGAGTGGGAGAAGAGGACAACGGCAGCAAGGCCGGGACCAGGATCAGGACGAGGCCCTATACGTGTGCAGCACACATGCACGGCTTGACGCAGGGCGAGATCATGTTGCATGCTGTAGCAGCTAGTACCTGATGCATGCCACTCTCCTGCCCACCTGTTGCACGCTTGCAGAATAAACCCATCGCAGCCCAGGTTCAACGCATCACATGCACGATGCAGCGTGACCTGGCCCTACGCACCGTGCCCGCTGTGGCATCCGTGGCCATCGTGAACATGGTGCCTTGCGTGACGGGCCGCTCGCGCGTCGGGGGCCGTACCACACCCGGCGGCAGCACCAGCGGTACGCCGCCGCCACCTGTGCTGCGCTCGCGCTCTGCATGCGGCTCACCACCCATGTTGAAGCTGTGCCCCAGCACATCCTCAAACCCATCCAGCTCCTGGCTGCCCCGGCGCTCCAGTGGGGTGAGCCCTTCAGCTTCAATCCCAGATGCAGCCGCCGTGGCACCATGTGCGGGTGGCCCTACAACCGGCTGAGCAGCAGCAACGCTCTGTGGTGTGATTGGCCGGAGCTCCAGCTCAGTGACAGAGGGCGATGCAGCTCCTGTTGTGTCGCCCGCTGCTGGCCCCCCTGTCGACCCCCCTGTACCAGGCGCAGGCTCCTGCTGAACCCCAGACGGCTCCGCCAGCACCGCACTGCCCACACTGACTGCAATATGGGAGTGCTCGCTTTTCAGGGGCGCCTGTGGCTGTGGGTGTTGATGGGGCCCATCCGAGACAGCTCTCACTGCAAGTGTGTGCGTGTCTGGGCGGTCATGCCGCTCGCCATTGCCCTGCTGCCCCTGCTCCTCCTGGGGACCCGTGGCATCCGCTGGCGGTGCATCACCAGCACCATCAGAATCAGCAGCAGCAGCAGCAGCAGCAGCAGCAGGAGAGGCAGCAACAGCAGCTGTGGCAGCGGGAGTGGAACCAGGCACGGTCGCCTCCAGTGCCTCAAGGACCGCAGCCTCATCAGCAGGGGTGCTCACGAGCTGCAGCCGGCTCTTTGTGCGGCTCGCCTTTCGCTTGCGGATGGCTGCTTGAGCATCCAGCTGCGTCTCGAGCTCTGATACATTTGTAGGCCCCACAGCTGCCAGCCGCCCACCTACCAGCGCGTCCGTGTGAGCTGCGTTCAGCAGCTGCTGTGCAGCTGCCTCTGAACCATCTGCGCCCGACCTCGCAGATTTGACTGAACCATTGACTGAGCCGCCGGCACCGCCCTCGTCATCTGTGTCACCTGCCTGGCTGCCGGCTGCACTGGAAATGTTCAGCCGGCTCTTGCGTCGCTCCACCTTCTTCTTGCGGATGGCTGCCTGAGCCTCCAGCTGGGTGTCCAGGTCAGCTGCATTTGTGGGGCCCACTGCCGCCAACCGCCCACCCACGAGCGCGTCTGTGTGAGCTGCGTTCAACAGCTGCTGTGCCGCCACCTCCGACGCTTCAGCACCTGACCTCAAGGAGCCCTGTGGAGAGCCGGGTCCAGAGGGAGTACCACCCACCAGCTGGTCTAGACCAGAAACAGCAGGAGCAGCAGCAGCAGGAGCCTCTGCAAGGGAAGAGGAGCGTGGGGAGCCAGGCGTGTGCGCACGCGTGCGCGGCGGCAGCACTGCCAGGCTGTTGTCAGTGCCGCTGGTCATGGGCCTGCTTGCAGATGCAGAGTCGGGCAGCACCTGTGCCTGCACTTGGGTGTGGGCTATGGTAAGGGCACCAGCTGCAGGGTCTTGGTCACCCTCATCACCAGCTTGGCTGCCAGCAGCACTGGACACGTTCAGCCGGCTCTTGCGCCGCTCCTTCTGCCTGCGCCGGATGTCTGCTTGGGCCTCCAATTGGCCACCCAGGTCAGCTGCACTGGTCGGGCCCACAGCCGCCAGCCGCCCGCCTACAAGGGCATCTGTCTTTGCTGCCTGCAACAGCTGCCATGCTGCGCCATCGGCGTCTTCCCCTTGGTGCCCATGCCCGGCCGCTGTCATGGTCCTGACGACCGGAGTGGGATGCCCCTCGACCTCGTGTCCATCCCTTGCTGGCCATGTGTCAGCAGGGGGGCTGTCCCCATCAGCGGCTGGCCCCATGCGGCTCTTTCTACGCGTCTTGGCACGTGCCCTCAAGGCCTCCTGTGCCTCCAGTTGTGCACCCAGGTCAGCCGCGTTGGTCGGGCCCACAGCTGCCAAGGCACCACCCACCAGTGCATCTGTGTGTGCAGCCTCCAGGAGCTGGCGAGCAGCTGCCGGGTTCAGGCTGCCACTGCCAGTGGTGAGGCTGCTGTACCCGCTGGTAGCTTGTGCTCGCGGTGAGAGAGCCCCTGACCCATCCGGTGTCTGAATGGAGTCGACGTCGCCAGACAAGCTGCGCAGCGGAGCCGCGGTGGTGCCTGTCTTGGCACCGCCCGCAGCTGGTCCTGCTGGTGCAGCCGCGGCCCATGAGGCAACCGCAGGCGGTGCTGCGACGCCAGAGGCCCCTGTGCCCACCCCGCCCGCCCGCCCAGCCGCCAGCAGCTGCCGGGCAGCTTCCTCGCGCTCCGAGGTGGGTGGAGGAGGCGGGGACACAGGTGCTGGCCTTGGCACGAAAGGCTCTGGAGCCGGGGGCTGCGCCAGCAAGTGCTTCAAATGGGACCCCATCGGGGCAGGCATGGCAGTGGGCGGAACGGTGGCAGTCACCGGGCTGGCAACGCCTGCCTCCTCCTTGATCTCCTCGTCCTGCACTTCGTCCGGTTCCTCATACTTGCTCGCCCTTGGTTCCTCAAAAGGTACGGCTGGTTTGGAAGTGCCTTGTGGCCTTGCCCGGTGGCCTGCGCGCTGCTGAGGCGCACACATATGCGGGACCTCCCGGTATGCTGCAGCGGGGTCGTGCTGCACCTGATGCTTCGCAGTGAAGGTCTGCAGCAGGCGCTGGTGGTAAGCCGCGGGCGGAAGGCGTGTGGCGGGTAAGGCACCGGTAGCAGCTGACCCAGGCGCCGGTCCTGAGTGTTGCATCGTTCCGTGAGGGCTGGTGTCCGTGCTGCCGTGTCGTGGTGAAGGGAACATGAGGGTTCCGGTGTCGAGGGCAATACCTTTGGCAGCAGCAAAGGCTGCCAGGGGGCTTAAGAAAGCCTCCTGGACTCCCTCTGCTTGTGCATGCGCAGAGGCCGGCTGGCCGACTGGACGAGAGGTGGTGTAGGGGCTGGCAGGGATGGGGCTGCTGCCATATGGTGACGGCCGCCCAGACGGAGCCTGAAGTGAGCTCCCCCCATCATCCAGCCCTGCTGCCGCGTTGCTGCTGCTGCTGGCGCCCCTACCTGGTCCGATGCGAAAGCGCTCACGCGTGGTGGGTAGGCCGCTACTGTACACCTCTGCTAGGGCCTCTGGCACTCTGGGAGGTGGGACCTCAGGCAGTTCGTTGAGGGATGGTGCTGCGTAGGGCACTGACGCAGTTGTGGCTGTGCCGCGCATGAACCCTGGTGCCCCACAGCGGCCACCTGTGCGAGTCAGCTGGCCCTGTGCATCCCCCTCATCCCTGCCTTGATCCTTGTCCGCTGCTGCGGGCCCTACTGGTGGCAGCGCGCCGGCAGTAGCGCCGTCCCCTGTAGCAGTGCCGCCGCGATCTGTGGCAGCAGCACCACTGCCCTCGGCCCATGCCTCATGGGGCGTCCTGTGAGAGGAGTGAGGGGCCTCCCGTGTGCGTGCGCGCCCACGCTCCTGCTGCTGCAGCCTGCCCTTGGGGGAGACTCCAAACGCTGGGGCCGGCTCAGACCGAAGGGAGGGGAGGGATCGTGCCAGCGGTGAAGCATCGCTTGCGCCATTCACTGCCTTGGCGGCGTGGGACCCCCGGGTCCCAGCAGCTGCTGGCGAGGTGGTTACAAACACATGGGAGCTGGACGTACTGCCTGCCTGTACTGCTTCGTCACCGTACGCCGCAAGCGCACTGCGGCCCGTGCCAGCATGGTACAGCATGTGGAGTAGCTGGAGCTGAGCTTCTAGGTCCATGCCATCTGCTGTGAAGCTGGAAGCCAGACCTGTACTACCTCCGCGCCGGCCCGTGCCTGCCCGGCTGTGCCCGGGAGATGTTGTCCGTGACCCAGCGGCAGGGCGTGATGTGGCGGTGGATCCCGGCCGGGTGGCAGGTGAAGGCGAACACGAGTAGCGGCGCAGGCCAGCCGCAAAGGGCAGCTGGTGAACAGGCGGTGTGAGCAGCAGCTCAGACTCGCGAGCGCGTGAGGCGTGCTCTGAGGCGGGTGCGCGGCCAGCTGCTGCCTCCTGCAGCACGCAGCAATGCAGTAACAAAGCTTTACGGCCAAGCCCCATTCCAAACGCGTGCAGGGGCGCAAGGTGCAGTTTGGAATCACAGTGCAGGCGCGCACACAACGGAGCTTCAGGCCATCAGGACTCCATAACCGACACCGCATCCGTACCGCCTTTATCAATCCACCACACCGTCAGGCAGGTGCAGCAGGTGCAGCAACAGCAGCAGGTGCAGCAGCAGCAGCAGCAGCAGCAGCAGCAGCAGCAGCAGCAGTAGCAGGCTCACCAGCAGCCGCTTGTACAGCGCCATGTTGCTCTCGACTGTGTCCCACGCGCCACCGCCCGGCAGCGCCTGGGATGGGGGGCGCAGCGTGCCTGGCACATGCGGGAAGTGGGTGTCTAGCACAGGCACCTGGTTAGGTCCCAGCCGCATGCCTGGCCCAGCGACATTGAAAGTGGATCGGAAGGGCTGCCGTCCTGTGAGGGCCCCTCCCTGGGGGCTCAGACCCTCCGCTCGTGCCTCAAACGTGATGCGCTCAATCTGCGCGTACGGCGCATGTATGCACCGGTGATTAGCGTGTGGTACTCATGTATGGACGGGTCTCGTTCCATACGGCAGCAGCACCAGAGTTCCCTCCCAAATAGTTGCACACAGTTGGATGAAGACACTCCACAGTGTTTGATCTCCACTGTGTACAGCCCACAGCCCACAGCCCATACACTCTGGCACGCCGTGTTATCATTCATGATTCAAGATGAAAGTCTATGATTGCTAGCTGGCATACCTCGTTCACAAGCCGCCCATTCTCCCGTGCCACCTCCTTTGCACGCAGCTCTCTGAACCAGCGGCCCTTGGGGCTGGTCGCGCGCAGGTGGCGCAGCTGCCATGCCTGCGGGCAACACTTGTGGGGCGAGTAGTCAGGGGTCGTGAACACGTCCACAAGCTTTAGAATAACCACACTGGCCCTGATACGGGTCAGCCTGAAACGTGACCCCTTGGCATGTCTTGACATGTGACAGCTCTCTTCTCTCCACACATGCCCCTCCAGCACTGTCCAACTTCTGCCGCTGGATGGTCTGCCGCAGCATTGTGGGGTCCCTCCTGCTGCCTGCCCACCCACACTGTACCCAGGCTGGCACCTCCACATGAAGCATGGCACATGTATGCTGCCCATGTCATACATGTACCCCATGCGGGCGCTGGCCGAAATGGCAATCCGGGGCGAGCAGCCATGCATGCTGCAATTACAGCTTCCCACCTGCGGAGGCCCATTATCCGTTAAGCCGTGGGACTTTGAGAGCCGATCCTTCGTTTTCAACCATTCAGCCTTTTGCCACCTGCATTGTGTTGCAAATTACCACAGTTTTGAGCTCTCGTTTACTCGAACTTGCAACGTGCAGCAAGTATACCTCTCTGTAAGCAGCAGGCTGGGGGAAGGAAAGGTGCCAGTGGTAGCTCGATCACCCATTGCAAAATTTCAGCGTTAGAACACATCATCGTGGCAATAGTCCCAGGACGCCATCCTTGGTAGCGCTGCGATAATAGTTAGAGCTTAAACGCATGACACGCACTGTGCGGAGGGCACCGCCGCGCCCGGATGGCAGTAGCGCGCTGCAGTACAAGAGGTGTGATGAAAACGTTGTGCAGCTGTGCGGGTCCAGATGCAGGTGCAGGTGCAGGCGGATAAGAACCTTTGATTGCAGTACGTTGCAGACGGCTCGTCTCTGGGTTTGTAGCTGTCATGTGTGCGATGGTGGTAGCAGGAGCCCGCCAGCACGCCAAAATCAAGTATAGACTCTGCGAGCTTTATTAAGGCTGTATGGCGCTGTTGCAGCTGCTCCTTGCGGTGCTGGTGTTCCTGGTTCATGGTGAGGATGCAAGGGAGCTCGGGCGCCACTACGGAAAGCATGAAGCCTAGCTACGTTGAGACTGGCGCATGCATCTGCCTCTCGAGTTCGAAATGAAACACGAAGCCCTTGTCAGTCGTGCTTGAGAATCCGGACGGTCCTTTTCACGACCCAGGTGGCCCAGCTTGCCCACAGCGCTTTTTCTTGTGCAACATTCCCACCTGATACGCGCCAGGCCTGATGCTGATAGCTGGCTTGCACCTTCTCTTCTTCTTCTCAGAGCATGTTCACACATGGGCTGTGACGACGATCTGTCGCACGTGCAGCACATGGCCAGGACCCACCTGTGCCCAGCAGGCGGGCTACACATCAGCCGCGCGCACGCTACAGCAGCGTGTATGCGCTGCTGCGCAGCCGGCCTGAGCTGAGGTATGGCTAGCTGCCTCTGGCTCACAACCTGCCGTCTGTTGGAGGGGCAGGGTGGGCTGTGGCTGGGGAATGTTGCATGTCACAGCCGTGCCGACTGGCAGGCCCACCACCGCATACAAGCACCTCACCAGGCCAGGGGCTGACCATCACTTGCTGCTTGCTGCTTTGCGGCCATGCGTGTGCACAGCTTGTCGCGACGTGCGGCGGAGGTGGCGGGTCTGCGTGAAGCGTGGGGCGCGTGGAGCGCCCAGCTCACAGCCTTCATCCCCTCTGATGTGGCCTGGCGGCGGCTGTTTACTGCCCTCAACACCACTGAAACCAAGATGCTGAGTGATCAGGTGGCGCTTGCCAACTTACTGGAATATCACCTGCTCCACCCGGGGCTGGTGCTGCGAAGCCATGATATGGAACCTGGCTCACAGCTGAGCACAGCGCTCGAGGGAAGACTACTCAAATGCAGCTGGGATGCCAAGGATCAACTCATCCTCAAAGATGTGGCGGGCCGCAGTGCGACGGTGCGGCAGCTGTGCAGGCACAAAGCACAAATGATCGTGGGATCTATGTGTGTACATGGATCGAGGGACATGAGTGTGCTGCCAGGGCATTCGATGACAGCACCACGGCCGCTGCGTGCTTGCTTGGTGTGCCCTGTCCTGCATGCCACTCTCAGGTGTCCTTCAGCACGCACGAATGCTGCAGGCTTCACAATTCTGCATTAAGGCCATACAAACCCTGCAATTGGTGACACGCCGTGTTAATGTTATTATTAAACCCAGCAATTGTACCTCTCCGCAGGTGGTGGATGCAGACGTGCATGCTGGTCGGTCGCTGGTCCATGTGATAGACGCTGTCCTGCTCCCCCTGAGCCTGGAGGAGCTGTACAGCAGTACATCGCACACACGAGATGAATAATGACGTGAAGCGGCAGTACAGTGGCGTTTCACACATCGGGGAGTGTACTGTCGACACTGCTCATCAGCAGTACAACACGGCAGACTGTCAGGCCACAGCTGGTCTGACAGGTCTGATCTTTGGAAAGCAGCCGTGAAACAATAATAATTACACGGCGTTTCACAGCAGCTGTGAAAGCAGCTGTGAAAACATCCAGGAGCCGAGACAGGATCGCAAGGCGGCATGCTGCAGGCCCTGCATGGGCATGCTATTACATGGAACAGGACAGCAGCACAAGGCCACGGCTCAGCATGGTAGTGCTGGCAGAGCCTGGGACAGCTTCCTTGCACAGCAGCTGTGCAGCATCTGGCAGGATGGTACATTGTGCACCAACTTTGCATTATGAAATTGCAACCCCAGCGGACTATGGCATCATTTTGACCGCATTGTGACTGGCTGCGAGCAGTGTGTGGTTGGTGTCTTCGAGCTCTGTTGAACTAAACCACCAAGTGATGTGTCTGCGTCATTGGTGTGGGTCTGACTTGCATTGTTATATGGTGTTGGTTCAGAGTGGATGTGCAGATTGCAGGATGGCATGTGAACTTTTTTGTCCTCTGCAGATGAGTCACAGTGGCTGGATGAGCCAATCGCTTTGCTTCTCCATTCGTTTTGCTTCTCCACTGTGAGCTGTTTGGGGGCTACTGTTGCCCAGTGCTGTTTGCTGGGCGCCACCCCACCCTCTTCACACGTGCCCCCATTGATTCGTGCCTGCTTCTATTGGCTGTTGTTTCCCTTCAAAGTTGCATCTGGCTTCCAGCAAAGAATTGTTTGCATGCATGGGCCAATCTTTTTGCTCTTGTCTGTTGCCTGCTCAAACCCAAACGTTGTTGTAAGCCGAACCACTGGCACATACTGTATGTGTCCCCAGTGCATTCATCCCATTAAGCAGGAGCAGTTCAGCGTCCTTTCCAGTAACCATTCCTCATGCTTGTACCGCCCTGTACCACTTTCGTTCCCATGGACCACATGCCAAGAAGCACCATCACCCCTCCCCGCCTTCGGCCCCGCCTACCTTCCCCAGCACCTCAATCTGCAAGGAGCTTCTGCCCGGCTTCATTATAACCTGACACAGTACATGCTGAAGGGCTTGTCAAGTGTGCCCGGCTCGCAGCCGGCTAGCCTAGTGCTGCTGCGCGAGCAGGGCCTCCACCTCCGCACGTGAGGGAAGGCTGGGCATGGCACCCAAACGCTGCGGGGAACACGTGCATGCGCAGCACAGGTGATTGATTGCTGAAATGTAGGAAGGAATAGGAAAGGTATAGGAAAGGAAAAAAACAAGGTTTGAGGTTCAGCATGTGGTTGTGCTCACAGCACACGACTGTGCATATGCTAGGGTAGAGTCAGAGTGACTACGACCCATGCCTCTCAATGCCCCTCCCTTTGCAGCACCCATTACATGGAAGGAGGACCCCCCGCACCCTGCTTGGCTATCACAGTATCAGTACAGTCAGTCACTCTCACTGTCTCGCACACCTGTACACAGATCGATGCGGCCGCAGATGCAAAGCGCAGCGCAGCAGCCCCTTGCAGCCCCTCCAGAACAGCCACCGCATACGCTGCTGTGAAGCAATCCCCAGCACCTGGAGCCGTGCAGGGTCCTCTGGTCAGTGTTCTTGGTGAGGGTGGAGGGTGTGATGTGTGTTGGTGAGGTACAGCAAGTACAAACGCCGCCGCGCTGCAGTAACTGGGTAGACGCAAAGCCCCACAACAGCATTGTTTATAGCCTTACAGTACATCGTTATGCTCATGATGCGCACCTGTGGTATCCACCACCTTCTCAGCTTTGATAGCCTGCTGCCGAATTGGCTCCATGCCGCCCCCTGCAGCACAGCCGTGCACACACCCCAGGCCAGGTCCCACCTCACCGCATGCCGTGGCACAATGTACACGTTCCAATGTGCGAGCGCAGCTGCAGCTTCCTGGTGGTTGGAGTGCTGGGGAGTCACGTGACTGAGATACAAAAGGGACAAAGCGCCCTCTCCCCACTCCCCAAAACACGCGCAACCGAAGAACCGTGCACCCAAACCTTCCAAGCGATGGCTACCAACGTGGAAACCACAAGGTCTCTACGCTCACCCAAATGACCCAGCCTTCCATGTGCACAAGGCTACCATCTGGTGGAAAAAGGCTATCAACCTCCAATATGAACATGGCTACCAACTTCAACTTGGAATCAAGGTCAAGGCTACCAGCTTCAATGTGGAACAAGGCTACTAAAGGATGCCCCACCTGGTAGCAGCAAGGAGCCATCAGACCCCAGCTTCACCAGCACACTGCCCACCCCCAGCGCCTGCAACTTGGCAGCGGCTGAACGGATCTGCGATGGCGGGCACAGAGAGGCGGTGGCATGGCCCGCAGGGTGATGTATATGTATATATATGTATATATATGTATATATATATGTATATATATAACCCTAAACCCTAAACCCTAAAATATATATTTATACACACGAGGGCTGTGGTGTGGCACAGGCGTGGTGCTGCGGCGGTGCTGATGTGTGGCCACTACCCGCACAGGGAATCGCAGCACCCCTAATGGGAAACGCTGTAACAAGTCAAGTCAAGACTACCCGCACAGGGGAGGGACAGAGGAGGGCCACTCCTGCTTGCGTGCCCTGAGCCCAGCCGCAGGCCAACGCACCAATGCAACTTCCAAACGCAACAGCGGTTCCCATGCCACATACTCCCCCAAGCCTCTCCCCCCGTTAATGATATACGGTACAATGGGTCCGGCAGCACGGGCCAGCAGGGGAGAACAAGAAAGTAGACAAGAGGTCCCCAAACCTGTGTTGTACCTTGCTTTTATGATAATGCCACTGTATGCCAGATCGCCCAAATGATTAGTCATGAAACCTGTGTTGCTCGCCCCACCTTGTCCTCGCTGTCTGTGGGCAGCCCAGTCAGCCTAGCCAGCTCGGTCTCATTGGGTGACAGTAGTGTGATGCAGGAGAGCAGCTCTGGGGCGATAGGCCCCTCCACACCACCCGCATCCAGGAACACAGGTACACCCGCAGCCTTGGCCATCTGTGCACAGCAAGGCAGATGCAGGCGCACAACACTCGTGGCCTGAGCCATCAGCACATGCCATGCAGGGCGATGGACACATGCCATGCGTGATGAGGGATGCATGCACACCATGTAGGCGGCACGGCAGGCCGGTGTGCCTAGCTGGTGCATTTGCATGCGTGCGGCCAGCAGGCCGATCGTTTACAAGAGCAGTGTTGCGCAGCACAGTGTGTTCAAAATCCAGTGTGTGTGTGCATCGCTTGTAAAGTCTCACAGCTATTGCTATAAGGCATCGTCATAAAGCATTGCTGGAACGCATCACTGTATCACATGTCACTGTACACTCTGCACACCCCACCTGTGCCACCTCGACATTGACTGCCTCCGGGATTTCCCGCTGCAGCAGCAGCGCGCCCGCGCCCCGAACCGCGCCGCACGCACCATCCCCAAGCGCCCATGGCGCCTGGTTCGCACCGCCCACGATGATGATCGAGTTCTCGCCTGCGCCAGCAACGCATGCCAGGCCCGGTTTCTGGCGCCAGCCCACGCGCACAGGGCCATGACCCTGGTGGTGTCCCCCACACCAGCAGCAGGCACCAGCCCCCATGTTCTTAGAGGCAGGCGTCAGCACACCGCTGGCCCCAGTGCACCCGCCTCCTGTCTCCTTTCCCCTTTTTGCAGGCTAGGCCGGTTTTCCTTGGCCGCGTTCGCTGTTCCAGTGTGTGTTGCGCCTCAGCCTGTGTAACCATAACCATAACCCGCCTCCCCCGTCATCTACTTGCACGGGGCGGGCTGAAGTCATACAGCATGCTCAATTGACCAGAGTTTCAACCATAGGTACCGCATGCAACAATACTACACGGTACTACCCTATGATACCGTTCATGTACCAATACACTGCCAGCAGCTTAAGGCCACACCCCCACACCATTAGACTGTAGTAGAATGAGTGCGGTGCCTGTTGGCCCAGGCACGTCCCGGAGGTGGTCCAGCTGCACGCCTGCCCCTGACATTGCTGCCTTGAGGGGCCCTGCGTTTGCGTCGGTACCGATCTGCAGGGCAGCACGCAGTCAAACGGAGAGAGCAGCATTTAAACCGCCATACACTTGCAGAAATGGACGTGAGCAGTTATGCAAGGGCCCGCAGGTGGGCATTCGACTGGCGTCCGGGAATCAACCATGCTGCACAGGCTGTGCCAAAGGTGCAGGTGTGCTGTGCACTTTGAGAGTTATTTGGGGCGGTTGGCTGGGGTTGATGGAGTGCTGGCTGCAGGTACAATCATACACGTGGGGTCCGCGCAAGCAAGCTGCTGTTGTGCCTGTGCCCTGCAGCTGTGCAGGCCCTCCGCTGCAAGTTCACAGCTTCACACCTGTCCCACAAAGTAGGTAGGGTAGCCAAGCTTGGCAGCTGCAGCTGCTTGGTTGGCGCCCTGCAGAGTTGTTGGCAGGGACAGATGGTTTGAATGGTGTGATGGCACGTACCCGCCCCATGCAAGCCTGTACCGACACAGCATACGCTGCCTTTGTGCAGATAATAATGCGGGTGGTGCTGGCGCGCAGGGATGCTGTAGTACAACGTTATGAGAGCTTCGAGCTGCTGCACGTATGCCAGTGCTGGCTTGTTGTGCCCATGGCATGCATGCATGCGTGTGCCATGCGGACATGTGTGCACTGATGGTACATGCAGCCCCTTGCCTTGCCGCCCGGCAGCGTCTCCAGCGATGCTGCTCCGATCGTCTCGCCAGGTTGGGGCAGGCGGTCAATGGGCAGCACTAAATCCGCATTCACGCTGCCAACCTGCACCCAACGTGAAACGTGCCCCGTCAGGATCAAACCCCACATCTATCCAACCCCCGCAGCAATGTTGTGACTTGCTTCTCACCACAACCAGCGCAGGCTTTGTGGCCATTGCGACAACCCGTGTCCTTGATGCACTGATTGACTTTCCAGCAGGTGCTCTGACTGCGGGATGACCATGTAACATGAGGAATCATTAAGTAGAAGAATCTGTACTATCACTCGTACAATCTAACAAGTAATCCAAAACCCTAACGATGCCCTCGTTTGCCCACATCTCATCTCATCATCACAATGGTAATATAGTTCTTAAGAAAACTGTGTATGCAGTAGCCATTGCCTGGCGGCACCTATCTGCTGGTTCTGCGATAGTATGCTGGGGACAATGCCGATGCGATGCATAGCTTGCCGTGGAATGAATAGTGCTGTGAAGCGGTCAGCAGCTTGTGGCGTGCCGTCTCCAGTAGCGCTGCACACGGCGGTGGCGCGTTTGGGTGAGTGTGGTAATGTTGAAGAGGCCCTTCCTGCATGGTGGGCCTATGGTGTGACGGACGCTGCTGACCTCTGCATGGGTGCATGGCCGCATGGGTCCAATGACAGTATGGCCGCATACATGCCTGCAGGTGTAGGGCAGGGCGCGCACTTCACAGTGCACAGTGCCGCTGCACGCACCGCCAGCAGCATGGCTGCACAGCCAGCTGCCCAGACGGATGCGCCAGTTGCCAGCAGCAGTGATGGAGATGAGGGCGTGCCTAGCACCAACGGCAATGTGATTTACAGCAACCCTGAGCTGTACGAGGCTGCCTTTTCTTTCCGAGACTTCAAACAGGAGGCACGATTCATCTGGTCGGCTTACAAAAAGCACAGCGGCAGTAGCGCGCCCCCTCATGCCATCCTGGACCTTGGATGTGGCCCCGCAGCACATGCCCTTTTGCTGGCAGCCTCGTATCAAAACCTCACAGTTGTGGGGCTGGAGGCCAATGGGGACATGTTGGCATACGCGCAGAAAAAGGTACGAGTACAGCTGCCCTGGTATGCCCTGCAGTGTTCAGCGGTGTCTGGCAGCGCCCAGTAGTTATTGAAGTTTGTGTACAGGTGGTCCTGTTGGCTGCTGCCAAACGCTGTGCTCTGACAGCCCTGCCAGCGTCTCTCATGCACGCCCTGCTCCCTTCCCTGCTGTGTGCTGACACGCAGTTGGACGAGGCAGTTGCAAAGGGGGCGCTGGCGGCTGGATCCCAAGTGATGCTGGTGCAAGGGGACATGCGTGAACCCCACCCACCACCCCCAGCCCCCCTGCCAGCCGCTGCTGGCAGCAAGGCAGGTGATAAGGGCGGCAAGGGCGGCAGCAAGGGCTTTGGGAACGCAGGCAAAGACAAGGAGAAGGATAGAGCAGCGGCTGCATCCTCCTCCTCCCCTTCTCCCTCCTCTTCCGCTTCCTCTCCCTCTCCCTCCTCCTCGTCGTCGTCTGCTACCTCCTCTGCCCCCGCCTCCACTTCATCGTCATCAGGGCCAGCAGGCCAGTACGACCTGGTCATGTGCCTGCTAGGCACCTTCACCCACATGCTCACAAACGCGGATGCTGCGGCCGCCCTGCGTCAGGCAGCTGCGTCCCTGCACCCAGGCGGCCTGCTGCTGCTGGAGCTGCCTCACCCAGGCGACCTCTTCGATGGGACCTTGCTAGTGGGGGATGCAGGGGCAGAAGTGTGGGAGGTGCCCATGGGAGGAGCAGGGCGTGAAGGGGACGCAGATGCAAAGCTAATGGTGGAATGGGGCGCTGACTTCGACCCATTTGACCCAGTAACCCAGGTGAGGTGTGCCCAGGGTTGACCACTGCCTTGCGCTCAATGACTAACCACCCCACCTGGTCAAACCTTGGTCAAACGCTGGTCAAACTTGCAGATCCTGGAACGTACCGTGTCCATCAACCTGCTGCGTGGGGAAGAGGTGGTGCAGGGGCTGGAGGAGGTGGTGCCAGCCAGGTGAGGCTTACTCAACCTTTCCATGGGAAATGCCTCATTTCCCGGCCTAGGCTTCCTTGACACCAGCTACTCCCATGCCTCCATGGCAGCCAGTTGCGCAGCTTCAAACTCGATGCCTGGCCAAGCTGATCTGTAGCACCTGTGCCACCTCGGAGCAGACAAAAAAATGCTGAATGGCCTCCTCCCCTGCCTGACCTTTACAGCTGAATGGCCTGCTCCCCTGTCTAAAATATACCCTTTCCAGCGATTGACACACGAGACTGCATCATGTTGGGAAGCATGTCAGAGACGAGGACTACCAAACTCAATGCTTGGCACTCACTAGCATGCTACTCATTTTGTGACCACGTTTCAGCACCTGTGCTGCTACCCTGCTAATTTGGCTGACTGGCGCGCACCTGACCGCAGGCAATTCACGGTACAGGAGCTGACGCTGCTGGCTGAGCCTGCAGGCCTTGAGCTGGTCACCCTGTATGGGGACATGGCCCAAGGAGTGGACCTCTCACATGAGGAGGCGTATCGCATGGTGGCGGTCCTGAAAAGACACTAAAGTGTGAAGGAGCAGTACAGTTGTAGTGCTGTCCAGTATTACTGGGGAGAGCGTGCGGGACAGTGTAGGGCTGCCGTGAGGGTGAGGTGGGGGTGTGGCCTGGCATGCGCTGGAGTGGTATGGCCAGTATGCATACGCTGGGCAAGGGGTCGTCTGGATGGATGTGAGCTTGAATTGGGGAGCTTAATTGGGGAAGTTGGAGCGTGTCAGCCCACGCTCTGTTCTCAGTGGCTGCCAACGCGACTTGTCGGCACATTCATGTTTGGACGTGTAATGAAAGTACACAATGCGAATGTCACAATGCGCTCTGTGTGGCCATCCACCCATCCCAAGATAACCATCCTTGTATCATTGCATCAAGTGGGCCTCCAGCACGTGCAAGTTGGGCTTCCAGCACGTGCACCGCAGCTGAAGGACCGGCCATCAGCGCCGTGCAGGTGAGACATGGAAGATGTCCAGGACTCCAGCCAGGGGCTCTGCAGGCGCTGCAAGTCGCGTGCACCAACAGCAGGTGCTTAGAGGGAACAGTCAGGGTGCTGGAGCTCCAGCAATATCTCATCCGGTGCTGCTGCACACGTATTCAAGCACTGATTACGATCTGAGGCTGGGCAGCAGTATGCAGGTCGAAAACCAGTGGGTCGGCTGGCACGTACCTGCACGCTTGGCAGGAGGGGCAGCCACCTCCCCATCCTCCTGTGCAGATGCTCCAGCTTGCCGCCCAACTGCAGACATGCCAGCATCATCACCCAGGCTCTGCTGCTGCACGTGGTGCTGAGCACGTGCGCCCTCACCCTGCCCCGGTGCCTGGCCGGGCCCAGCAAACACAGCCGGTCCGTCACCAGGTGTGGTTACTACTGGATCAGCTGCATCAAGCACGCCACCACCACCACTCGTACCAACACCAACAGCGGGCTCTGTGCCACGCGCACGTTTGCGGCCCCTGCCCCCACTGCCCCCAGACCCTGAGCTGCCACTGCCCTTCCCACCCTGCCGGCCGGCTGCTGACCTCGCCCTGTGTGCACGGTCAGCCAGCCGCCGCGCCAGCCCATGCGGCGAGGCTGCATGCTGGTGTTGCACGGTTGGTGCGAACTGAATGCGCTTGACTGAGCCACTGGTGGTGCCAGAAATGGTGGGTGCTGCGCGCCACAGCAGCTGCTGTGGGTGCTGCAGTCCTGGGGCCGGTGCTCTGGGGCCAGCCGGCTGACTACCAGGCAGCAGCTGCAGTGTCCCTGATGGCTGCAGTAGAGGGGCGGGTGCAGGCACAGCTCGAGCATGAGGGTCGCGGCCCCTGCTGCTCACAGCCACAGAGGCAGCGCCTGACCGGCTGCGGTCATTGCGTCCCATCAGGCTCACACTCCTTTCGAGTTGGGGGGCCTGCTGCTGTTGCAGCGACAGCTGTTGCGGCGGCTGCATGGCGGCCATGCGTGGAGGGCGACCGCATCCTGGCTTGTCTGCAGCACCGCCGCCAGCGTTGGCCTTTGGGGCGTGACTTGGTGCAGTCCCACCAGCTGCAGCCTCATTGATTTCAGCTCCATCAGCTGGAGTATGCCTTCCTGCTGCTACAGCAGGAGGGCCAGCTCCTGTTGACGAGCCAGCACGCGGCAACCCCACAGATACAGCACCTGGCCCAGGGGGCGGCCTCCACGCCCCAAGCAATGACCCGCTCCTGTGTGCAGAGGATGTGGCCCGGAGGGATGCACTGCCTGATGGGGTGGGCTGCTTGGCAGACGCTGCTTCTGCTAGACTGCGTGTTGCTGTACTGCCCCCAGTTGCACCAGAGGCGCTGGCCATTGGCACGCCTCTAGCAAATGAAATGCTGCTGGTCGGGCCGCCTCCTGCGCTCGTGGTTGGGTGCGCTGGGTCACGAGGGGAGGGTCGGGCAAAGAAGATGCTCTGTGTAGGGGCTGGAGGAGAGAGCATGGACGTGGGCGCAGGCGCAGATGTGGGAGCTGTGGCGGGGGCAGCCTTGCTGCCGGGCCTTTCATGCATTTGTGGCACAGGTGCAGATGGCTGTTTTTGAGGGCCGGCAACACTTGTACTGTCCCTGTTGTGTTGCTGTTGTAGTGCACCATCTGGGTGGCGATGTACCGCCGGTGGTGGATGTGTACTGCCACCACGTAGCTCTGCGCCCAGCTGACCCAACAGCGCTTGTACTGCCGCCTCCGCCCGGGGGCGTGCTGCTACACGGTCTGGGGAGGCGAACGGCTCAGAGGGGCACAGAGCTGAGGTGGGTATCAGCGGCTCAAGAGGTGGCGGAACTTGTGTCCTACCGGGCACCAGCTGAGATAGGCCGCCATTCGTCACTCTGTGGGCGGTACGGTCCCCAGGCAGTACACCGTCCTCTGGCAGCAGTACGGCGCCCAGGCTGAGGCTGGGGCGGCCATCACTGACTGCCTGGCCCAGGCTAGCAGCCAGAGAGTGGCGTGCAGTGCGTGCAGCCGTGGACGCATTCGACACCTGCGATATGCCAACCGTCATGTAGCTGCCAGAGTTGGCTTGAGAAACTGTGGTCTTAATGACAGCCCTGTGCTTCTTCACATCCACCAGCATGGCTGTAGAGTTGGAGCCCCAGTGCACACTGAGTGAGTGTGCATTGCACAGGCACAACCAAGCATGCAAGTGGCATGCAGGCTGCTGAGGGGCACATGTTGTGTAACAACATGTTGTTCGGAGCCGCAGGGCATGCAAGCGCAAACAGGGGTCCAACTTACCAAGATTGGATAGCGAGCAAACAGATCTTGGAACTCTTGCACCTGGTCGGTTTCAGCAGCATGAAGTCCACCAGGATCAGTCACGCCTGCTCCAGCAGCCTGTGCACCCACTGCAGCTGCAGCAGGCAGTTTCCGCGGCATCAATGACTTGCCACCTGCTGTCTCTGTTTGTGCTGCTTCTGGGTGCACGGCAGCACCTTTGATCGTGGTTATCCCGGACGTGCCACGTGCAGCACGTGCCCCAGCGCCAGCTGACAACAAGGACTGCAGCTGAAACAGGGTGTGCATCCCCTCCGGCATGCTTGGCACTGCACGGACAGGGTGTGATGTGGGGGCAGCCTCCACCGGCCTGTGCTGCTGTGGCTGTAGACCCAATGGAGCCATGTTTGCCTGAGGCTGCTGTGGCTGTAGACCCGTGGAAGCCATCCCTGGTGGCTGCAGCTCCAGCCTGCTATCTTGATGCCATGCACCAGCTGAGTGGATGCTCACAGCAGGCAGCAGCTGCGTGTACAGCCCATGGGGCAGCTGCGTTTGAGGGGGCTGCAGCAGCTGGTGGATCAGCTGTGACTGGGATGGGGAATTGGGCAGAGCAGAGGTGTCCAGGCCCTTGGAGTCAGCAGCGTCCAGCTCAGCAAGCGTGCTTTCCACCAGCTCCATCTGTGGGTGTTTCGCAGAAGACACTTGTTTTGTCAGTTCTTTGACAGTTATGTGTCTGACCCGGTGGCATGTGATTCAAATAACAAACCCCGAACATCATGGAAATCGTTCTTCACGCCACTGGGCACAGGGCTTGGGCGTGCTACCATTATGCATAAGTATATGCAGGCACGCCGGCAGCTAGGCGGGGTTGCGTGCGGGGTTGCGGGGAGCCGTGGCATCACAGGCAGCGTGCATTGGACAACATATTGGTACACCTCTTAACCCAAGTAACCCCAGGACAGAGACCCAAATGCTCAGGTGTGATGTCACTCACGCCGCCGCCATGTGACCAGGCCATCGCGCACGCTGTGACCACATCCACCACCCGTGACCGCTGCCCCTCACTCAGACGTGATGGGTCCGACAGGTCACAGCCTGGCAGCCCACGCTGAAGGGCCACCACCAGCGCGCCCAGCATGCCGCCTGACTGTGGGACCATGGACGCATGGGAAGGAAGCAAGGCGGCAGCAGGCGGTTGTGCGGCCGGTGGCCTTGCTTTGCCTTGTGGACCGTTGGCACGTGGCAGCTCCTGGTGCGGGAGAGGATGCTGTGGTCCAGCCCCTCTTCCCTTCCCCTCCTCCAACAGACCCTCCCCCTGGCCCGCTTGCCTGCCACCGGCTGCACCCTCCTCATGCACTGCTGCAGCGGTGGCAGCAGCGCCAGCTCGCCTCTGGTTGCCTGTACTGCTCCGCCATGCAGCCAGGCTGGCCAGGCTACTGCCTCCAGAGTGACGGACGGCTTCCTTTCTCTGCCCTTCCATTTCCATGCTTCCCTCCTCTGCCCCACTGTCCACCTGATGAGGCTCCCTGCCCGAACGTCCCCCACCACCAGATGGGCCGGTTGTGTGGCTGCCCGTTGTGCGTTGTACACCACCCGCCATCACAGCAGTGGCAGCCCCTCCTCTTGCAACCAGCCGCGCCATGCCAAAAGAGAACGCAGGGCCCTCTGATCCCCCGCCAGAGTGTCTGGCCCAATCTTCCCCCTCCAGCTGCTGCTGCTCCTCCCCCTCCTCCTCCTCCTGTGCCTCCTGGTGTTGTGCGCCCCATGCTGTGCTGGCCTCACCCTGCATGGCTGCTGGAGGTGGTGTGTGCTTGAGGATACCTTTGGGCCAGGTCCTCCACGCGACAGCAGAATCCACAACCTGGATTGCCACATCCACGCCCCCCCCTTCGTCCGTTAGTGCTGCAGCCGCCTGTGGCAGCGGCCATGCAGCACGTGGTTGTGCACCCGCCACCGACCCAAAGTGCTGCGTCGGCAACTCTGGTTGCATGCCTGCAAGAGGTGGGTCACCCATCGCTGCGCCTGCTTGATGTAATGCCTGTGCTGCATTTAAACCACCTACAGCATGGGTCAGCAGCGGAGCTTCAAAGCCATCTCGTTGCTTCCCCTGCAGCTGGAAACCCATGGCCCGAGCGCGTGCCAGCACAGATGCTGGTGCATAGCTAGCCAGCTCCCCCAGTGCAGCAGCTGCATCTGGGTTATGGGTTCGCACCCAAGCCAGTGCTGCAGCCACCCCTTGTCCCTCTCCTGCTGCTGCCAACTCGCTGTCTGTGAGGCTGGTTTCAAAGGCCTGGCCCGCACACTGGCGGTCGTGCCCAGTAGCACCCATAGCCAGCCCCTTGTTCTGTGCAGAAGCTGCATAGCTGCGCCCGCTCGGCCCACTGGCAGCGCTGTGAATAGTCCACAGAGTGGTGGGTGGCTGGGCACCTCTTAGACCAGCAGCGCCGCGTGCAGGGCTGGGCGTGGCTGCAGCATCCATACGCGACGCCAGGGATTGCACTACAGCATCACCCCGGCTACTGCCTGGCTGTGCAGGGCTGTGGCCGCCTTGAGGGCCAGGAGGGCTGGCTGGTGCTGCATGGGCTGGGTGCATGAGGCCACCAACTGCATGGGCCCCTTCACTTGCCCTGGCTGCGAGAGCGCCTGGCAGTGGCTCCAGCCCAACAGCTGCGAATGCAGCCTGGCACCTGTAGGTATGCCAGCGGGCAGCAAAGAAAGCGTGGGCACGTGTTTCCCAGTACAAAGCACCCTCTGCGCAGGCGCGGTCAGTGCAATTCTATATACGCCCCACACACAGGTTTGTCATGCTCAAGCATGATATGCATTCCCTGACGGGCATTGGACGCTTCACCGCACGCACCTTGCACGTGCAGCTGATGTCTGCTGCACCACCCCCTCATCTGGGCCCGGCAGTACCAGGGGCTCGTCCACCTCCCCCTCAAAAGGAGGCTGCACAAGGAACGATGTTGACTCGACATTGTATCCGGTCACCTGCAGGGCATGCGGCCTGTGCTGCTGCAGATGGGATGGACTGGGGACTGGCTGGGGGGGCCCAACAGAGGGGCCTGCTGCTCCCAAGGCAGGCCCCAATCCAGCAGTCCCAAGTGTAACAGCAGGCGCTTGGTCGAGTGGGGAAGGCAAAAGCTGGGGAGGCATGGCGGCAGGGCGTGTCTGAGGTGAGCCGGCCTGCCCAATCGGTAGCGCTGTGTGTGCTGAATACCCCTGACACTGGTCACGTGCAGCAGCTGCACCATGGTCAGCTGCGGGCGACGTCAATGGCACAGGCACCCTCTGCAAATGCGCAGCTGACAAGGCAGCTAGGTGGGGGTTGGCAGCTGAGGGACCGGCCTCCATGAAGGTGTGTTGTACGACAGGCGGGGCAGTGGCCGGCGTGGGTGCTGCAGCTCTTGGCGGGGCCCCAACCGCTGGGGACACGTGCGCATCAGGGCCGGCGGCTGCAGCAGCTGCGGCCTCCGCTGTAGCTTGTGCAACCTGTTGTTGTGGGCATGGGGCACACGGCTATTGAGCTTCAAGGTTTTGCCATGTGCATGCAGGGCCATGGGCTTGCCATGTACATGCAGTGGCCATGCAGGTAGTGTGTCTTATTGGACCAAGCCCCATTTCAAGTCCAGCTGCTGTTGATGCCTTCATGCACTGTCTCGAGGCTCCAATCACTGGCCGCAGTTGGCTGAACACTGGATGCAGGTGGGCGGGCAGGCTGCGCTATACTCACCTCAGCCTGTGCTACTGGCCACGCCGAGCCGTTGGCAGCTGCAGCAGGGCCTTCCTCAGCACTCACACCTGCTGTGGCCGAGCGGCCGAGCGGTTCCTCACCCCAGCCAGCTGTACTGCTGATCGTGCTCGCCCCAATAGGCGGTACGCCTGTGAGCCCCGTGACCTGCCGCCCTGATCCTGTGACCAGGGTGTGCACGCTGCAAGTGGCCGGTGTTTGGAGCTGCAGAGGCATGGGCAGCGACGGCAACCGTGCAGGGCCCGCTCCCAGACCCAGTGAAAAGGTTGACACCTCGTCCTGAGATGCCAGGAAGCTGGTGGGCATGCTGCCATTCAGCGGGGACAGATCTGATCCTGCCGTCAGCCCTTGAAGTGGTGTCCCAACAGCGGGCTGGCCAATGTCTTCTGGGCTGCTGCCATCTGCCTCTTGCCACAGCCGCTCTGCGCGCACAATGGCACGTGCCAGGCCCCTCAGGTCAAGGGATAGAGAGGGGCTGCGTCGGCCACGAATGTCTCCACCCGGTGTTGTTTGGGCCACAGATGGCTGCTGCACATGTGCATCTGCCGCTGACTCAGCTTGTTGCAGGCTGCCCGGCCTTGCCGGTAGTGCGGCAGGCACGAGAGCAGCTGGGGCGGGCTCAGGGGGGTGCTGCTGCTGCTGCTGCTGCTGCTCCTGCTGCAGCTGCGACTGTTGCGGCTGCGGCGGCAGCGGCGGCGGTGACTGCTGCGGCTGTGGCTGCAGCTGCGGCTGCGGCAGCAGTAGCTGTATGCTTGTGGGTGGTGCAGATGACTGCGGATGGGAGGGCGCTTCCACAACAGCGTTTCGTTCCACCCGCTGTGGTTGGAAAGCGGGCGCTGCCACTGGCGCTGCTGCGATCGCAGCCTGCGCGCGAGTACGCTTGGCCACTGGGCCATCGCCTGTGCCTGTGCCAACCTCCACTCGGCCAGCCGCAGAACGTGGTGTCAGGCCGGGCCGTGCTCTCTTGGTGCCAGCAGACAGCTGCCCACCCTTGGCAACAGCGACTGGACTGGCAGTAAGGTCGATGGGTTCATCCCGCTGCCTGCCATTATCTGCTGCCTGCTGATGTGCTGGTCCTGCAGAAATGCCAGGCTTCGGAGCCGCTGTTGTGGCAGCACACACTGCGGGTTTCGGAGCCGCTGTTGTGGTAGCACATGCTGCAGGTTTCGGAGCCGCTGCATGGGCAGCTGCCGGCTCCACCTGGCGCACAGATTGGGATGCCATAAAAGCAATCTGGGCACCTGGTTGGGTGAGTCTTCTCAGATCTTCTACCACTTCTCTTAGCCTGCAGGCATAAGATGGTTTGGAGCTCAAGTTATCAAGGTGACATGCGCCTTATGCCACAAGAAAATCACCATACAAATGACGGCGTCCCAGGTGAGTGATTCAAAAGGCTTTTGCGCAATTGAAGAGCCAGTCAAAACACAGCCAGGCACACAATACTGAGCACATGTGCTACACACCAGGTACCAACATGAATTATACAAGCTTGCACACCACGCCCCGCACCTTGCATTAGCAGCCCTGAAGGCCGGAGGGACATCCAAGGGGATCTCCAGATCTAGCCCCTCCTGAATGATCAGCTTCACAGCCTCCCTCATGCTCATGTTGTGCCATCCCTGGAGTAGCTCTTGCCGGCTGACCTGCCCTGGTCTGTAGATTGCAGCTGCCCTGTGTGGGGGCATCACCTTCCGCACCCCGCCTGCCACAGGTGCTGACAGCTTGCTTGGTTTGCTGCGTGTTGATGCCTGGGCGCCTGCTGCCCCTGCCTGCGCCGGGGCTACTGCCTTTGACTTGCGCGGCTTCACCTTTTGGATAGCAGCACCGATGGCTGCAGGCTTTGTGGCAGGTTTGCCAGCAGAGGGTGCTGTGCCTACAAAGCCAGCCGCTGGATGGCCAAGGGCAGGTGCAGCTTTGTGTTCTGGGTGCGCTGGGAGGACAAGGGTGGGTTCAGGAGCAGTTGAACCAGCCTGTGTTTTTGCCAAAGCCAGGGCGGGCTGTAGTCGTGCCTCAGGTGATGCGTGGGGACGACCAACTGCAGGCGCCTTCAGCTTTGGTGCAGCAAGTGGCCGCGCCTTTAACAAGGACGGGGCTGGAATAGATGCCTGCAGCTGCTCTTGGTGCTTGGGAGGTTCACGACGAGCTGCTGGCTTGGCATCAGGTGGAGGCAGCTCGCGGTCAGCTGCTGTGCTGGCTTGCTGGCGAGATGCTGTCGCAGGGGCATGTGTGGTGCTGCCTGCTTTGGTGTGTGTGGCCTGGGTGGCAGCCACGCGCTTCGAGCTGGTGAGCTTTGAGCCATCGCCAGGAACTACACCTGCTGCACTACTATGGGGCTGGGATCCAGCTGGGGCACACGGTGGCAGTGTCTTGCGTGACGCGCCTGCACTTGGAACTGTGATATTCTCAGAGGCAGGTGCTGCTGTGGGTGCGGGCGCAGGTTGTGGCCCAGTGCTGTGTCCTCGGCTACCAGGTTGTCTCCCAAGATGTGTATTGCTTGCGGGCAATGCTGTGGCAAGACCTGAAGCTGGAGCTGGTTCTGGATCAGCTGGCTCAGGAGCTGCTACAGGGGGAGGGCCTGGAGATGACGCGGTGTCCATTACTGATGTGTGGCCAGCGGCTTGTGCGTTGCCTGATCTGGCCTTCAGGTTTGACTGTGGGACACCAGCATCAGCTGTTGCGGCTGCTGTCCGTTTGTTGGGCACAGAGGCTGCTGCCGCAGCATGGAAAGGCGCTGCTGCAGCTGCTGTTGATGCCGTCCGATGACTGGGCACAGCGGCTGCAACAGCTTGCACAGGCTGCGCAGCGCCTGAGACAGGAGGCACAACACAAGATGTGCGGCCTGCACGCGATGCTTGCTGAGCTGACCGGGAGGTGGAAGCTGTTCTGCAGCTGGTTGACACGTCAGCAACAGGTGCGGGCGGTGGCAGCTGCACATTGCCTGCTGCTACACCAGAGACAGAGCGTGGCTTGCTCAGATGCGAGGGTGGCTGTGTCGTGTTTGTTGATGATGGCTGGGCTGCGCATGATGGTGCACGCGGGGCGGCGGGTGCACGGCCAGACCGTGCTGCCTGCTGGCGTGCATCCTCTTGTGGCGGTGCAGCATGGGAGCGCCCCTTTGGCGGGAGCTGATTACTTGCTGCAGCCATCGTACTGCATGCTGGCACTTCTGCTGATGTAGCCTTTGCGTTGGTGATGCCAGCTCCAGTGCCCAGATCACTGCACTGACCCGCACCGCCATTGCTGTGATCTGGCCCCGGATCTGTAGCGCGGTCAACGCCTGGTGCCGGAGCTGGTTGGGGGAGCGTAGCGGCTGGCCCCTGGTGCAGCAGCTCTGGTCCAGGCAAATCCACAGCTGTGCGTACCGCGGTTGGTGGTAAAGGGTTGACATCCTCAATAGGGACAATAGCCGCAGCAGCAGGTGGCTTGGCTGGACATCGATGCACTGCTACAGGAGATGTCGCACCAGATCGCTGCAAGGTTCTGCCAGAGCGCGCTGGAGATTGCACCAAGCCCGACCCCACAGATTCCAGGGATGCAGCACGCTGAGAAGCGCGCTGTTCCATGATCGCCCTGACACGCTGCGCCAGGGGCAGCACTAGCTCTTCTGCGACCTGTTCCTCAGCTTCAGCAGCTGCCAGCTGTTCAGTGGCAGCAATATCTTCAGGCATCGCAGGCCGATCTGCAGGCACCTGCCCTCCCATCACGTCGGGCTCCGTAGCGTGCAGCTCAGGTGCAGCTGCTTGCCCAGCTGCAGAGTAACGAGCAAATGTTTCCACACCCAGGGACGCACTGCATGAAGACTGGGGCTGCTGCTGCTCTGATGCTGACTGGTGTGCCTCAACCTGTACGGCCACAGCCTCATCAACTGTGATTTGAGCATGCTCAGCACGCGGAGCACCAGGTGGTGCAGGTGTTGCTGCATCTGCAGCTGGGGTCTGAACCAGCTCTGGCAAGACCTGCACCAGGCCAAGTGGCTGCAGCGATGTGCGTGTGTCAGATGGTGCAGGATCCAGCGCCGGCACGTTGTCAACAGATGCCTGCTGATCTGGGGGCTGAAAACCCGCTGCATCATCTGCTGCCGAGCCACGTCCTGCATCATCTCCCGCTGCTGCTGAGCCAGCAGTTATTAACACTGCTGGTGCCAGATCATGCAGCACATCGTTGACCAATGCATCCAATGCATGGCTGGCTGGGTCGTGGCGCACATCACCAGGAGCTGTGGTCTCACAAGGATCATCGATGCGCACTGCCACGTGTGCTGACACCTGCTGGATCTGCAGCATCTCATCTTGCGGCTTCTGCAGCATCTGCGCTGTACTGCTCCGAGCTTCTGGATCTACAGGGATCACAAGCCCAGCGCCTGCATCTGTCGATGGCTGCAGGCCTGCTATGATCTCTGGTGATGGTGCAGCCTTTGTTGCCAAACTGCAACCCAGCTGCCTGTCCACAGGCACACCTCTGCTGCCCGCTTCAGCCAGTTGGGGTCGCCTGTCACTGTCTTTCTGTCCCTGCACCAGAATCGTGTAATCTGCGAGCTCTGCTTGTGCAGCCTGTGCTGGACCGGATGGGGCCGCAGCTGCTGCCCCATCGTGGGATGGCAGTGGCTGGGAGACACCACTTGCGCATGGTGTGGTGCTGGTGTGAGGCCGTCCTTGGGAAGCAGAAGGTTGCACCTGCTTTGGCATCTGTTGGTGCTGCTGCTGGCGCTGTTGCAAGATCGCAGCAAGCCCAGGAGACATCTGCTCTGCGCTGCGTGTGGAGAGAGGCATTGATGCAAGCTTAGGTGGAGGAGGGGTGCCGGGGGGTGGGGTCTGTCCTCTTGACAAAGTCCCAGACAAGCGCGCGCGCTTGGCACCAGCCTGCTGCTGCTGCTGCTGCAGCAAGGAGGCAGTTGCTGAAGCTAGCTGCGTCTTTGGCAACGTCCACGTGCTCACAAAGGCTGCAGCGCCCTTGGGAGGTGTCATGTGCAGGCCGGGCAGGCGAACGCCTGGAGGCCCTCTACCCATCTGCCCTCTGCCCATCTGTTGTTTGCGCCGCTGCCCGTGCGGCCTGCCATGCTCGTCACCAACACCAGCACCTGTCGCACTGGCACCTGCAATGTGGCTCAGCTCGGGTGCAGGCTGGCTGTGCCGAGGCAGGGCAGGTCCTGGAGAGAGCTGCGGCCCTCGCAGGGCACCACTGTCTACCTTGCTCTCCTTTGAGCCCTGTTGCCCTGAGAGGCTGCTGTTTGGCACTGTAGGTCCTGGCACGCTCGCCAGCGGCAAGGCAAGGGGCTTCATGGCCCACATGCCTGCACGTGTGTCTCCGCCCCCTTCTGTCAGCAGCGATCCAGCGTCTGCTGCATCTGCTGGCACAATCTCGCTATCTGCCAGGCCTGCCCCCTCATGCCGCACTGCTGGTGCAGTCATCGATCCACCAGCTGTGCTGGCCGCCAGCTGCCCTTTCAGCTCTGTAATGAGGCCCGCTGTGTGCGCAGCTGGATGTGGGGGCAGTGCAGGGCGAGCACAAGCTGGGTCAGTCAATGCAGTCAAGGCAGTGGCTGAGCATTGCTGGATGCAGCTACATGAACGCAGCACACACCATGCAAGTGCAGCCACATCTTCAACTGATCATGCATGAATGCCGATGCCAGTGCACGGACTCACCGCAGACAGGCAGCAGAGCATCTGTGAAGCGCGCCACGGCCATAGCAGCGGCCAGTGGTTGGTACCACTGCATGCCCCGCACCACCTCATGCACGGCCATGCCATGCGAAGAGGCTTGTGACATGGCAAGTTTTAGCTCGTCTCGTCTCCGTGCTGCTGCCGCCGCTGCTTCGGCCGCAGGTCCGTTTGCATGGGCATGGGTGCTTGCAGAGAGCAGCGCCTCCATGCGCTGCGAGCATGCCTGCCATGCAGCCTTGCTGTCCTGCGCATGCGAGGCTGCGAGCAAAGCTTGAACGCAAACCTGCGCACACCAAGCAGTCGTGCAGATGTGGCGGTCATCCCTTGGTCAACTGTGTGGCCCCCATGCCATTAAGCCATGGACCTCTACATGGATTTGGGGCATGCACTCAACTTTCTGTGCGAGGCACCCACCAGCAAGCATTAGGGAGCCAGGGCTTGGGCCAGTGCATGCAGGGGGCATGGGGCCAGCGCACCTCGCTCTTGACTGCAAGCAATGCTGCGCTGGCTAGCCTCTGGATTTGGGGTGTAGCTGCCTCCTCCCAAGTGATCAGGTCCTCTAGCAGCTTCTGTGCCTGCAGGAGTGGCTCAGCTGTGCACTCCTGCACCTCACGCTCCCCTGTCTGGGCATGCTGCTCGCGCACAAATTGCTGCAGCAAGCGCAGCTGCAGCAGGCGCTGCAGCTCTGCAGGCAGCGCGCCGTCCGTGCTAACAGCCGGGCCTGCAGGGCGGCGCAGCAGTGTTAACACAGCTTTCAAACAGGTAGGGCAGATGTCATGCACAGCACCCAAGCTACACAAGACATCTGCACACCTGCAAGCCCAGAAGGCACGCTGGTGCCCCGCCGCAGGACCTCTGCCAACTCCAGCAAGCTGCCGAGTTCTCTTGCTGCCATCGTTAGATCAAGTGCGTCAGCTAGTTTCGCGTCTCCACTTGCAGCAGTTTCGGTGAGCAGGCATGGCACAGCATGCGTGTCACAGCGCACGCGTCGAGCAAGAACTGAGCACGGGAGACCATGTAAGGCATGCGGCAGTGCATATAACCCCGAACTGCACACACTGCACATGTTCTTTTCGATTCTCATTGGTCGCACCTTCGTGGGCGCGCAAGCCCTTCGGGCGCTTTGCAATCAAAAAGCTTTTAAGTAACTGTTGCTTGCACAGGGAGCGAGATGACCTGCCGCGAAGCTGAGATGATGGAAGTCGACTCCAAGCGATGAGTTTGCGAAGCCACTGCAGCGGTGCAGAATGCCTGCTGCTACTGCTGCTGGTGGGGCTCCCAGGTTGGTGGGCTGTGCTTTGGCAGTAGTTTGCTGCCATAAGCCACCATGTTTGCTGTTCTATGGCGAATTGTTCAAAGTAATGCATTCTATGTACCAAGGAGGCTGTAAGCTGGTGTTGCAGGATGTCTGCCAGCTATGGGGTCAACAAGACGGTGGGCCAAGGATGTAAGGCACACGCCAAGGCTGGCTGGACTCAGGCCTATAACCGGTAGACGCCTGCAGCAGGATGGCGTCGGGGATCCCGTGTCGTCAGATGTCAGCCCTCCAGTGCGGTCCCCACCCCCGCCCCCTCGCTTCCCTCCTCCGCCTGCCGTGCTGGGACCCATTCCCGACTACGCCACGGTGATGGACTTCCTGGCTGATCGGTGCGTTGGCCGCATGGAGGATGAGCTTGCATGGGCTGTCACAGCTGGCGCACATTTTGACGCACCGGCCCCAGTGGTGCCGGCTAGAGCAGCAGGCAGTGGTGCTATAGCGGGGGCATGCTCACACCGCCAGCAGCAGCCTATGCACGCTGCCACTGCGCTGTCACTGCACAACGTGCACATTCACACCGGCCCATGCTGAATGCATGCTACGGTACAACCTGCATGCACTGTGCAAGCTTGGCAGCGGGGGCATGGTGCTTCAAGTGATGCTGCTACATCGCATGCTGATGGCTGATGGTTAATCATGCGTGGTGACGTGCTGTATGGCATGGACACAGGCCTGACCTGTCCACTTTTATGGCGGGCGTGATTGCCACTGGGCTAAATGAGTCCCTGGGCAACGCCCAGTTTAAGGGAACAGTGTTCATTCCAGACAACACAGCCTTTGTCACACTGTAAGTGGCAGTATTACATGTGATGAGGCCCGCTGATTGGGTCAGAATACTGGGGTGCTGCAAGCTATGCAGGGGTGAGCTTGCATGACGCTGTGCCGTGCATGCATCACGCCGTGCATGCCGCCTCCCATATCAAGATATCAACCTTGCTATCGCAGCCTGCAAGTAGATGGGAGATGTACTTTGACTGCCTGGTAGGGCATGCACCACGTGTGTGACCCTACCTTGATTTGTGTATGCCTTGCCTTGCCGCATTTTGTTTGCAAAAGTCACACGAGTACCTTGACACGTGCTTGCCGCGCAGCGCACGCAACACAAAAGTGAGCGTGACAGACCTGCTGGCCGATGTCAACTCTCTCAAGCTCATCCTGCAGGTACGTGGAACACGCAGGATGCATTTATGTGTCTTACCTTGCTGTGCATGCATGGAGATGGCCGCACAGCTGCATGTATAGGCAGGACACAACAACAGTCATCAGCGTACTGTGCATACATCGTCATCCTCGCTTTGAAGCGCTGCGTCACTAAGGCGAGATCTGTACGGTGCATTGGTGCTGCTTCTACTGCCTTGCTTTGCCCTGCAGTACCACATCACAGCCGCTGCTCCCTTCTTCAAGGTTGACTTCCGGCCAGGGTGGACGTCGCTGCCCATGCTCAGCCTGCGGCGGCTCAACATCTACAAGTGAGCAGCTTGGGCAGGCCCTGGCCTGGGGGCGGGGTGCGGGGGGCCTGGGGGAAGGGGAGGGGGCATGGCTTGTGAGCGCAGGAGAGGGTGTCCAAGCAGGCTTTGTGGGAGGTGCTGGGGGGGTGGGGGGTGGGGGGGGGTGCCTGGGGACGTGGGTCTCGACGGACCCAAAACCTTAAAGCATACAAATGGAGCCGCCAGCAGGCATGCCCTAGAGCACCGCAGTTGCGGCTGCTAGCCACCAGGGGCAGCAGACATCACAACAACCTTAGTCCAATGGCAGGTCCCTTATGCCGTTCCAAACTGTGCGAGCACAGCACTGATCACACCGGATTGGCCGCATGCGCATGCATGTGCATTTGCGCGTCTTTGCGAGTTTGTGTGCGTGTGGGTGTGCGCGGCCGCTGCAGGTTCAAGGGGCTGCTGTTCATGCAGGATGAGCAGGTGCGCACGGGGCGCATCAACGAGATCGACTGGGCGCTGGGGCGCACCGTGACGTATGTGAGCAACGAGGTGCGTGCACACAGCGTGGACCATTCGCTGGGTCCTTCACGTGGCCCGCAACATGCCTTGCCCCTGCTGTCACCGATTGGCTGTGTCAGCCACCCTCACAGGACATGCTGTGTTGCGGCGTGAGGCTTTGTGGCCCCTATCTGGGCTCGGCTGCTCGCCACATGTTGACATGTGTACACTAGCCTGGGACCCCTCGCGCTGCACCCTGCACCCTGCCACTGCTTGCCTGTGCACCTCTACCGTGCCACCTCGGACATACCACATACACCCTCAAGCCTCACCCCTGCTACCTGACCTCTGAAAGCCATCACAGGCCATCGGCATGCTGCCCCTCATGCCAGACCCGGGCACCCTTTGGCTGATCATCACACATTTATGCGCCATGATGGGCGTACGATGTAACCAACACACACACACACATGACATACACAGGTCATGCTACCGCTCACACTTGACCCCTCATACCGCACGTGGGCCGAGGCGCTAGCGGGTGTGTCCCAGATCTCCCTGTGGCGGCAGCTGCTGCTGGCCAGTGGCCTCGTGTTCCCGCCCGGCCGCTCCAACCTCACGCTGCTGGCGCCATCCAACACGGTGAGGCTGCCCAAGAGGGTGCAGGGTGCGGTGTGTAGGGTGCACGTTTCAAGTAATTTTGACGATAATAACACGGCGTGTCACAGATGTGTCTGCATGCCGGAGCCTGACAATCGTTATCTAAACACCATCACTAGAGGGTCAAGCCAGCCTTAAATACATACATGTGACACATTTCAAGTGTCACATTTCATATGTGCCAGGACAGGGCTGGCCATGCCGCCGCCAAGGGGATGTGTGGCTGCCCTGGTCCCGACAACTGTACCACATCCCGAATCACTCTTCCTCGTCCTCCTGACTATGCATCCCACAGGCGCTGTCCGCGCTGCTCACCCAGCTGAACACCAACATCCAGGGCCTGGTCTCGTACCCGGGTATACTGGCATCAGTGATCGCACACATCCTGCCAGCGGTCGTGAAGCGAAGCCAGATGGTGGATGGGGTGGAGTACGTCTCCCTGAACGCGCAGGCGTCCTTCATCACACGCAGGGGCACGTGAGTTCCTGCATATTCTCTCATACTTTTCCACGTACTTTTCGATACCTTTTCCATTCTTCCTGGCCCCCAGGGATGCGTGGGCACCAGTCTGTCTCTGCCTCTGCTCTGCCTGCCCCTGGCCCGTCATCAACCCCAATATACCATGTCAATCAAGTGTTGTGCTTGGGATGCGTCCAAAGGATAGTCAGGGCATATCTGAGGGCTGGGTTGAGCCAGGCGGCTGAGTGCGGGGTGCAACTCATGGTATGTCTCAGGCCCGCGGTCCTGGCAGGAGGCTGGGTTTTGCCTTTTGCCGTTTTGGTATGAAGACTGCATGGCAGCAGCACAGCTTGCCGCACACCCAAAGCCGGACGGGCCGCGCCTTTCTGTTACGGCCTGAAGCCATAGTATGTGGTTCACCTCAGTTGATCTTCAGTTGATTGCGCGCATGACCTGATTCTGGCCTCCTGACCCCATGTATGGCCCCTCCTGTCATGCAGGTCCAGCACAATCACGCTGGTTGGCAAAGGGTCCTTTGAGGGCCTGAGTGCGAACATCATACGCGGGGACATTGCCGCGTCCTCGGGAGTCATGCACGTGATTGATGCTTTCTTCTGGGTGCCGCCAGGGCCCCCACCCCCACTGATGCCCCCGTACCTGCCTCCTCACGCACCTCCACCAAGCTCCCCAGCCCCACCTTCGAGCCCCAGCCAGCCACCAGCCCTTCCCCAACCGCCACCTCTCCAGCCCCCAGAGGCACCATCGCTGTTTCCACCCCCAGCCCGCCCTGTGGCACCTGCGCCACCAGCACTGCCCACCGCACCGCCGCCACGCGCGCCGGCAGCGCCCACACCTCCACCAGCCTTCCTGCCCCGCTACGCGACTTGGCAGGATGCTCTGAACCGGCAGCCGGGGGTTTCCCTCATGCGCCGCTGCATGCAGGCGGCAGGCCTGGGGTTTCCCCCCGGCTGGGATAATGTCACACTGCTTGCCACGTCAGACACAGCCATGCGGGCTGTCATGGCTATAACTAACACAACTGTGGAGCAGTTTGTCACACTTCCGGGGGTCATATCCTCACTCCTGGGCCAGATTCTGCCAGTTGGGCGGCTGGTGTACACGTTCCAGGACGGGCAGTACCTCCTCTCACTCAACTTCCAGTTCTTGTACCGCGTGGAGCGAGTCCCGTGAGTCAGGCTGTCGCTAGGGTCTGACCTGGGGGTTGAGGACACAGATCTGGAGCTAGGGTTGGGAATGTTGGAAATAAAACGTGCACAGGCCCGTGCCAGGCACACTGATGTGTGACGCCCTGCATGCTGTTGCTTCCAGGGATGGTTGAGGAAGCCTTGAGGGCCCTGTCTGCCTTGCTTTCCTCATTGCTGTACTATGGTCCACCCGCCTGAGCATCATGCTTTTTTCCTGCAACTGCCCATGCTGTGCATGCAGGAACGGGCCCGTACATTTCCGGGGGCTAGGCAATGCAGCAGGCATGTATGCGACCATCGCTACCCCGGATGTCACAGCCGCCACAGGTGTGATGCACATCATTGACCGGTTCATGTGGGCGCCGCCCGTGACTGACAGCTGACAGTGACACCAGAGGGACTCAGCTGATCCTGAGATCTGGGAGTTTTTATTCAGATGAGATCTCTGCAGCCTGGCTCAACCGGCAGGCTGTCTGGAGGCTCAAGGGCCAGCATGGTCGCTCGCCATCTGTGGACAGGTCCAGGCTCAGGCATGCACAGCATGCACAGCACTGTGCAGAGCGCACAGGGCTGCGGGTATGCAGGGTATGGGGGATGGAACAGACAGGAGGATGAACCCAAGTGCAGCGGCCTTGTTGGATGGCATCTATGTAGCTGCGTGACTGAAGTTCAGGCTTGAATGCGCCCGGGGACCACAACGAACACAGGATGGAGTGTGTGTGGTGAATCTGGTGATATGGAAGCACATTTGAACCCTTCTTGCGGCGCCCGCATGATCATAAGTGTCACAGTATGCAGGCTCTGGCTGGAGTGCACTGACAAACGGGCATGCCCCGGCAGGTCCATCCATCCTGCATGGCTGCTTTCATGGGAGCCACACTATCTGGCCTGGCAGCTTTGGGGAGAGATGGAAGGACTGGCCCCAGCCCCACTCGTCAACATCGGTGAGTGGGACACGTCCACCAGGTGCACGATCCTCGGCGCAGTTTGTGAAGGATGACTGGGTGTACGTAGGAGATGGGGGTCGGCAGGCTTGCACCCATACAGCACAGCGCCCGATTGCACATCAAGGGCCCCTGTTTGCCCTCTTGAACTTGGCAGCTATGTCCCCTGCCCTGCCCTGCAGCACTGGCTGCCAGCACTGGCATGGCATGTCGCACAAATGGGCTCAGCTGTGCAAGGTTTTCGCAGGCTGCAGCACTTTTGCAGCTGCAAAAGCAGCCGGCTATTCGTGCAAAGGAAAGGGCAAAGTCGTCGACACGTCACTGGGGTCCCACACGCAGATGGAAAACCACTTAGTACGAGGCAATGCCTTTGCTTCTGCCACTGGATTTGCAAGGAGCCTTCATGTGCACGTCGAAAGGCTTATTGGGGTAATGGATGGGCAATCCTAGATATCAGATGTGGCTTTAAGAACAAGAATGCGGGTCAGGTAGTACATGAAAGGCATAAAGCAGCTCGCCTGCTGCTTTGGGCGGGGCCCTGATGAACTCGCTCCTCAGGCTCCACCAGAGGAGCAAGTGCAGGTGGTTATCACGCCTCTTGCTCAGCCTCATGCCGCTTCGTGCTGCTGCATCGTGCGCCTGGCTGAGGCTGGATCAGCCCAGCAGTCAGCGGCTACACACACCACAAAACCTCCCTTTCTGCCGATCTTGAATGCTGTAGGTGCTTGACCTGGCGCTGCGTCTGCTGGGGGGCAACGGGTCCTCAGCTGGCCAGGGGTGGCACGAGCAGCTTCAGGAAAGCTGCAAGTTGCTGCTTGCGGAGCTCAATGCAGATGCCGTTTGGTGAGCACGGGGCAGGCGCGCGTCATGTGCTTGATGCCGAAACGTCTGGCCTGGGACATGCTCGTACTTGGTGGCGCACTCTCGTTGCAGGCTGTCACTGACAGCGCATGCCTGCGCAAGCTACTGGTTTCAGACGACAGATAGCCGCCTCTAATCCTGGTACCCATGTGCGATCTGCCCATGGACGGGTTTGGCTGGTGCACGTGGACCAACCAGGCAGCAACCATTAGGCAGCAGCATACAGATGGGAGCAGAGACAGCATTGTACGCGACAGGGCAAAGCACGTTGCATGGCCACTGCATGGAGTGTGCTTGCATGGTGGACCAACATGTGTCTGCTGCGATGTCTGCTGCTGCCTGCAGCATCGCGGGTGTGGATGGAGAGGGCGCACACATCTGCATGCTCGGCTGCGCGCTCAGCCCAGCACTGCAGGGCGCCCGCACGCAGCTGATCCCGCTAGGAGTCCCTTTCAGCAAGCACGACCCTGCAGGCGCCAGCTCTCTTGCAGCAGTACTGAGGCAGCAGGCGGCGCCAGTGCTGATTGACTTGAGTGATGGAGGCCATGGCCACAAGGATCAGCAGGCACTGCCACGCGATTGGCAGGAGCTGGCCACAGACTACGGGGCAACCAGATTTGCATGCGTCCCGATCATCACGGTATGCACTGGGTTGTGCCCTGCATGGCGCTTGACACGCGCGTTGCTTGCCTGTGATGCCCATGAAATCATAACGGCAACAGCAACGTTCCCTACATCTGGCCTCCAACAGCTTGCGCCATTCTGAGCTGATTTCAAGGTGTGTGCGTGCCTTGTTGCAGGGCAAGCGGCTCATTGGGGCGCTGACTGTCATCTGTGTGTCCGAGGCTCCTCGCCTGCTGCTGCTGCGCCAGTCCACAGCAGGTGGGCAGCGGGCGCACAAGACCTGGGGCCTGCAGGAGCTCCAGCAAGTTGGGCTGTTCCTTGGGCAGTCAGCCCTGCGCGGCAGCCAGCCAGCGATTGCGGTGGCGCTGCTCTCGGCTGCCGCGCGCACGTATGACATCGATGGCCTGGTACGCGTGGCGGTACAACATTTGTCAGACGCGGCACGCGCGCGGTCACGGCTCGCCATGAGTTGCCGTGTGGCTCTGATCCATCGCTCGGGCAACGCAGCTGTCCTATTTGAAGAGGCAGGAGCAGGGGGTGGCAGCGGTGCAGTGGGGCTGCAGCACCAGCGCTCTTCAACTACCATCCCATCCGGTCTCACTCTTCCCACGAGTGACGACGACGGCCAGTCGTACGCGTTTGCACTGACACGGTTCACATTGGGCAGCCCAGGGCCCAACGCAGAAAAGCAGCATGCATTCATCACTCGGGAGAACACGCGCGCGTCACAGCAGCAGCTTCTGTCACAGAACACCCGGGAGCTGCTCATGTCACAGGCCACACGGGAGCTCCTGGGCCAGTTCGGGCACCCCGGGGTGGGTGCCTATGGCCTGGGCACCCCACCAAGCAACGACGGGCGTATGGTGAGCGGGGCCCGCGTCCTGGGCGCCAGCAGCGCCAGCACTGCGGGCATGCGGGCCGTGTGGCACATGCCGGCAGGCACAGCTGCAGCCAGCGACAGCCGCGTGCACATGCCCACACGCACGGCGTCTGCAGGCCACGCTGCTAGCCAGCATGCGCAGGCACCACCCAGCGCGACCAGTTTTGGTGGGGTAGGTGTGCCAGCAAACACGGGGGCAGCGAGCCCCCACCAGCGCGACCCTGACTCGCGGTTGCGGGATACACTGGCTGGGTCCGGGCAGCAAGCCGGGCCGCGCAAATCGGGTTCGTCGTATGATGCCCCCCTGAGCCTGCCCAGTAGGGACCCCTCAGCAGAGCCTGCGCATGCACACACGCGCTCCCACAAACACAGCACGCGAAACTCGCAGGATAGCTCGCTGCAGAGCTCAGCCAACGTGCTGGGAGCTGTTGGGCCCAGCCCCACGCCCCAGGCAGGCACAGGCACCATCGCCGCCATTAGCGTGGCCACTTCAGCGATGCTGCCACCCCCCCAATCCACACGCCACAACATCAGCTCGGACACCTTTGACTCTACTAGCGTGATGTCAGGCATTCCGAGCATGGGCACTTCAGGGCCTGGAATGGCCGGTACGCTGAATGCAGTCCCCATGTCCCTGCATGCTACGCTCCTCGCACGGGCCCTGGAGGGGGGCGCTGGTGTGGTGGTGCCTGATGTGGCTACGTACCTACACAAGCAACCCCACGCGCCGTACCGTGACGTAGTGCTGACGCGGTCGTCCCGCATCCTGTCCTCTGTGGTGGTCGGAACGTACCGCCATGCGGGCGTACCGCTGCTGGGCGCGTACCTCACCTCACCCCATGCGCTGCCTGGGCCGTTGCTGGCAGACGTGCTGCTAGAGGTGGGTGGGTTGGAGTGGAGTGTTTCAGATTTCAAGATTCTTGCGGCACGTGCCTGCTGCAGGCTGTTTCCCGCTGTTTCCAGTGGACCGTGATCTGCATCTTGGACTGGATGGGTGGCTGCATGGTGCTGATGGGCCATGGCAGTCCAGGCCGCATGTGGCTCTACTAAGGAACCAACGGCAGCGCCTGCTTTGGCTTGTAGCCAATCAGGCCCTGGTGGCGGCACCATAGGAGCTGTATGGTCCAGCTATGTGCATGACTAGCATCCGCCGACTCCTCATCATTACATGGCTTGAACAGCTAGTCTGCGGTGGTGCAGTCTGACGCGGTGACAGCTCATCCATCCCTTCTACCTCCCTGACCACCTCTGTCCGATGAAACAAAACTGCTTCACGCAACAGAAACTCACTTGTACCTGCTCTGCTCGGATGTGCTGGGCAGCTGGAGACGCTCCTGGAGCTGCTGGGCCCCTTCGTGCATGCGCGCCTGCATGGGCCCATCATGGCCGGCGAGTGGGCGGTGCTGCATGATGAAGTACTGGAGGAGCTGTCCGTGGATGCAGCAGCTCGTGGAGGTAAGAAGCGTTTGCATTTTGTTTCAGCAGGCAAAGGGCCCAGTATGTGGGGTTGAGGTATCCGGGTCCAGGGTGGTCTTTGGCTTGAGGGTCTGGGTTGCAGAGTCCAGGGTGCAGCGCCCCATGCGTGATGTGAGCTTGGGCATGGGGCGACACCAACGCGTTCCACGCCAGCGTGGAGGTAAAGGGGCACTGCTTGCTGGACCCGAATCACGTTCGAGGTGGCTTCTGACTCTGGGCAGCGCATATGTGATCCTCCTCTGCACTGCAGTGCTTGGACTGCCGCCTCAGCCGGACGCGTCCCTGTTTGGCCGCGGATCAGCGGGCAGCAGCCCCTTCAGCTCCTCAGCAGGCGTGGGGGGCACAGCTGCAGGGGCCACTGGGCTAGGCGCACACCTGCACGAGGTTCCTGCATCAGCGCAGCGGCCGGCGTCAGGGTCATTGCCCACGCAAAGCAAGCCGTTGCGGCTGGGCGCTGCCATGTCGATGCCAGTGCAAACAGGGGACCTTGGTTCCCCAGTTGCGCGGCCGCATGTGCCACAGCAGGCGCTCATGCAGGCGCGTGCAGGCGCAGGACAAGCCCCTATGATGCTTGCACGATCGGGGCCTGGCTCTCCGACCGTGGAACCCACGCCGTCCCCATCATCTGGGCCTCGTGGCATGCACACGCGCAGCGGCAGTGGGGCAGGTGATATCCCGTCTACGCCAGGCACGCCCCACGGCACACGCTGCAGCAGCACGACGAGTGCAACGCTGTGTGCGGCGCCCACCCTAACATCTGCAAACCTGCAGACTGGGTCGGTGGGCGCCAGTGGTGGTGGTGTCAGTATGGCGGCTAGCCCAAGTGGGAGTGACACCACTGGGTTGGGGCTTGCCTCCCTGCCACCCTCACCACCCTTGCCCACAGCAGCACAGAACCTACCACGGCCAGTGGCAGGTGATCTGCACCTGATGCCACGTGGCGGCTCACCTATTCAACACAGCAGCATGCTCCTACCAATGATGGGGGCGCCCATGTCCACGCCCCCAGTCACTCCCATGGCTGGTGTGGGAGCACCGTCTGGAGCTCACCTCCAAATGCACAGGATGCTGGCAAGCTCAAGGACTGTGAGCCTGAGTGGGGCGGCTGGGACTGGATCACATTCGGTCGCGGATCTTAGCTTCCGGCTAGATGCGCGGCCAGAGCCGGGACGCATTGAGACGATGCTGGCGGGGCTGCATGACCGGCTCATCTCCACACGGTATGACTGAGCTAGGGCCCACTGTCTTTGCATGCCATCATGCGCTTGCATGCCACCGTGTGCTTGCATGCCACCATATGCTTGCATGGTGCCGCCGCCATGGGCAGAGTCTGCATGGCGCAGTAGTTCGTATGGCACTGTCTGCATGGTGCTCCCCCGTGATGGCGCCTGCTGCCTTGTGCCTTGCGTAACTTCAGAACACAACCTCAGCTGCTGTGCCGTCCCCTCTGCATGCGGCCTGCCGCGCAGGACATTTTGCCCTCTCCCTCTTGCAGCACTGCTGGCGTGTATGCGTTCCCTTGGTCTTGACTGTTGCCTGCCTTGGTTGACTCTGCGCTTGCAGTGCGTCCTCGACACTGGCTGACCGCCTGTTCAACCACTACGAGGAGCTGAGCGGAGTTGTACTGCTGGAGGAGATTGGGGAGGGCGGGTATGGCAAAGTGTACCGCGGACTGTACAACAGGTGCGGCAGTAGCTGGCGCTACAGCAGGTGTAGCTGGCAGCAGCTGTTGCAGGAACACTTTGAACCTTCAGTCATCTGGCTCGTGGGCCGGCAGCTGAACCCTTTACTCACGCTCATTGGGTGGCTGCGGCAGCCATGCCTACATTCCAGCGCATGCCTACATTCCAGCACATTATCCATGCTCCTGCCCCTTGGTCTGCCCATTCGCGTCCGGCACGCCCTGAGCCGGCGTCCCCTATCCTCACATTCTCCTCACGTCTGCCAGCAGTCTGTTTGGTCTCGTGTTGATAGCATTAGCCGCCTGGGTCTTGGCGCCGGTTGGCCCTGGAGTGTATTTGTACATAAAACAAAGGCCGCAAGAAACTGCGTGCGACCAAAGGAAACGAGTATGTGGGTCCCTTCCTGGCCGCAGCACCGAGGTCGCGATCAAGATCATCCCACAGCTGCACGACGACGGCTCGGCGCAGGCATCGCGCGCGCAGCTGCGCAATGCACTGGAGCTGGCGGCTGTGATGGCCGTGGCACACCCTTCGATTGTTCAGGTAGGGGAGGGAATAGGGAGGTTGGGGAATGGAAGGCGGGGAGTCAGGGACGATTGGCCTGGAGCTGCATGGCCACATGCTGAGGCAGTGAGGTGCAGTTGAGCGCATCTACGTGCAGCATGTGCCTGTTGGTTGTGTGCGCACCCAGCTGTGCTCTGCAGCCCCTCCTGCATGAACACGCAAACAGCCTTCGCCCTACATGCTGCTGAAACTTGGCGTCCATTGCAATGGCTGCTGCGCGCAACCGGAGCACTGCTGCCGCTGGTTAGTCCAGCAGCACCCCCCGCGCCTGCACCAAAGAAGATCGTGCCCTGCCTGCTTGCGCTGCGGCAGATCGTCACGTGCTTCACGGATGTGGTGGTGGTGCGCCTGCCGCCGCCGCCGCGCCACCATGTGGGGCCAGTAGGCCCGGGCATCGCCCTGCTGCCACCACCACCCAGCCCTGGCCTGCTGGGTGAGCACCTTCATGTTGCCCAGTCTTTATATGGCGGCTTCATTATGCATGCTGTTGTCATGCAAGCATGCTACCATCATCTGGTCAGTTTCACCGAAGTGGACGCGCATGGTTTTGATGCACGCGCATGCCGATGGGCTTGATGCATCGTCTGATGCAGCAGTTCACGATCACGTGTCGTCCCCTCCGTGTAACCGCAGATCTGCCGCTAGCTGCTACTGGGCGCGGCGGCGCACGTAGCTCCGTGACTGTCAGCGCCAGCAGGGACGACAACATCCCCTCCCTGTACTTGGACACAGTGGAGAGTGTGAGGTGTGAGGTTGGCTCGCTGAAGCCCTCGCTACGTGATAATGTCACACCTGCCACAGCGGCTGCCGCCATGTCTGATGGCACAGGGACACCCACTGCTCCTGGGGTTGCTGCTAGATGCGTGGGGGCTGCAGGGGGCGGGGTGGGGCGTGTGACCGGCTCCCTGCGTCTCACACCCTGTGCCCTGGATCATGATGGGGGCCCAGACACCGCAGTGACCCAGGCGACGATCTCTGGTACTATCACTACTGCAATGGGGCTCGCAGAGGCAGCGGCTGGCAGCAGCTCGGACAGCAGCGGGGCCCAGCATGGCACAGCTGCAGGGGCTGGCAGGGAGCATACTAACCTGCGTGTGTCTGTGCCGCACGCTCCAAGTGGCGGCAGCGACGAGTTTGGATGCGCAGACCTCCGTAGCTCTGGCTTCCACCTTGTAGCCGATACTCACAGGAGCTCTGCAGGGGTGCTGCACAGCTCTGTCCGCTTGGGGTCCTCCCTGCTGTCTGCCCCCATTAAAGGCTTGCTGCCGCAGGCGCCGCCCAGCACGCCCCATTTCCCTGCCGGCGGCAGCTTTGAGGGGCATGCCTGGGGCGGGGGTGCAGCAGCAACGCCGCGAGCAATGCCACAGGCGCAGGCGCCGCTGCCAGAGATGCAGCAAGCGCTGGTCATTTGCATGGAGTACTGCGACGGCGGCACGCTTGCTGATGTGGTGGCTCGGGGAGCGTTCAAGCAGAAGATCAGGGTGCGTGCGTTGCGGCCTTGTGGTCTGTGGGCTGCCACACTTCCGGCACGCCATGCGCCACTTGTGCACAATGCGCGCCATCTGTTGCCTGCTCGCTGCAGTGCACACGCCTCAAGCCACTTGCACATGTGCAGTTGTGCGCATGCCGCTCGTTGCCTACCAAGCACTGACACGTTGGCAACTTTCCGGCTGCGCCTGCTCAGCAAACTCTTGCAAAGCATGGCAAACTATGCACGCTCGGACTCGGCACCGCTTGAACACTGCACGTTGCCCGCCACTCCACAACCTGGCTTGGCAACGTCTGCCGGACGGTACGCATTAATCCGCAACGCCACGTGTTCATAACCATGTCAGTGGCAAAACACGTGAATACACACATGTACACATACAGGGTGGATACGGCGCCTCAGTACCAGACATGACTGCGCTGTACCTGACTCTGCTGGAGATTGCCAGCGCGCTGCGCCACCTGCACAGCGTGCGGCTCGTGCACTGCGATGTCAAGGCAGGCAATGTGCTCACGAAAACCAATGCGCGCGACCCGCGGGGTGCGTGGCAGCGCCCGTGGCTCAAACCACGCGACCGTCCGCGTGGTGCATCCCCATCCCATGTGCTTGCCTGCTTGCGTGCTTGCCCGCCTGCCTGCCCCGCTTGCGCACGCCCATCTATCGTATGTGCTTCTCGCCGTTGGTTAAACGCTTGCAAGGTTCATACCCATTCTGTGCATTGGCGGGGGCCGCCAGCACCACTTGATAACCCGGCCTAGTGTAGCATCTGCAGTGTAGCATCTGCTACTTGCACTCACGCCTTGCCGACCTAGCTGTTTTTGTGCCTGGCTGCTCTGTACTAATCGCAGGCTTCACATGCAAGCTTTCGGACTTTGGGCTTGTGTCACTGCTGGCTGATGATGGCTTCGGCAACCTCATGCTGCGCCCCAGCGCCAGCGGCAACCAGTCGTCTGGCCAGCTGCCACTGCTGCAACACGCAGCAGCTGCTACCTTAACAGCAGCCAGCGCTGCAGACGCAATAACTGCATTTGGCCAAGGCGCGGGCGGCGTGGGCGGTGCCCAACCGCAGAGGCCGCCAGGCAGACGTCCACTTGGCACAACAACACACATGGCACCTGAGGTGCTGCGGGGTGGTGTCACTGGCACTGCTCTGGACGTGTGGTCCTTTGGGGTCTTGATGGCTGAGCTGGTGGGGGGGTCCCCTGTGTACCTGGGGCTCCGTCAGGATGAGATGTGTGAGCGCGTGGCAGCAGGGACGCTCAAGCCGGAGCTGCCCCCCTTCATCCCCAACGATTACCGGTGCGCGTCTTTCACGTTCCCGGTGTTTGCCAGCTGGCCGCTGCGGCACTGTATGGTCGGGGCTGCTGTGCAGATTCCTATGACGTGATGCCCAGCGGCAGGTACAGTTCTTGTGATCACCTGTGGCATCCTTTGACATTGTGCGGCTTTTCTATATCTGTTTAATGATGTTGGTATTAATCAAGCCGATCTGATGTACGGGGGTGGTGCCGCAGGGAGCTGGCTGAGATGTGTTGGAGCTTCGACCCAGCGCAGCGACCAAGTGCCGCAGAGCTGGTGCAGCACATCAAGGTCATCATGGGGGAGCGAGGCATCCTTGTGCGGCCAGGCCTGGGCGGCCTGCCGCTAGGGGGCATGGGAAACGGCGGCCCGGGGCTGTACAACGGCCGCATGCTCGGCCATGGGCCGGGCAACGGCGCGGCGGGGGGATCGGGCCGTCCTGCATTCACCCGTGCGCTCTCCGCGCACATCTGTGGTGTGGGCCCTGATGAGATGGCAGAGGCGGGCGCGGGGCAGAACACCAGCCGCGCGGCGTTGCGGCACCACAGCTACGCCATCCCCTCACACCTCTACAGCGCGGCTGACTGGCTGAACGTGGCCATGGCTATGCAGGGCTCCAGCTCAGTGGGTGCAGCGTACCATGCGGCAGCGGCACAGTCGCAGCAACCGCCAGAGCCAGACACTGACTTCCCGCTGCATATCCTGTAAGACCGGCTGCTGTGACGGACGGAAGGCGCTGTGACGGAGGGAGGCGCTGTGACGAGGTGGTGCGCGCTGTGACGCTTGGCGGGAGCTGGGGCTGGAGCGCATCAGCGAGGCCCCCCCTTTTTTGAAACAACAGGGCCATGTGCAACACAGTTGCCACACAGCCCAAGACAGCTCAAACACACAGTGGCCATGGTGATGTATGCGTGCCGATAGAGAGGGCTGCTTGTGTGTTGGCTGCCAGCGTGCGCAGGTATTTTCTTGTATTTTATGTCCTGCTGGCTGGGCGTGTATGTGGAGGTGGGAGCGGTGTGGCCATGTGCTGGGCAGGTGCTGGATGCGTGTTTTTGTGCGCCCTTTTCAGCACGGTCTCATCAGTCGGACGGCACAGGCATATCGAGGGGAGTTGATGGCTGTAGAATGCGGCTTCGCCTTGTTTTTTCACCCTGGGAACTGTTGTGGGTGCAGAGTGTGCATGTGCTGGCGAGGATGTCTAGGTGATTGAACTCCTGTGAGGCTGTCTTGGTCATTGTATTAGCTATGCATTGAAATGTGGCCCCCGGTCCCAAGCATGCTTGCATAGCAGGGTGTTGCAGTGCATGCCTTGACTCTGAATCTGCACCGAGTTGCATTGCTTCAAGAGGAAGGGCCTGCGGTTTGAACATACTGCCCATATCGTAAGCTTTTGTTGGATTTGATTGGGTGCGGAGTGCATGGTTTTGTGGTGGGTCTCCGGCTGGCTTGAATTGGCAAGAGCTACTGTGCCAATGCAGGCTCATGCGTTTGTATGCCTGTATGTGGAAAAAGGAATGAGCACAAAATGGCCCAATGCTCAGGGCACATGAAGGGCGGTGTATTGGTGGGTAGAGTTGCTTGTCCATGCCTCCACATGGGGCCTTGAATACTTTGAATAAGCGGGCATTTGTTGGCCTGCTGCAACACACACACATCACACATCACGCGCCTGTGGTAATGCAGTAACTGTCCAAAGGAGTTGTATCTGGAGTGTGGCCGGGTGTGTCCCCGGCCTGGGGTGGAAAGGTGAAGGGCTTGAAGCCTTTTTGGGTGCACTGTGTACTTTGGGCAGTGGCACTGGATCGAGCTGATGCAAGGGCGCTGCCTTGTTTGAAAGTTTGATACACAACGGACAATGGCTGAAAACAATCAAATGGGGTCCTCACTGGTGACTGGACGTTAATTACAGGCGAAGGGGTGATGCAAAGGGTGGATTGAGGGCTGGGGTTGTCGTGTGTAGGGTGGCGGCGAGTTGGGGGTTTGGGAGTCGGTCGTTTGTGTCGTGATTGACGAGGACACTGTGAGGTGTGGTGTGCAGGGGCGTCAGCTGCGCTGCCACCTGCGCTTTGGCTTCTGAGGGGCAGAACATAAAGCTCCATGCACTGGTTCGATCCCTGTTGGAACCGCTGAATGGCCAACGTTGGATTTCAAGGTGTGATTGTCAAACCCAACGTCCTTAACACTCATGCATGCACAATATGGAATACCCCAATAGCATGACAAAGCCGCGGACCCGCCGAACCAGGCAAAGGTGACTCGTCCATGCGCATTTGCGCTGGTATACAACTGCTCGAAACAACAGTTTGTGTAACAGCCTGATGAGGCAACCAAAACATGGCGGTTTTGCTGCCCATTATGGCATTCCTGACCACCCATAGTATCCAGTAGCTTGCATGCGCCCAGCAGAAACCCCCAAATCAAATCCAGCCAGCACATCACGACTGCAGCTGCCTCAACAGCGCACGGCATGTCTACACCTTGAATCCTGATTCTTTCTTGCGAATTCTACGTCACACACCTTCTATGTCACACATTTGAGCCCACTCCACTCCTAGGCTCCCTAGCCCAGGTCACTTGTGCTCCTGCCAAACCAAACCCCCAGACTCTCCAGTGCTGAAACCACATGATCGAGCTTTGGAGGGACGCCTCCCTTAGGACGGCAACTTTGAACAAACCAAGCCCAGTTCAAATGTTGTCATGATGTGCTCATGATGACCAGAACTCTGTCTTCTTGCCTGCAGTAGCAGGTGCAACCAGCAATGTGAGAGCAGCAAGGAGCATGGCTAGCAGCGCGATGCATGCTCGCTGCTCCCCACACCTTGGATGCATGGATGCACACACCAGTTCTGTATTTACATTTCATAATTAATGCTGCTGCGCAGCAGGCCGTTGATACTAGTATTGAGCTGCAGTTCAGCAGCATGCCTGTTGCATCTGTCCAGGATGGGCCTGTCCCAAAGTGTGGGTCAGCGGCAGCCTGCCGGACGCACCTGTCTTTGACACTTTCTCTAGCACAGCCTCGGGTGTCACGTTGCCCTTGACCACGACCTTTTGATCAGCCAGGGACACATCAAAGGACTCCACACCTGTGCAACGTGGCCATGTGCTTTTGTAGATTGACAGGCAGTCACCGTCGTTAGAATGCGCTGCCCATGCAACACCCACGTGCACCACATGCGAGAGGTGGTTGGCTGCTGCTGTCACAGCTGCAAGGCCCTGCCACTGCTGCAGCTGCATACCGAAATGCATGATGTGCACATCACTACTGCTGTACGCTGCTGCACGCGGTGCTGCCCCAAGCATGAGAACGTCGCGCACGGGAGTATGATGAGCATACGCCTTTCGTGCGCACCCTCAAGCTTCCCGAGCACGCGCTTCACCGCGGCCACACACCCCTCGCACATCATGTCCACTTTGAGAACGACCTGCATTACAAACATAAGGAGAACTAAACGCACGACCCAGATCCAGCTTCAATACTGCGCTACACATGCAGCGCCTTTTAACAGCAGTAGTAATGGCGAATAGCAACCTTGCGATCTGGTTGAATTTACCTACCTCGGTCATGTTAAGGCCGCTGGTACACGTCACAATGTATAATATGATGAGAACAGGCGTGTTTGTGGCGGTGCGTAATGCCTCCGGTTTCCTCTTTCTTTCAAAATGAACGTTATGTGTGAGGTCCTGAGGATGATGTGGATTTGGTGGGGGGGGGGGGATTTCGTTGCGGATAAAATTGTAGATGACGACTTCCCCGCAATGAAAAAGCTGCAGCTGCTGGATTTGAGCCACAAGCTCGTGCGGTATGCAGAGGGCCTAGCCATCCAGGACACTGTCATTAGCCAGCTCAAGGCAGGGCAAGCAGGGGACACACTAATTCTTCTGCAGGTGTGGCCTTGCTGGCAGCACGCACACCCATGTTGCAGCGTGCATGTGCGTGCATGAGGGCAGTGTGCGCCCTCTTGCATGCCGAGGCATATATATTACGACACTCTTGCTGAGCCAATTCCATTCATTCCTCTTCACGGGCACCTCCAACCTTACATGCCCTGCAGCATCACCCAGTCTACACGATCGGGAAGCGCGGGGGTGACCAAGATTTCAAGATCCCACAACAGGTGTGACTGTGAACATGTGAAGATCGGGGGCCCCTCTGGCAGGCGAGCCTGCTGCCATTAGGATGCACAAGGGGGAACCAGGGGAGGCGGCAGATGTGTGCTGGCATGCACATAGGTGTGCTGCGCATGCCTGCAGGTGAATGGCATGGCCCTGGCCCCGTAGCACACTTGATTTGTTACAGCACTTCTCATTAGAGGTGCTGCAGTTCCCTGATTATTCTCATGTGCAGCCGCAGTACAGCTGCTGCCGCATCTCGGTAGCCATCACAGGCCCCCCCACTGGGCTTGCAAACAGCTGAGACGATGGGGTGCAGGGTGGTGGTGGCGTGATGACCCAGCAACACGGCTGCAGCACTGGTCACTGGTCAAGCCATGGCCGTGGTCTTCAGCCAAACAACTGTCTTCAGCCATGTCTTCGTTTGTACCCATGGTCGCGCTGTGTGGTGTGACTGCAGGAGCTGCTGGCACAGGGGGTCGACATTCACACGGTGCCTCGAGGTGGAGAGGTCACATGGCATGGTGCGCGAACACCGCCGTGTTTGTTCTTCTGCCCCTGTTCCTCCTGCGTCTCGTTTCCCCTTTTGCAGGCTAGGCCAGTTTTCCTTAGCCGCGTTCGCTGTTCCAGTGTGCGTTGCGCCTCAGCCTGTGTAACCATAACCATAACCACCGCCTGCCACGATGCTGCAAGCCATGATCAATGCGTAACGCTTGGTGGGCGCGTTGCTACCTTGATATCACACCCACCCCATGCACCCGCTCTTATTTGTTTCAAGTGAGCGGCTGTCGTGTTGATGTGTGACGTGGTATGTGTGCAACATCGGCATCCGCACTCATGCAGGACCCGGGCAGCTGGTTGCGTACCCGATCATCGCCCTGCGCGCGGGTGGCCGTGGCGCACGCGCATTTGTGGAGGGCATCGAAGACGTGCTTGTGGCCACGCTCGGTGCGTACCGCCGTACTGCCATAGTGCCCCCATGCTGTACTCGCGGGCATGCCCGCCAATGGGTGTGGTCTCAACAGTCAGTTTAAAGCGACAGCTAACGGCACAGTGGCACGCGGATCCAAGGCCCGGGTGTAACACTTGCCAGGAGTGTAACCGGTGATGATAGCATGCTGATGATAATGCAGCTAGCACAGGGTCGTGATATTATCTACACTGCAGTGATAATGTGTGCCGTAGCCATTGTCTGACCTGTACCGTAAATGAACTGCTGCAGCAAACTGCAGCTACAGCGATACCGATACCGTCGTTTCAGCCATGCCTGCCCACCCTGCTGCATCATTTCTCACCCGCAGGTAGGTACAGCGTGGCAGCACGGGGGCGTGTGCCAGGCGCGACGGGTGTGTGGGTTGGGGACGCCAAGATCGCCGCCATCGGGGTCAAGATCAGCCACGGCATCAGGTGCGCGCAATGAGAGTCTGGGGTGCGTGTGAGTCACGGTGCTGTGACGTGCGGTGCTTGGATGTTCGGGTGCCTGGGGCCTCAGCATAACCAGAGGCTTGCCGTGTGCCTTCCTTTACAGTGTCAGCAAGCTGTTCTTCACAAGCTCACATCTGCATTACTCTCACACCATGTGATCACAGCTCTCACGGCCTCGCCCTCAACGTCTGCAACGACCTCAGTCCTTACGATGCCATCATCCCCTGCGGCATCCGTGACAAAAGTGTGACCAGCCTGGCAATACAGTTGGCAGCATTACGGTCGCAACAGCCAGGCAGCAGTACATCTCGTAGCAGGACACCTCTCACACTTCCAATGACACCGCAGAGCTCCTCCATCAGCAGACACCCAGCAAATGACAGCACAGGCAGCACTACAGCAACAGTCAGAAGCAGTACACACAGGCAGAACAGCAGTACAACTGGACCAGGCAGCAGCACAACAGAGGCAGTACACAGTGGCCAGCCAGACAGCAGTAGAGGTGCACTCAAAGGTTCAGGCAGTACACCTGGGGTGGAAGAGGTGGCAGGGGTGCTGGTGTACGAGTTTCGTAAGAAGTTTGGGTACGCAGGTGTGGAGCGGTCACGGGCTGTGGAGGGTTAGAAGCCGGGCTGCTCTACAGCAGCTGTAGTGCCTACAGTGCAGCCAGCGGCCATGGCTGCAGTGTGTGTCTGTACGCCTGACTGCCTGCTACTGAGATGTTCTGTTCATTTGGCTCTGTAATAAGTCAAGTCAAGTCAAGTCAAGTTCATTTGGCGCTGGGCGTGCAGCGTGTGAAGAGTTTGTTGGCCGGGGGCAGTAGTGAGAGCGCAAAGTGTGAGCTATGTACGTGTTTTGTCAGAAACAGTTGCACAAGTTTTGTGAGGGCATTGGCATCGTATATTGTCGGATAATACTGGGAAAAGCAAGCTGCAAAGAAGATGAGCACACAGCCGCACGCTGGTGATGATGCTGGCACCACCACGCCTGTCGCTGAGTCAGCACACAGCACCCTCTCTGCGCTGCCCCCTGCAGCCATCCAGCTGGTGCTGCGTGGTCTGGACCCACGCAGCCAACAGGCCCTGAAGGCCACCTGCAACTGGGCACACACAGTGTGTGGGCCAGCCCTGTCAGCCTCAGGGGGGACGCATGCTGAGGAAACCTCCAGGGCCACAGGCCAAGCCAGTGCAGGTGACAGCAGCACTGAGGCAGCAGCAGCAGACAAGGGGCGGGCTGCATGGGGGTTGGAACCTGAAGGCAGTGAAGGGGCTGGTACAGAGAAGGGGGCCAGTCAGCCCAGCAGTACAGCTGCTGCAGACCCAGCCGCGCCAGCGCCCAATGCACCCCATGCGCCCCAGGCGCTCCATGCGGCCCAGCCGCTGCCCCAGCCACTGGAGCAGCCCCTGTTGCAGGGTGACCCTCAGCCAGCTCACCTAGGCGCAGATGCCAAGGCGCTGGCTGCACACTGCGCGCAGCTGGGTGCCCAATTGGATGTGGAGCTGAGTCTGGAGCCGGCAGCTGCTGTTGGCTGTGTGATGGGGGACAGGCCTGTAGAGGGGGAGGAGGAGGTGGAGGTGGAGTTGAAGGAGGAGGGGGAGGAAGGGGCCGACGAGGAGGAGGA
>BDCZ01000042.1:72020-94634 GCA_001662365.1 Chlamydomonas applanata
GGTAGGGAGGGGACGACGGGGTCTGGGGCAGGGACAGCAGGGGGTGGCAGCAAGGGTGGTGACTGGCCGGAGGTGGGTTTGCTCACGGTCCATGTCACGCTGGGCCCACCTGGTGAAACTGGGGTTACGCATGGGCTGGCGCAGCTGCACCACGCGCTGGACGCGCTCGGCCCACTGGCACCCCACATGCGGCTGCTGCAGCTGCCGGCATGCCCTACTGAATTGCTACCAGAGGCCCTTCCCTTGATCTCCTCATCACCTCTTGGGCAGGCGGCCGCCCGGCTGCGCGTGCCATGGCCTGTGCTGCCCCTGCTGGCCTACAGCCCAGCAGAGAACATGTTCCCCGCAGCAAGCTCGCTGCACGTGCGGGGCGTGCCCTGGGAGGCCAGCTGCAGGTGCGCGGGCTGCATCGCACATGTCCAGAAGAGTGCAGCAGGGATGGCGTGGCATGTAGAAGGGGGTGTGAGGTCAGGGCAGATTATTACTTGTGAAACGCTGTGTTCTTATCACTAGTACTGTACCGCATCGTGCTGCACCCCCTCCACAGCTGGCAGGGGGATGGCCGCCATATGGCCGCCCCTGCCGTACACATCAGCGACTGGCACAAGCTGGTGGACGTGTGTGTGGCACTGCCAGGCATCACCCAGGTGTGCACACTGTATTCACTTCAAAGCGCATGCAGCACTATCGGCTTAATGCTGTGCATGTGCATACTCTGTGCATACTGTGCAATTGCTGTGCGTGCATCCGTGTGGCGGCTCCTCTCCAGTTGCATTGACATGCAGACCCTTGCACACACATGGGGTGCATGCAGGTGGTACTGGAGGGGGTGTGGAATGGGCGCGTGCCACCTGCCGCGTCTGCCCACCCACTGCAGCAGCTGCTGGGCCAGGCTGGCAGGGGGGAGGTGCGTGTCAGTATTGCAGGCGGGCCGTGGCCATGAGGCGCAGGGCGGACGTAAGGGGGGGCTGACAGGACAAGTCAGGGTGTGCGCAGTAGCAGCGTCACACTGAGCCCACTCTCATTTACCAGCAGGTAGTTACCAGTCATGGACTCAACTGGATTGCGGTGCCAGTTGAGACGTATGCCGTAGCCAGGAATGCGGTTACAGTAGTTGCGAATGGCGCAAACACCAACGCGGTTCATGACAGAGCTGTGCAATTGACATGATGTAATGTAGCGCAATCATATCAAGTCACCCTGGAGCCTGCCCCAGTCGCTGTTAAGATCTGCACGCAAGTGTCGTTAGATGGGCGCTGGGACGCTAGCGAAATACACATTGAGCTGGTGCAATCATCACTAGCCAAACGCAGTATGAAGTCTGTCTGTCAGGTGCTGCAGACAACCATTCTCTTGGCACTGTCTGCCACCGTGAGCAGCGGGCAACGTGATTCGACGCGGGTGGGTTTGCGATTGTGCAATCGTGACCACCCATGCGTGCCATGCTTGCATGGAGTGCACACTGTGTACTCATGGTGAGCGAGTTGATGCCATCATGTGGGGTATGCATGGGGGTGTCCTTCCTCAGGCAGCATCCAAGCTCGCATGCACATGCATGCCTCGCACACAGGCAGCTTCAGTTGCTGGGCTACAGGTGCACTGCGAGTACGTGGCCTGCGTGTTGTGAACCGTGTGCGCAGCGCCTGGGCGTGAACAAGGGGCTGGAGAAGGCCGATGTGGGCTCGTTGCTGCAGCGCCTTTGGCGCTACAAGCCAGAGCTTCCCAAGCATGTGCGTCTGCAGCAAGAATGACCTTCATGCGTAATGGAGCAGGCTCAATCGGCTTGCTTCAACCAGGTTCAACAGCCGGCCAGCCAGCCAGCCAGCCAGCCAGCCAGCCGAGCCTCTTTGCTGCACCATGCCTCGCAACACGCATGGCTTGCATGTGCTTGTGTCAAAATCACTCTTGCATCGGGTGGCGCAGGCATGCACATGCGGGTAGGGATTTCAAGTCAGCACACTGCAACTGGCTGTTCCATAGCTTCCCCTCCTCTCCCCACTCTGAACTTTGACCTCTTTGACCGCGGCCCCGCTGCACCCGCAGATCCTCGACCAGAGTGTGGCGGTACAAGGCGATACCACTCGCCTTGAGGCTGCTCTGCTGCGCGCCGTGCAAGGTGTGTGCGCAACTGGTGCCCGCTAAACTGGGTTGAGGGCAACAGCATGCTGCCTTGACAATCGCCTGCTGTTTACCCGACGCCTGTTTTGGCAATGAGCCGCACGCAGGCAAGCCCTTCAAGGTCGCGTTTGTGGGAGGCAGCTTGTCACTGCGTGGGTGGTCATCTGAGGACATCTCCTTCATACGGCAGTTGCACAAGTGGCTGGTAAGAACAGTGTTCAGTTGCCGATTATGGTTGAATAGAAGTATCATTAATGTTTGAATTGTTGAATGTTGTTATTCAAGGTTGTCATAGTTGTAGTTACGCAGCGCAGGCACACTCCAGCAGCTGGTACGTGCCGCACCGCGGCTTCCCTCCGGGTGTCATGCCTGTTGCACCTACTTGGGCTGCATGTTGATCAGTCAGAGTGGCCAACTGCATGCCGCCAGTGAGCACACGCACCCATGCAAAGCGCGCGCCCATGCAAAGCGCGCGCCCATGCAAAGCGCGCGCCTATGCAAAGCAGGACTGTGAGGGGGCTGCAGCCTGCACAGTGCACACGGCATTGTCATAAGGCCAAGCCTCCCCAGGCATTCTGGCTCCCCCAACAGAAGACCCGCCTGCCTGCGCCCCTGCCATGACCTATGCCACAGCACAATGAGGCGCCTCGTGTCTTTCCAATGGCAAGTCAGCTTGCATGGCATGCAGTCGGCAGGAAAGAGCGGCCCAGTGTCCACTGCTGCTGTGTGATGCCATGGGCCCACCGCCCTGCAGGAGGTGACGTTCGTGGAGGGTTGCTATGAGGAGGCATCTCAGGAAGTCAAGGAGTACTTAGCAACACGGGAGTCACGCAAGGTCTCACGCTCAGGTGCGTGGCGCTCACGCTCGCCCGTCCCTTCCTCACTGCCATTCTTGACCCAACGTACTTGCACTGTTCTGACCCAGCAAGCAGTCCCCATGATCTTTCACCCAGCCTTGATCTCAGCCTTGCACAGTGTGCATGTGTAGCCATCGCCATGTGAGGCTGGCCCTCTGCCTTGTCCTATGGAGCATCAGAGATGGCACTTGTGCCCTATTTTGTGCTGCATATTAAAAGATCACCAATGGAGGCTTGATAAGGGAAAGGCGCGTGTACCGGCCAGCCAGCTATCAAACCACACAACGGCTACCATAGTTTTATGTGGAGCGGAGTGTACGGGCTGCGTGCGCATTCGCAAGCCGCTCATGTGCGCAATGTGCCTTGCATTTGTGTGCGCGCAGGCGGTGAGGGGCCAGAGGTGGTCTCTGGGCCCTGGTCATCCCTGTGCAAGAGTGCGAGCGGGGAGGAGGGGGCCAAGGGGGAGGAGGTGCGCGCGCGGCGGCTGCTGCGGGATGGCTTCAGCTCAAGAGACATCAACATCACAGCAGGGGGGTGGCACCGGGTGGGTGGGGAAGTCCAACGGTCCGCACAGGAGGCGGCCGCAGAGGGGTTGCCAGAGCAGGCAGCGGCAGAGTCGCAGGAGCAGGATGCAGGCAGTACAACAGGCGGTACAGCGGCCCGGCGGCAGCTGTACCGCCCCAGTACGCGTGACTGCCGCGTGACTGAGATCCACTCTGTGGCCAACCCGGGGTACATGGCCAGGGGGGGCCACATGTGCAAGGGCAGTGGCTTTGAGCTGCTGCAGCTGGCAGTGCCGGCGTCCAGTCCTTCGTACGCGGAGCGGTGTGTGGCTCAGCACATCCCGGATGACGTGGACCTGGTGGGTGTGGGCAGCAGCTAGCTGCAGGGCGAGGGGAAAGCATGCAAGTGTGCAACTCCATGCAAGCGTGCAACACGCTCATTGCCTCCTAAACCTCAATTTCCCCCTCCTCGACTTGCCTGGACTGCGATGCAGCAAGGCGTGACTACATGAAACGCATCTGTACATGCATGTAGAATGCCGTCACTCAGTGTTGCTCACTCACTCACTCCACTCACTCACTCTATCTCACTCTATCTCACTCGCTCACTCACAGGTCATCATCGAGTACGCCGTGAATGACGTATACAAGATGGACGAGTTCTCCCACCCGGAGCGCCATGCGTACGAGCGGCTCATGCGCGCCGCCCTCTCCCGCCCCTCCCGCCCTGCACTCATCCTGCTGGAGGCGTACGGCTGGACCCTCACGGCGGGGGGCTTCCTGGGCAAGCTGGGTGCGTGTGGCTGGCGAGACACCTGTCTGTCTGTCTGTCCTGCGTGCCTTGGTCTGAGCAAGACAGGTCTGTCTTGCTCTGTCCGCCTGCCCTTGCCGGCCCTGCTACCTGCCTGCCAGGCTGCCTGCCTGCAAGCCGCATCGTGCATCTGGGAGACTGCCTTGTTCACTTTGTGGGTTGTTTCATCCGCGGTGAGCCCACATTCCCTGCCAGCGTGAGCCACTTGCCGGATCCCTCATCTCTCACACCTTGTCGGCTCACACTTGTCACACCCACACGTCTTCACCTTGCACCTGTGACACCTCACACCTCAGGCCGGCCCGGCGACCTGCCTGAGGACAAGCACAAGGTACTGGCCGAGTACTATGGCGATGTGCAGGTGCGGTGTACTGCCTGGCCCGTTCATCTGCTATACTGCATGGGTGTCTGCACTACCCCGGCATGCCGCCGGGCTGTTCTTAGTGTGTGTGAGCCAGGTGGTGGGGCGGTACCTACCACAGCAGGGTGTGTTCCTGCCGGCCAGCCTTAAGCAAATACACATTATGCACCCTCCAACCTCTCCTGCACGCCCCGCACACACGCATGGCCTTGGTCTTCCAGTGTCTACCCGCTGTCACTCTTGGCCCTGAGCCCACAACCTGTGCATCTCCAGCCCAGAACATGACGCCTTGACCCGAACCTGACCCCCCCCCCCACACACACACAAAACAAAAACCCGCCCCGCAGGTGCTCAGCGTGCGCAACGCGTTCTGGCACATCATCACCCGCTACAAGGACCGCATGGACACCCACATCATCTACAGCCACGACCAGCTGCACCCCTCTGACGTGGGCCACCGCTGGTGCGCCGCTGAGGCTGTGAGGTGCCTTTTGTGTGGTCTAGGAGGACTCCAGATGACGGGTTGAGGTCGTGGTGTAGGGGTCCAAATTTAGCTTTGCATCCAATGCTGATGGACGCCACGTGTGCGCGCATGTGGGGCCACATGTGGGGTCGCTGGAATGCTCGCCCAGCTTGCTGTGTGCAGTGTTGCAGACCTGCTAGCGGCCTGCCTTGCTGCTTTCAAGTTTCGGGTTTGGTGAGTCTATGCGTACCTGCAATACAGTGTTTTCTGACCTTGCACTGCCTGACCTTGTACTGCCTATCCATGGTGCGACGGTACGCAGGTACGCGGACCTGCTGATCAACTACCTGCGGGACGTCACCAGCCGCGTTGTACTGCGCCAGCTGGCGGTACAGGTGTGTGGTGCATGTGCCCCCACTGCTTGGCAGAACAGTCGGTATTTTCCAGGGCGTACTGCTTAGTGCCCTCATAGACCTGCTTGGGCCTTTTGATCCTTGCACCCCAGCCTGCAAGCATGTTTATCAACAGCGAGCGCTCGAGTCCTGCACATCCACAGCAATCCTTGCTTGCCTGCTCACATCAGAGCACTCGTCACAGCACAGTCATGTTTCCATTTGCACCTACGTCTGACCCGCACCTCCGCGCCTCCCTCCACGCCCCCTAGGTGCTGGGCAGCGACTCAGAGGGGATGCAGGCACTGCTCGCACAACAGGCCAGGGGCCTGGGGGGTGGCGGCGACGTCGAGGAAGATGAAGGGACCGGCGGCGAGGACGGGGGCACATGGGCAGACCCCGAGGGGGGCGAGTGCGCAGTGAATGGCCAGATCGGGGAGTGGAAGACCGAGTTCGGTGTGCAGGTGCGTGACATGTGGCCGCATGCCAGCAGCAGGGGCGAGGACATGGGGTGCACGGCTGAAACGGTGCTGAGCCAAGAAGCTTTGAGGTTGGAAGCCAGTGTACATCATATGCGTGCATGTGGGGGCTGCACCAGTCTGCATTCATCATCCGCAAAGCGCCTGGGCAGCTCCCAACAAACTGGGCAGCTCCCAAATCAAAATGCCCATAAGGAGGCCCCGCCCGTGCCTGCGCACAACCCCAGCCAGTGTGGCATGGGCGATTTCCGTCGTCCACTCTCCCATACTGTTTTGCAAATGACAAAACCGTTCACGACACCCACTTTCCTGGGCCGTTTACACAAACAACAGATCCACTACATGCACAAACACCCCCGCTGTCGTCTGCACCGCTGCTGCTGCACCGCTACCGCCACCATGCAGTGCGGCGCGCGCGGCCTCAAGCCGCCCTTCTTCACGGGCAACGAGCTGCAGGGCGCTGGGACATGCGCTGTGGGCCTGGACCTGCCAAAGGTTGTGGAGGAACATGAGGGATGGGTGTGGGAGGACGAGGTGAAGCACGGCGTGCACAAGTACGGCTTTGTGTCAGACACGGTGCGAGGCCCTGGATCATCTTTTGTGTTGTTGGGTTGTGACAAGCATATGTGTGTAGATGTCTATCATAACGCATTCCCCAAGGGAACTGATACTTGGACTGTTGTGCACATGCCGGTGGTACATTCTCAGCTCGATGCAGTGCGGTAAGTTGATATCAATCCACAGTCAGTATGAGTCCTACACAGTGCGGCTTTGACAGTCACAGCTACATGCACTGCTGCTGTACTGCAGGTGGGCGCCGAGCTCGTACTGCAGCTCGACCTGTCTGACAAGTACGCCGATGGCAGTACAGGTGGTACAAGCAAGAAGGGCAAAAGGGCTGGCGCCGCGGCTGGTGGGGACGGCGGCGTGCCGGGCGAGGGCGGGGCCGAGGGTGGGGGCAGCGGCCCTGTGGTGCTGGCGGTTCAGGATGCTGATAAAAACGGTCTGGTGGCATCCCTGATCTACTTGCTCTCATACCATGACGCGGGTGCGTGGCCGAGCACACAGAAAGGGGAAATGTGCGCATGCGAATGGGGGTGGGGTCTTAAGGGAATGTTTTAAGGGCGGGGTCTTGGTGTGGGGGGGGTGACCAAGGAGAGTGACCTGCAACCGCATGACGTGGCGCACATTGTGCATGCTGCGCACATCACGCGCTGCATGACTGTGCTGCCTTCACGTGCTCCGTATCACGGCGCTGGGTGCGCACATTTTGATCTGGATGCTGGGTGTGGATCCATACGCCAACTCTTCATATCTGTTCCCGCCCTATTCCGGCCCGCCAAGTGTGCCCCCGCTAGTGCCCCCACCAGTTTACTCTAGAAACCTCCCTGCCTGATACACATACTCCCTGTATGTGCAGGCAAGGTGGAGGTGAGCTGCTCTCGTGGGTGCGCGTGCGATGACCAGACCATCGATAGCTACGTCACCGATGCCAAGTTCCAGGCCTCGGTGCGTGGGCCTGGCTTGCAGCTTGTACCATACATGGCACATGGGCACTGAAGCCCCTACATTCCATGCCCTCTTTTGACCCCATATGTTACAATATGTTCAATATGCTGGTATTTACATGAGGTTTCAGTAACCCACTTTAGATCCCGCCATTGCGGTTGCAGCTTGTACCATGTGCCCTGTAGCCCTTGTTCCAAGCCCATAGGGTTTACCAGGTTTTACATACGGTAATTGATATGAGGCATAGCTGAGCTGGCACGAGTAAGCCACCACCTCCCTCCCTCCGCGTTGCGCCCTGCGTCGCAGATCCCCTTCATCCACAACTTTTTCATCCGGCCGCCAAAGGGTGACGCGTCACAGCTTAGCGCGCTGGGCAAGTGTGACGTCAAGGTGCGCCCCCACTGGATGAATTTCTTTGTAAATCTTTGTATAAGGATTGTACACCTGAACCTCGCACTTGGGCAGACACCTTGCCAGTTCAGTCTGAATTGCGCGTCGTTCAGACATGAACTTTAATAATAAAACTACATCCTAAGAGCCTTCCACTATGTACAATACTAGAAACACCACCCGCTACACCACACATACACCACCCAGGTCAAGGTGCTGGAGGAGACTAGGTCGGGGTCCCACCGCTTCAAGCTCATTGGCATTGTGACCAGCCAGTCTGCGGTTAGCACCATGTCAGAAATCTTGGCCCGCTGGGACCACCAGGGAGTGCAGGCGGCCGACGGCGCAGAGGCCAAGAAGGGCGCGGGGCTGTGATGTCTGAGTGATCCATGCAGCGGGGTGATGTGGGGTGCCAACAAGGGCGCTGGACTGCTGTGCTGCCGCAGCACAGAATCAGGCACTGCCTCCAGACCACCAGCAGTTGGGTGGCGCTCATGCATGCACTTCTGAAGAGAGCGTGGCAAGCTGGGTGCCCAGCCACGCATTGGGGCAGAGCAGGTGGCGCTGGCTGAGGCAACCGTGTGGGATTCTGTGTGGTATGAGTGAGGTGTGATCTTCCAGAAACCGATCCAGGATGTAAGAAGTGAGGAGAGGCACCAGAACTGCGCACATTTGAAGGCCACCACAGTGTCTCGGCTGCTCAACGTGTCAGCAGGGGAATCACAAAAGCTTTGACATGCTCGCCCGTGTTGCTTCTCGCCCGGGAGCAGCAGTAGCCGCGCGTCGCTCTCGCATCAGTGCCTCCATTGGAAGGAGCTCAAAGTTGCAGGTCATGGGTCTCTTCAATATGTTTGGATCGTCATCAAAGACGAAGGGCTGCGAGCTGGCGCCCAAGGAAGCCCCGGCTGGCTGCGAGCTCGCTACCTTCGCGGGTGGATGGTGCGTTTGCTGCACCGATTGTGCCGCAACGGTGCAGGGTCCGACAACCCCAGCCAGACCCCAGCATGTGTGGCGCACATGGGGCGCATGGGCGCTTGGGGGGGATGCACCTTCCACGCCCCTTGGCACCACTGCAGCCCTTCACACCGTGCATGCTCACGACAGCGGCAGATGTAGCAAACCCAGCAATCAGCGGGCCATGCAGTACGTGCTTGTGCACCACACGTGTCGATGTGGCGCCTGGTGAGGTGGTGGCGTGGATGTGGCGGTGTGCACTAGCCTGCCATGCGATTTAAGCAACCTGCATGCCAACGCACTGCTGCGCGTGCTGCCCGCAGCTTCTGGGGCCTGGAGCTGGCATACCAGCGCGTGCCAGGTGTGATCTCCACCTTCCCCGGATACACAGGTGAGGCCTTACACTGCAGGCCCTGGTTTCAAATGTCAGTTCTGACGACTAGATACCAAGTTTGTACCAACCGGTTACAACTACTTATAGTACTGGAGCTTTTAGCTTAGCTATTTCTACAGCGACAGAAGAATCCTTCCCTGGCAAGCCCTGCTTGCTGCTGTGCGGCTGTGCGGGGCTGAAGCCAATTTGGTGACCGGGAGTGTTTGCTCTAAGGTTGCTATTGGGAAGCAATGAGCGTGTGCCGAGAGCTGAAGGGCCGTGCTGCTTTGCTTGCTTCACATGCTGTGTGGGCGTGTTCGGATGATGTGGGAGCGCAGCTGCAAAGTAGGGCAGCGTTCAGGGCCTGGGGCGCACGTTTGTGTGCACATCTCGCCTTTTATTTATTCTCTCTTCTCATGTGCCATGCCTCACCCGCCTGGCCCAGCACGTAAGCTGGCCTGACCCAGCGGGTGGACGTCGTGCCTGACCCTGCCGGTACACGCAGGCGGCAAGACCCAGAACCCCACGTACGACGAGGTGTGCAGCGGCATGACTGGGCACACTGAGATTGTGCAGGTGAGTGTGTGGGGTGTGTGGATGACTGCAGCACTGCACGTGTGTTTGTAAGAATTGCGGGGGTTTCCTGTACTTTGGTGATTGTTGCCTACCTGTTTGGAGCTGTCTGTATAGTAGCCCACCTGTGAACCACCCCAAGTCATGCCCTGTGCCTATACATGGCCTGAAGAGGCCCGCTCCCCTTGACCGCCAGCATTACACATACTCTCCCCCTTGCACCTCCGGACACACAGACCCTGACTGGTTGATAATCTGACGCACTTGTACTGCCCTGCACTGCCATGTACTGCCCGATACCGCCTGGTGTACTGCAGGTGACGTACAAGCCGGACGAGGTGTCCTATGACCAGCTGCTGGACGTTTTCTTCGACAAGGTGGACCCAACCACCCCCAACCGCCAGGGCGGCGACCGCGGGACACAGTACCGCTCTGCTATCTTTGTCCACACGCCAGAGCAGCGTGCAAAGGCAGAGGCAAAAGTGGCAGAGGTCAATGCAGTGCTTGCATCAGGGCGGCAGTACCGCAAGGGCAGGCCGTACGAGATGAGCAAGGTCGTGAGTGAGATCACGGATGCGGGTGAGTGATGGGACAGGTCAAACGTGTGAGATTTCAAAATCTCGCTGACACCAGCCCTCTCTCACGGTGGCAGGTTCCTTTGTGGTACCCAACCCGATCATGCTGCGCTTCAAACCCTGGGACTTGGCCTAACCTTGTTTGAACTGACCTATGAACACGTGTCTTGGTATGATCTGATCTGATCTGACACGTGACAGGTGACGTGTACGTCGCGGAGGAGTACCACAGGCAGTACCTGGCCAAGGGCGGTCGCTTCAACCGCCCCCAAAGTGCTGCCAAGGGCTGCACCGACCCCATCCGCTGCTACGTGAGTCATGGGGTATGCAACTTGTGTATCTGTTGGGGCGTGGGTGCTGAGCGGCTATGTCAGCGCAGCGATTACGGGTGACAACCGGGTGTTTCACAGACTCATCAAGTATCTCTTGCGCTGGCATGACCTTGGGACCACATCCTGTGGCTGGGGGTTGCCTCCATTCTATTTTTATTTCTCTTTTCTTTCCTTGACTTGACTTTGTTACAGGGTTTCCATAAGGGGTGGTGTGATACCAGCCTGCCTGCGCCTGCATGCCCGGCCTTGATTGGCAGCTGTATGTGGGTGCATGCAGCATGCTGCAACAAATGACCATGCTGTTGTGGGTAGGAAGAGTGCGGCCCTGCTTGCTTTGCCCTTGTTGCAAACCCTGCGCTTCAGCGTGTGTGCATGCTCACGCGCCTGCAGGGCTAAACTCAAGCTCAGGAACGTGCCATGTGCCCTGGGGAGCCATCCTGAATGGGGTCGAGTGTGCTGGTGTGTTAATGTCAGCATACCTTCATGACCATGGCGTCAATGAGGTTGTTTGTTCTGCATGGAGGTGTTGCAGCTGGTTTATTGCTGGGAACTGCTCTAGAGCTGAGAGCAGTGTGCGGGCATTGGTATTGAGAGGAGCGTTGTATGGAGAGCTGACAGCATTGCGTTGTAGCCCCGGGGTTATTGTAATGGACGCTGACAGCCTGGACACTGCTTGTATGGCTTTATAGATATAATACATCTCATTTGATCTATTTTTCACCCTTGTCTTCTCTGTAAGAGGCTCTACTTTAGATTGCGTCAGTGGCCAAATCCCGTACACCGCCCATTTCTAATCCCTTTGATTCGACACACACCAGTGCCACACAGCTATTACCAAAGCTGTGGCACCTTTCGTTTGCGCATACCCAAAGTCCAAAACTGCAGCGGCGACGCCGGTCAGTGCTCACTGCTGTTGCAACTTCTGAATCAGTGACCAGTAATCGTGCGTCCAATGTAGGCCGCTCTGCAAACCAGACTACCACCTGTGGCTACCACCTACACTCCCAAATCGCTAGTTGACTGATTTCAGGCAGGTGCCACCAAGCTGCGCGCCGTCGAGCCGCCATCACTGCTGCTGCCCGCCAGCGCATGCCCCCGGTCCGCGTGGCCCCCCAGCCCTGCACCCCAACCACCGGCCGCAGCGGCCATGTTCGCGCTCTGAGTGCTGGGACGTGTGCCCAGTGCCAACGAGGATGCCTGACCTGTGAGCCCCCCCACACTACCTCCACCCACCTGGCTGCCTGCAGCTGACAGGGCTGAGTATCCCAGCGCTGCCTGGGTCTGTAGAGTCTCCTCCATTTTCTTTTGGTTCTTGAGGTGGTAGATGTGCAGCACAGCACCTGACCCAGCTCCTGGGTTCTCCAGCAGAGGGGCGAGCTCAGGGTCTGTCACTGGGTTGTCCTCGAGTGAGAGCACGGCCAGATGAGTGAGAGTGTCCGACACGGCGTCAGACACGTGCTCGATGTGGTTGGCATGTAGGGCCAGCCGCGTCAGTCCAGTCAGACGGCCGCACACCCAGTCAGGCAGGCGGGTGAGGGCGTTGTGTGAGAGGTCGAGTGAGAGGAGGGAGGCCGGCAGCCACGGCGGAACGTGCGTCAGACCATTTCCTGCCAGGCTGACATGCTGCAGCGCAGGTAGAATTGTCTCTGCTGCCCTGGCATGCGCGTCCTCCTGCTCCCAATTCATCTCCTCTTGTGCATCCCCCTCCCCCTCCAGCCCTGGCCCAGTGCCAGGCCCTGCCGGACCCCCCATCACTGCTTGACCTCCTGGGCCAGGCCTCCCAGGGGTGGTGCCTGTGGCTGGGCTGGGCTGAGGAGCCATCGGTGCTCCCTGATTTCCTCGTGCTTCCATGGGCAGCCCCACCCGGCGCAGTGGTGACGGCTGCGCGGTTGAGGTGCCAGGGGGTGCACCAGCCAGTAGGTGGGAGCTGCTGTGGGCCTTAGCCTCCCCCGCTGCTGCTGGAGAGAGCTGATCTCTGCCATCTGCTGCCACCTGGGCCTGTGCTGGCACCTGTGCTTCCGCTGCTGCTGTGGCTGTGGCCTGACGAGCCTCTGATCCCAGGAGGGCGGCTCGCCATGAACCCTGCTCCTGAGACAATACAGCCACAGCACCTGCCGGCTGCTGGGCCCGGTTCACCCCCTTAACTCCAACTGCTGGTGAAGCTCCCCCTCTCGGGGACTGGGTGGCCGCCTGCAGCCCCTGAGGTGCTGCTGCAGGCATGGGGGCTGTGGGGGCGCTGGTCGAGGAGATGAACGGGCCCCTTACCCCTGGAGGCGAAGGCTCAGGTGAGGCTGCTGTCCCTGTGGCTGTAGCTGTACCAATTCCAGTACCAGTGAGTGAGCTGTCCTCCTCCTCGAGGCTGTCAGCCCCAAGCGGCTTTGCATAGATGCCGGCCACGTCAGGGCACGCGGCCAGGTGGTTGTGTGACAGCCCCAGCTCACGCAGCCGTGTGAGCGCTGCTAGCGCGCCCGACGGAAGGGTGGCGAGCGCGTTGTGGGACACGTCCAGGTGGGTGAGGGACCGGAACTGACCGAGCGTGGGCGGCAGCACCTGTGGGACAGTGTGGCGGGTGGGGGGTGGCAGGTGGATCCAGAGTGTGGATTGTATGTTTGCAAAGGGGAAGAGCGGAAATACGGTATACTCACGCAAGGTATGAGAGTTCACCATTATTGTAAGCCCTGCAGTATACATATGAAGATATGATAGCCAGGTGCAGTACAGCGGCCAGTCCTGCCGCATGCACGTACAGACATCACGTCAGTCATGTGCTTTCAAAACACGTGCCGGTCAACCGTGTGCCCTGGTGGCTGGCGTGAGGGCCAGGAAACCCTCAGGACCTGGGCATGAATCTGGGCATGCAAATGACACCCTCTGGATCTGGGGATGAGGCCCTCAGGATCAGGGCAACCAAAACATCTTGTCACAAGCCGGTCCACAACACGATTGTCCATCCATGCAGGCACCTGAATCTCAATGGTGTAGGAATTTCTAGTTGATGGGCTCCAGCAAGCAGAAGAATCTGTGAAACGCTGTGGTTTTATCATTATTACAAGCCGGTCCACAATCCACAGCTCCACACACCTCGAGCCGGTTGTGTGCCAGGTGCAGCGTGTGCAGGCCAGGCAGGGCGTGCAGCCGGGGCGGCAGCTCTTGCAGCTCGTTATGGCCCACGTGCAGCACAGCCAGCCCAAATGCACGCCACATGGTTGGGGGCAGGTAGGCGAGCTGGTTGTGGTCCTGTGAGGGAGCAGGGGCCAGGCCTGTGAGTCAGATGACAGACAAGGCCGTGCAGCACCAGCCCGGCCCCGTACTTACATAGTTCGTGGCTGATGATGAACGCGACAGCTGCACACTTCCAACCGCACGTCATATCAAGCACAACCCATGGGGCGGAGCAATGTGACCACACAAGGGTGACACAGACCCTCCAGAACCCATTACCTAACCTCCAACCGCTCACACCACTCCCCTCGGATCACTCCCATCAGCTAATACATGCATGCAGGAAACCCAAAGGCCCATCACTGCACAGGGACTACACCGCATGTCAGACCCACCACTGAGAGTGCGCGCAGCTTGGGCAGCAGGGGCAGGGACTCGGGCAGTGATGTGAGCCGGTTGTGTGCAAGGTTGAGCTCCGTGAGGGACGGCAGTAGCGTGCCTAGGGAGTGGGGGAGCTCGTCAATGATGCTGCAGGCCAGCACAGGGGGCACACAAGTTGGCGGGACATGTGTTAGTGCACCTCTAATGTGTCATGCTGTGGCAGGTCCAGTCAAGAAGCATGTGTTATTATACTGGCAGAATTGAGGAGGAAGCACAGGATGTACAAGCCCGATAAGGATCTACACGACTACAGGCTGATGGGCAGGTACGTTGAGGAGAATGGGAGACAGCTCCGCACACATACGTCAAAGCACATCCGATTATCACATGATTAGTAAGGTAAATAAATTGTACATTTTACTTTATTCTGTGTGTGCAGGTATTTGCATGCATGCGCATACGTGTGCACACAGGTACATGCGGCCACGCACCAGTGTGAGAGCGACAGGACCTTGAGTGTGGGGGCCAGGCCACGCAGCTGCTCAGCCGACAGCGCGCCCAGCAGGTTGAATGACGCAGCTAGTGACTCAAGGTACCCGAGCCTGTGTGTGCAGGGGTGGGGTTTGGGGGCCACAGGAGTGTGGGGTGTGGGAGGAGGGAAGGATGGGGAAGGGAGCACGTGCAGGAATGGGGGGAGGGAGCCATGTTGGGAGCTTGGATCTGATGGCAAGCCCAAAAAGGGGGAGGGTAGGAGGGTGCGTGCGTATGTGGGTGTTGGGAAGGAGAATGATCTAGTGCTGAACCAAGCGCAAGCAGGGGGGGGTTGAGAGGCTGGGGCGTCAGTGAGCAAGGCGGGAAGCACAGCGAGCCGGGCGGTCTCACAGCACCCTCTCAAAGCATACTGTGCTCATAGTTCGGCTGCCTGTTGCATCAATGCGCAAGGTGCGGCCCAGCTCCGCGCAAGTAGGGGCAGGAGGCATAATAATAAGAACAACACGGCGTGTCACAGATGTGTCTGCAGGAGGCATGCAGGCCCACAATAAGCAGTAACCACGCACCGCGACATGCCGTCCGGCAGCCGGCCCAGGCCTGCCGTGGAAAACGACACATTGATGATTCCTGGTGGCAGCCCTGCCACGTACTCGGTAGCAGCACGCAGGGACCCCAGATCCTTCCACGCAGCCACAGCCTGGAAGGGGTGGTGAGCGCATGCACAGCATGACTTGTAAGGGTTCACACATGTGCACACATGTGCATGAATGAGCCAGCCATTGAGTGCTCCTGGGCTTGTGTGTAGGTGTGTACTGGGGGCGGTGGCAGTGCGGGTGGTGGGAGTGGGGGTGGGTTGCGCCCAGTCATTCGCTTGACATGTTGATGCATTGCTTGAACACTGGGCTGGCTCTCCGTCTCACTATGGAATGTAGTGGCATGCAGAGGGTGGTTGGTTGGGATGAGGTTGTTGGGTGGTTGGCGGCGGGTCGGTTTGGGTTAGGTCTGGTCATGCGCATCACGCTTGTTAAGGCATCAGGAAAAAGGCACGTGTGCCGTCACTCATCATAGGTATTAAACTCACGTGCTTGTGGATGGTCGCGTGAGTCTGGCCGGTCATCTTATCCACCCGCCGCGAAGCGCCCTTGGCAACTGCCGCTGCATATGAGGCCGCCGCGGAGGATCCCCTTGTACCGCCCGCGCTACTCGTACTGCCCCGCGGGTCACCTGTGGCAGCGGCTGCACCAGCGCCCTGTGAGCCTGGCCGGGATGCGGAGCCACTGCTTGGACCCCGTTGTGCCCCTGCACCGGGTGAACCCTGCCGCGACCCACCCCCCAGTAGCCCACTAGCCGCAGTAGCGGCAGCAGTAGCATCGACGGCAGTAGCGCCGCCTGCTACTGCCGTTGCCTCCTGCAGGTCGTGAAGCGGTACGAAGCCAAAGTTGGACGCGACCATGTTGCGCAGGCCTGATTTGGAGCCGGGCGTACCGCCGCGGGAGAAGGCGGTACCAGGTGGTGTGGGGTTGGAGTGAGCAGCCTGTGGCGGTGATACCGGCCGAAGGCCTGGGGAGGTGAGGGCCAGGAGAGCAGAGCCAGCTGGCAGGGAGCGGGACGGAGAGGCTGGCCGTACTGCCAGGGCCACTGATGCGACTGCAGCAGCTGTCTCAGCGGTGACGGAGCGGCGCAGCATGTCGGGGGAGGGGGCGCGGCCGTGCGTATGCTGCTGCGCCGCCAACGCCGCAGACATGGCGGCTCCCAGTGCGTCACTTGCAATTATACCCTGGGCAAGGGATGCGGTAGGCGGAGGGGCCGGCGCGCCCCGGTTCTGGAGCCGGCTGTTACCACGCCCAGGCGAAGCTTCACGGCTGCTGCCGCGGCTGTTACTCACGGCTGTTACCGCGGTAGGGATCTGCTTGATGGAGGCCGCGACAGTAGCGGCAGTAGCTGCGCCGGCAAACAGTACCTCAGCGCTACGGCGGCGTGCTGGCAGGGAGGCCAACGGTCCAGAGGCTGGGCCGTACGGCGTCATGGAATGAATGAGAGGGGGATGTGGGGATGGGCTGCCAGATGCTGAACCTCCACCCACCCCAGCCAGCACCTCTGCACTTGTCTTGCTGTGAAACTTGTACTGCTGTGGCTGTGCCGCTGCTGCCGCTACTGCCTGCTGGCCGCTACTGCCGGCGGGCACAGCCTGAGAAGGCGATGACTGCAGCAGCGTAGTGTTGGTGGTTGAAGCGGTTAAGCCGAGGTGGGCAGTAGCGGCTGATGCGGCTGCTGAAGGCGTCGCCGTGAGTGTGAGGGTGGTCGCTCTTTGACTGTTGGGCACAAACTTGGAATGTGGGATGCGATCCAGGGTGGTTGGGTCATGGTACGTCGGTTGTAAGTGACGCAGCTCCTGCCGTAACCGCTGCCTAACTGACATCTTGGAGCTCAGTACTGCTGCCTCACGCAGCTCACTCGTGCGAGTCAGACTCAGCTTGTGCTCGAGCGTGGTAGGCAGGGCTGAGGTGGACTGTACTGCCCTGAGGTCCTTGGGGGCCACCTGGACGGGGCAGTACAGGATGGTACATGGCACAGCAAGGCATGAAATCATATGGCGTACTTCCTGAGCTGTTCCATACGACTTCATGTGCCGCAGCTGCATGCAGACTCCCCCCCTTTCAAGCCCGGCAAGCAGCAAGTGCGGCACCCAGCACGCATGACAAGCAACATGCAGACAGCAGCATGGGATAGGCAAACCCACCCGCCTGCCATGCACCCCATAACCAACTGCAAACACATACATGTGCACACGAAGTGGCCCCACCTTGGGTGTGAGAGGCTCCTTTGCCCCACCACGCGCGCGCATAGACGCTCGACTGGGCGATGCCGGCGCATCCCCACCGCCCTCGACCAGTGTGCTGTACGAGGGGCCACGGGATGGCGGCCGACGGCCGCTGACAGACCGCCCAGCAGTGCCACCTGGGTGGCCCACTATAGGCTCCCGTGGGTCAGGCAAGGGACTGAGCAGCTGCACGCGGTTGGTTTGATTTGGTGGAGCTGCTGCAGCCGCCACAGCATGGCCCTTGGTGGGTGACTGTGGGCCTGAGCCCCCGCCACTGCCACTGCCACCGCCACTGCCACCATCCACCTGTGGTTGAGCTGACGAGCCTGCGGCAGGGGAGTACGCAGCAGTGATGTAGACCCCGTTGTACTGCCCAGGCGGCACTTGTACTGCCAGCCCTGGCGGCCGCCGCGCCGTGTAGTTACTCTTTGGCGGCCCTGGGTGTGCAACCCCCGGTGCAAGCATCCCGTCCGCCAGGCTGATCATCTCCCCACTCTCCACAAAGTGTGACGAGGTGTCCCCATAGTGTGCTTGCGCGGCAGCAGCTGTAGTGCCCGGGGCGAGCTGTGTACTGCTGGACGCGTACTGCCTGGCCCCGGGGGCAACCCCTGTGGATAGCGGCCCCGCCACTGGACCTCCTTTGAATGACAAGGGCCATGAGGGCTCCCCCAGCAGGCCAGAAGGTGCCCTGGGAGTGGTGGCAGTGGATGCATTGGCGCCCAGCCAAACGGGCTCTTCAGAACCTCCGCCGGAGCCATCGCCTTTGTGTGCTGACCGGAAGGCCGTGCCTGCCATGCCTGCAGTGTGCAGCGCACACAGCGGGCCCGGTGTGTGTGTGGGGGGGGGATTGGGCTTGTGGTTTGGTTGGCGGGGAGCAGGTTGTGAGGGATACAGACTTGCATATGTTGAGAATTTACCAAAAAACCACGCGCCTGGTGACACCGGCTCTGCGCCGACCACGCCCTGCCCAAACAGCGTATCAAATGTAGCGCCATGCGGCAGCGCCACCGCACCACACAGCTCATAGCCGCCTCCACGGAAGCGGAGCACGTGCGTGCGGCCCACCGCCTGTGTGGCCGGGGGTGGACAGTGAAGTGGGGCCAAGTCAGGTGAAATCAGTCAAAGGGACCAAGCAATGGTCGAAGTCGTCAGTAGTACAAACATCAACAGTATTGTTGTACTCAAAAACCCCAAAGGCCTAGCAACCCCAACCTGCACACCCTCAACTTTGCAACACTACCAGCGCCTTTCAACAGTGCACATGGGCCTCAGATGTCTGCATGCCGGGGCGGGGCCATGCCTAGAATGACAGTCCACCAGCACCAACCCTCAGCTGTGACCCTATAACAAAACCTTGTACAGGTTGCATGCACTTGGACTTGCCTGCATGGCAGCATCAGATACGAGGATGGCACCCCCGCCCGACAGACCGCCTCGAGAGTCGGCGCACAGCGCGCGTGCCGCTGAGTATGCCTGGCCCGCCAGCCCTGCACGAACGCGTGTGTTCAGCATCAGAACTGTCACAACCACGTTGTTGATGTACATTGGTGAGTGAGTTGTAAGCGTGGCTGAACAAATGCGGTCAGCATGCGGGCAGAGGCTGACAGGCGGACCAGCTGGACCAGGCGCACGGGCTGGACAGATCGGCAGACCACGCAACAAGCCAACAGACAAGGCGCGCACTCCCGCCTCCTCCCCATCTCAGCCAGCAGGCAACCAGCCAACAGGTTCTGGGTCCCAGGTCTTCAGGGCTCAGGGTATCAGGGCTCAGGAGTGCAGCTGCCAACTGAAGGAGTGGCGCACCCGTGAGGAAGCGGCCCGAGTCGTGTGATGTGAACACAGAGCCGATGGCGAGGCCAGCGCAGAAGGAGAAGTGAGGCACCGGGTTCATTGCTACCACTCGCTCCAACGTCTCACGCATCTGTACAGTGAGCGGGCGGGTGGGTGTGTGAAATTGAGAGAGTGTGTGTGAGAGAGCGGAGGGGTGAGAGGAGGAGAGAAGGAGAGAGAAAAGAGAGAGCGCACGAGAGGGAGAGAGAGGGGGAGGGGAAGAGAGTAGACTGGGTGGGGGTGGGCGAGTGAGCAATCCAGTGAGTAGGGTACACCCAACACTTGAAGACTCTAGACCTTGCAACCACCGAGCCCCGCACGTCAACCCCTGAAACGTGTGAGGAGCTGAGACATCCCTGAAAAGACCCCAAACCTGTAGCCCTGTAAATCCAAATCCTCCCATCCCAGCCCATCGTTCTGTTTTTACACCCCAGGCAGGCATCCACCCCCAGCACTACTTCCAGCGTCCCATCCCTGCTCTCAACCTTTTTAACCATCTCCAACACATCTCTGGCACACTCTCTCCAGCACATCTCCAAGCACTCACCTCCAGCAGCGCGTCCGCCACCACGCGCACCACCGGCCGCTTCCTATTCGACGGCTCCAGCTGCGCCAGCAAGATGTACTCGCAGCTCGCCCACCGCACGAGTGACAGGCCCGCGGTGTGCGCGGCCGCGCTCCACGCCACGACCGCGTCATCCAGCACGGGCGCCAGCACTTCGGACCCCACCTCAGTCTGACCGGGCAGCCGCACCAGCTGCGCATCAGGAGCGTGGAGGTGGGCGCGCATCCAGGATGAGAGGGGTTCACCATCGGACCAAAACAGTGGGGGGCCGCGTGTGCGCAAGGGGATTTTAGACAGAAACGAGGGGGCGCACCCGCAAGGGGACAACCCCCCGAGAGAGGTGCACGCGTAGGAGCGGGTTCCAGGTTCGCAGCATCAGCGCATCAGGCTTGTTAAGCAATCAGGCAACAGGAGTAAAAGGAAAAGCCTCCACACCTGGATACACGCCACGCATGCAGCCTCCATCATCTCTGTGTGTGCTCTGTGAGCAGCCAGCTGCGCTGCTGCCTCCCCACTCAGGTCCAACACTTGCAGGATGTCGGCCGATGCCTGCAAGCAGTGGGTCAGTCGGTTTGTAGTTGGTCGGTTGGTCAATTTGGCTGATTGGTCGGTTGGTCGGTTTGGCTGATTGGTTGGTTTGGCTGTTCTTTAGTTGGGCGGCTGGCGAATTGCTTGGCTGTGGCGAGAGCGCCCTGCGTGCTGCTGGAAATCGATGGTGGTGGCGTGGCTGTCAGGCCATGGCCTTGCGGTGAGTGTCCTTGCGGCATATGGCCGTGGCTGTTTCCGCGTGGCATAGCCTTCTGTCATCAGAATCAGATATTCTTCTGTCATCAGTCACAGACCTCCCTCCGTCCAGAAGTGTCAGATCAGAGTGAGCATATGATGCATACGTCTGCCATCGGCGCTCACAGATCAGCTGTTTGCTGTAGTGATCTGATCACTCTCCTTGGAAGCAAACAGCTGCACCTGCCAGGTCGTGCAGCCGCCGACCAGGGGCACCCCACTCACGTTGACCAGGTCCATGGCAGCCGCGTGCTTGACGCGTGCCTTGCGTGCTGCAGCCTGCACAGCACGCTGAGTCTCCACCTCACGCACCTGAGGCAGAGGCAGGACACACACACACACAAACACGCACGCTCCTCATCATGCAACTTTCCAAACCAGCATTAAAATCCCAAATAAACCCTGCAAACACCCCGTGAAGTGTTTGTGTACCGGTGTCAATGTACCTTTACTTCAACCTTGCCTCCCCCACTTCACACCTCACACACACGTGGTACACAAACTGGTGAATGCATACTCACAGGCAGTACAAGCAGTACACACACACAACATGCGGTGCGCTCGACACCACCAGCTCAAAGGCGTACAGGAGGTTCATGCAGGGGGCGATTGGCGGTACAGGCGGTACATTGATTGTGACATTGATGGCGGTACATTGATGACAAGCAGTACATGTACCGCACCATGGCCTCAAGCTGCGCAATGGATTCGCTGCCACTCTTGCTGGCGGCACGCAGCCAGGATGATGACACTCCCTGGGGAAGCCCCGCGTACGGGTCAGGGGCTGCGCAGTACAGGCAGTACAAGCAGCAACACAGGCAGCAGCACAGGCGGCGTTACATGTGGAGACGGAGTGATAGTGGACCTCAAGACGTAATGGCTGCAAATGCGTTGCATGTTCCCACAGTGGTTGGTGTGGCCCACGTGACGCATGACGTACCATGGATGCTGCCTGGTGCGCCGTGCATGGCAGCCCTTTTCCGCGGTTCATGCATCTCAGCCCCACGGGCCCACCGGCCGCCAGCTGCATGCTGCTGCCGTCAGCGCACATGGGGGTCGGCGGTCCCATCCCCGGCCTGTCCTGATGTCCACCGTGCAACCATGTAGACATGGCAAGGGCATGGCGATCGCACTGCTGCCGGCCGCACCTGGAACGTCCCCGTTCTTGTCTGAAGAGGCCACCCCGCTCCTCAGGTCCTTCAACCGAGCCTTTTGAGGTGCCATACCTCCCAGCAGCGCCGCTGTCAGCGCCTCCTGTGCCCGTGCATTCTCTGCAGCCTCCAGCTCCAGTGCCCTTTCTCCACTAGCCAGCGATACAAAGGCACTGAATTGGTCGCCCGCTGCACGGGGGGGCAGCCAGGACGACTTGCGCCCGTCTGCACGGGGGCCCCTACCTAGTGTGGGTGGGATGTGCACGCTATCATACGACTGCGCCAGGACCACCTGTAGTGAGAGCGAAAGAGGGAGCACGAGAGATAGGGAGAGAGAGAGAGAGGAGAGGAAGGGTCAGGTTACAACACAGCCTTGAACCCTAGGGAGGGCAGAGGGGCCCAAAGCGCAGTGTACGGCACTGTTTGAGCGATTACAGCAGTTGCAGCTTGTTCCAACACAGCCGTCGTAGCAGTTACAGCAACTGCAGCCGATACAGCAGCAGCATGAGCAGGAGCCAGCAGCTGCAGCTGCGTGCGGCAGCAAAAAGAACACCATGGTCCCGCACCTGCCGCGCACGCTCCAGCAAGGCGTCACGCACTGCAGCACCTGAGACAGCTGACGCGAGCTCAGCCAGCGCGCCCTGCTGCGCGCGCAGCTTGTGGAACAGCCGCAACGTGAGCGCGTCCACACACATCGTGAAGCGCTGCGGGGGGGGGGGGGGGGGGGGGGGGGAAAGGG
>BDCZ01000042.1:95445-143238 GCA_001662365.1 Chlamydomonas applanata
GGTTCATGAGGCGTGTGGGCGTTCACGGGGTGAAGGTGCCCCGCTTCAGGCAAACGTTTGGGGGATCTATGGGTTATGGTCTGCTCGTATGTATAAAGCTCACCTGTTGAGGCACGCACAGCACGAGCACGTTGGCCGAGGAGACAACGCAGCTGACAGCCAGCCGCTTCTCCCTCAGCCCATCATCACCCAGCACCGCGCCTGGCCCACGCCGCGCGAGCACCACGCGCTGGCGCGGCCCCGCATACAATAGGGATGCTGCGGCGGCCGCAGCGCCGCCTGGCGGCCTGTGGTGCACACAAACAAATATCACAAGCAGGCAGACATGGGACCAGCCATTTCCATGCATGGAGTGGTTGAGCGCCTGCTGCATGTGCTGCTGAAGTATGTGTTATCTTATCGTGGGTATGGGCATGAAGCGTACGCATGTTCCATCTGCGAATAGTTGTTCCACTACGGCATGCCATCGGCATACCATGCCAAACACGCATTGATATTCAGCCATCACATTACCCTCACGATCCCTGGGCAGCTGTGCCTGCTCTGGCCTCAATCCTCAACACAGCGCACCCAGCGTCCAGGCAGCCAGCTGACCAGCCAGCCCCTGCACTCACTTGTCCGATTGGGAGGGGGGTGCCCCAGGCATACTCGTGTTGTGTGAGGCGCGCAGTGAGGCGATGGTACCGCCTGCACCGCCTGTTGTACTGCCTGTGCTGGGCAGTACACCCGCTGCAGATGCCAGCATCGCGCTTTCCAGCACATCCCGGTCCTGCAGGTGGTTGATAAAGTGGTTGGTTGGTTGGTTGCTGGGTGTTTTGTGATGGTTGCCTGGGTAGCAGCCTTGTGTCAGTAGTTGGTTGGCTGCACCTGAGTAGATGCTCAGCTATCAGTGCTGTCACATGCAGGGGGTACTGCGCAGCCAGCCCTACATAATCGGGGCTCCGCAGTAAGTCTTCCCTGCTGTTGTACTGCGCCCTCCATACCACTGAGATACACCAGCTTCACAGAGCAGTACAGCCAGTAGCGGCAGTAGCAGTGTCACCTGTGTGAGCGGTACGTCTGCCACGATCTCCACCTCGCCCTCAAGAAGGAAGTACACGTTGGCGGCTTCGGAGCCCTGCAGCGGTACGGTTTATGTGAGTGCAAGGAAGAGCAAATGCAGTACACTTCTGGTAAATGTTGAGGATATATACATGCAGTCCGGGTGTGATGCATGGCAGAAAAAACACACGCTCAGGCCCATATGCTTGCCAAAACACTGTTGTGTGCGGTGTGCTGGATGCAGTGCAGCCGTGTGCAAAGCCATTGTACGGCTTACACATTCAATTCTTTGGAACGAGGCATTGCGCGCTCTCACAAACACCCAGCCACCAGGCGTGCGCGCATCACACACGTACCTGTGTGAGCACCGCGTCGCCCCGTGAGAGTTTTATCTCACTGAGGTGGCGGCCCAGCTTGAACAGCTCCTTGAGGGGCGTGTGGCGCAGGCAGGGCACGCGGCAGCACGCATCCACCGCACGCTCTAATGCCAGGTGCGCCTGTGGGTATCAGTGTCGGATGCAGGAACCAATCTGGGAACCAATGTCAAATGTAGGGTCACTGCCGGACGCAGGGATCCATGCCATTTACGTTCAGGATATAAAAGTTCAGGAGCGGTGGTTTGGGCTGAGGTGGCAGGGGAGGGAAAGGGAGAGCCAGGGGGCCGGCAAGGAACAGAAAGAAGAGTACAACCAGCAATACACAGTGCACAGTACACAGCAGTTCAATACTGTGTCACTACAGCTCATGACCCCACAGGGCAGTTGGCGCGCTGCAGCATAGGCGCAATACCGTTCCACACCTGCATGCGCATGGCTGTGCGGTACACGGGCTTTGACACCAGCAGCAGCGCCGTCAGCGTGTTGGGCGCCGTCACGGCTGCAAGTGCCCGAACTGGAATCTCAACAACGCCCGCGATGCCCCCGCCACCAGCAGCATTGCTCACCTCCCCCGTGCCAGCCTGCGGCACAGGCACCACTCACCCACTCGCATCGTGCTTGGGGGCCCAGGATTGGTGCAGCGCAGGACAGGGTATTGGAAGCACGCAGGCACAGTTGCAGAGTGCTGAGAGCTGAGAGTGCAGAGAGCTGAGCACAAGACGGTTGGTGCCAGACTAGGTCTGCCGAGGCTCGGTCTAAGCAGCACACCCTCAGCGGCCATGTGGAGTGATGGAGGATGCAGGCAAGCAGGCAAAGCCCCATCGCGCATCGGTGTTCGTCCTCCCTTTTCCTTAGCCAGCCCTTGTGCGCGAACAAACAAAGCGAAATAAGCATCAAGGACCCAGCCCATCTCTTCGCTCATGTTCCCTTGGGCCTGAAAATACAAAAGAAGAAGCAGCCACGAACCTCGTGCCGGCAGTCCAGGTCCCGTCCAGAAAACGAGTCCCCCACGCTCGCATCATTGACAGAGACTGTAGGAAACATGGTGGTGGCAGCCGAGACGGGTGCACCCGACAGACTGAGATTCACAGGCACGGCTTCCCCAATGGAGGAAAAGCGGTGGCCGGGGCCACCCATGAGGGACATACGCGTCCCAGTCCCCGTCCCACGGCCAATCGCGGACGCGGAGGAAGAAGTGGCGAGGGCGGCGGCTGCGAATGGGTTCAGCCCGCCCCCGTTTGCACGAGCCCTGGCCATCCAGTAGTGCTCCGCCTCAGCCCGGCCAGGCACATGGTTGTTGTGCACGATGCTCACCACCGTGTGCCAAAGCCGGGTGGTGACTGCGTGCGTGTCGTACTGTGCACCCAGGCCGTACGTCGTCTGAGTGTCTGTGCGCCGCAGCGCCCGCGCGCCCGCCCCACCGCCACTGCCATTACGGGGTGTGGGGGTCATCATGACATTGCCTGCGGTGCTGCCTGGGCTGATCAGGCCCCCAGCACCTGCGGCTGGTTGTCCGCTGTGTGAGCGCGGGCGGCTCTGCATGTGCGCGGGGCCCCCGCCTCCCGGGCCGAACCGGCTCTTGCCCATCACCTGCTGCAGGACAGTGACAGCAGGCACAAGATGCTGAGCAGGTCAGTTACGCGAGCTTTGCCACGTGCAGCTGCCAACAAAACAGCAGCAGCCCCGCTCCTGAACCACCAGCCAGCTAGATTGCAGCATGCCGCTGCTCCGCATGGCAGAACCGATTGCGACAGCCCCATGCGACACGCCCCCAGTTCAAAGCAGCGGCCACACACCCGCAGCTACCTAGGTGCCAACCCTTCACAATCACTGTGCCAGCTGCACAGCTGGACAAGGTCTGAAGCACCACCCAAGTGAATCCCGCAGGCTGCACAACGCTGCACACGCATTGCAGCCCGCACCTGCTGCTGCTGTGGCGATGGCGCAGGGCTGGGCATCGAGAGCAGGGATGGGCCAGCACCAGTCATGGAGGGGCGCATGAACAGGGAGTCCTCTGGACCCACCAGGCTCACCTCCTCCGCCAGCCCCACTAGCTGCAGGTGAGATTCAGAGTTGAGGTTCAGCCATTTAGGAGCTAGAGGAGCACAGGGTTCAGGAATCATGGTGGTTCGGGGTGCAGAAGTGTGTGTGTGCGTCTGCCACGCGCACCAGCTGCACATGTGTATGCGTGTGTGCTACTTGCTCACGGCCACAACCTGTCTGCCCAGCGAGGCACATGGACGGGTGGTGGATGAATGTAAGCGAATGGCAACTGCTGTCATGTGTCTGATCTCTGACGTGAGATGCTGCAGGGAACGAGACACACCCTCGCTTACTCCCTGCAGTCGCCCACGGCATTGCCCTGTCAGAACCACTCCCAGTAACAACGTGGCCTGCCCCTCCCCAGTACTTTCCTACTTAATTGTTGTGTGTGAATGACCTGGGCCGGTGCCCCTCATGGCATGCGAAGTGATACATGCGTCACCACGTCCATCCATGCGTGCACACACGCACCTGGTCCGCCGCTCGTTGCACCATGCACCGCAGCACTGGGTCTGCAGGGTCTGCCATCACGCACCGCATGCGCCCCGACACCACACTCATCACAGCTGCAGCATCAGCGCCTGCAACACAAACACAGGTATGCAACAGGCCCACCATACATACAGGACTGCATCACGGTATGCATGTGTCAATGCCAAGGCGTGCCATGATTTATCAGGGGTGTGTTGGGTCATCAGCAGGGCTGTGGGGAGGCACATGCTGCTGCCAGCAGCTCTGGAGCTAGGCACGCCAACACACCAGCACATGGCACATTCATTTGCACGCAGCATGCATACGGTACTCAAAACCCGGCATGGAAACGAGCAAAACTGGGGGATCAGTGAGTGCAAAACGGGCACGAGTGGAATAAGCACTCACCAGAGCGTGGCAACTCCACGCTGTCCCACACCACCAGGAGGGACACATGGGCCGCTAGGATCTCAAGCACTGGCTGAGCCAGCCCCGAGTACGCGCGGACCTGTGTGCGGGCGAGTACGTTATAAGCTTATAAGCTACGGACCTGTGTGCGGGCGAGTACGTTATGAGCTTATACATGAGAGTGAGTACATAAGTGTGCGTATGGTTCCAGACTTCTACGTTCTGGTGGGTTACGCCAGTTGATCCGCCCATGGCGTGCTCATTGATGCATCATGCAAGCCGGGTGCGTGAATGGACCAAGCAGCCAGCAGGCAGCAGGCGGTTGTGTGGCCGCAGCATGGGTGCACCTCAAAGGCACACCACGGTACCACAAACCCCGCCTGCCAATCCCGCCGCCACATTGCATGGCTGGTGCAGATGCCACCAGCATCATGGTATTTCTGGAAACAGCACACGGCTGTTGCTGCTCAGCAGGGTTCCTGAGAGCGTGGCGGGCCCAGACTGACAGAACCCCTCCAGCAAGAAGCAGACCTGTGCCCCTGCCACTGCTGCCACTACTGCCACTCCTGTCACCGCTGCCACCAAGGCCACCGCGGCCACCGCCCCCTGCCACACTCTCACCGTGCGCAGCAATTCGACCAGCAATTGGATGTCAGCTGGCGTGCGCTGCTGGTGTGACTTTGCCAGTGCATCCTGGTATAGCCCCAGTCGCCGCTGAGCCTCCTGCACGCTGCCTTCAAACTGGGCATAATCCTGCGAGCAAGGCGGCAGCATCCATAGTCACTGACCCAATAGTGCATCGACTGACCGTGGGCACACCCGTGCATCCCCACAAATGGCATCCAGCCATGCACAGCCTGAGGTGACAATTTGCGAGGTGCCCAGGCATGTGATGTACAGGCACGGCATGGTGCGCTGGCCCCGGACCCGGACCGCATGCCGTGTGGCTGTATGGCAGAATGCATGCGGCATGCCATGCAAGCATGGCTCACACCTTCCATGCGAGCAAGGACGTCACCAGGGCGCGCTTCTTGACCTTGGCCATGAGGCGCCGAGCCTTTTCCATGGGGTCTTGCGACATACCCTCCATTTTCTTCCCACTCACAAACCCTGGCTCACACGAAGGTGGATAGTTTTAAAAATACATCGACGCTTCTGCATTATCGCCTGACTTCGTCACGTCCATCACCCGAAGTCCAACATGTTGAATGTCAATCACCAGGACCCAGAGTGCACGTACACAGTTAATTTTCCAGCACACAAACAGACCTGCTGGGCCCAGCACACCGCGACTTTCCGCGGTCACAGCAATGATTTCTGATCCCAATGCCAGCAGCTCCTACACGTGTGGTGCCACGTTGCACGTATTTAGAATACGTTTGTTGTAGGAATGCACTTACCTATCCTGCTCGCATGCCTGGCACTACAAGTCGCCAGGTGCAGCGAGGGAGATCTTGACACAGGGTTCGCGGGGTGTTTGTGGCACTGTAGTAACACGGGCTGCGCCCCGTTTGCGGCCCAGGCCCACAGGTGTCGTCAGGCACGAGCATGCACTGACTTCAACTATGAGCCCCCTTGGGAACTGGAGTTCTTCAGATGGAGCTGCGTGGATGACTGCAAGTGGGTTCAGCAGCGCAGCTACATGCACCTTCATGCACTTACGATCGTGGCGTTCACCTCATGCTGCATTGCCGGGGTGCAGCCCTGCATGCCGCTGGCCGCAAGCGGCGCGCATGACCTGCGTGCGCCATGCAGGTACCAGTGCATGGCGGAGAATGAGAACTTCCGGCGCACCCACCTTGGCCACGGTCCCATGAAGTATTACGGCAAATGGCCATTCAGGTGCTCGCCTGAGCGGTCACGCAGCCAGAGTGCCTTGCTGCTGCGTACATGCCCATCCGCGATGCCCATCCAAGCGGTTGCTTCCCCTGCTGTGCATGCGGCATGCGGCACATGTTTATGGCATGCAGTGCAGCGGCCTGAAGTGGCATGTGCCTTGTGGACTTGACTGAACCGAGGGAGTACATGCACGTGTTGAAGGTACAACGGCTGGAATGGGTGTTGAGATCAGCTTGCGTACTGACACAAGATGGTATGCCCCTGATCTGCCTGCTGTGGTCACGATTCTAATGAATTTGCACCTTTCATATCGTCATATGCCGCGCTGCAGGCGGGTATGGGGTATGCAGGAGGTGGTCTCAGTGGGATTCTCACTCCTGAACCTGCTGGCCCATGTGCACTGTCTGGCCAGCCTGCTACTGCTCATCCGACGAACAGCTCGCACAGCAGCAGCAGCAGCGGCAGCAGCGACAGCAACAGGGCACGCCGCAACTGGTGCAGCCGGCGGCAGCAACGACGGCGCGACGGCAGTGGCGGCATCATCATTCGCGGTGGCTGGAGGAGCGGGGCCCACAAAGCGTGTCGGGGCAGGGAACAGTGGGGGCGGGGCAGGGGGCCACAGCAGTAGCGCCTCTGCTGCTGGGCGGGACAACTCTCGTGCCCCCAGCAGAGGGGCCTCAGGGGCCGCTGTCCGTGGCCCGTTGGTATACCCATACACCTGGCTGTGGGTGGTGTATGGGCTAACGCATATGAATGCTTGGATCTGGAGCGCCGTGTTCCACTGCCGTGACACGGCTGTGACGGAGCGGTACGACTACGTATCTGCGATTCTGGTGGTGGCGGTTGGGCTGGCAGTAGCGCTACTGCGTGTGCTGGGGGCACAGCGGCCAGCGGCTGCAGCAGTTGCAGTGTTGGGGGTGGCCAGCGGTACGGCGTACCACATTCACTACATGCTGCTGGTCAAGTTTGACTATGGGTGGAATGTCAAGGTGTGATGGGAGCGATGCAATGCGTGTGTGTTGCGTGATACGGCAGTGCCTGCCACTGGTAGGGTCCCCTGTCATTTGCCATGGGGTATGACCCAAATGACACGCCGTGTTATTATTATTATTATGACCCAAATGGCAACACCCATCTCGACTCTCACACATCACATGCCGTGACTTGAGCAGCCCTTTATCGTGCTGAACGTTTCAACATCATCTCGATGCCGACATCGCAGGTCTGCGTCGTGGCAGGCCTGGCAACAGCACTTCTGTGGGCCGTGTGGGTGGCTGTCACCCGCCACCCAGCCCGCAACAAGCTGTGGCTCTTTTTGGCCGCAGCACATGCAGCTCTGCTCCTGGAGGTGCTGGATTTTCCGCCGCTCTTTGCCAACACGGACGCGATGGTGGGTCTAGAGCCTGCCCGCGTCCTGATCAACACCTTTCTGCATAGTATAGTGATAATCGTTGGATGTTTGTACTACCACATCATGATAAGAAAGCCATGCCGCGTGTGACGAAAGCAACCCTTGCGCGTCGGGATGGGCTGTTCTGTCGTGCGGTATGCCTGGGGGTGCCCACTGCCGCACAAAGAGCTCGCTCGTGACCCAGCGCTCCATGCGACCTGCCGCTGGTGTTGGCGGCAGCCAGCAACACCCCTGCTAACATGCATGGCTGTATGCGTTTGCAGGGTCCTGATTATGACCCGTTGTCCGGACTGGGGCTGCTGGATGCGCACGCAGCATGGCATGCGGCCACTGTGCCGCTCACCTACATCTTCTATGCCTTTCTCAGAGCAGATGTGCGCACGTGGGACACACCCGTGGGTGTGATGTAAGGAGTCGCGCGCACACGCACCAGCAGCGGGTCGCCAGGGCCCTGGCAGTTCGGGGCATGCAGCACGAGGGGTTGGTAGAGGCTGGCGCGTGCGTGGCCCAGACCACACCCTTCAGCAGCAGTGGGGAACTTCTAGACAGCTCTGGTCGGGCTGTGGGGCCTAAGTGCACGCGTGGCATACTGTGACAAGAGGGAGAAAATGTAACATGTGAGATATACGATAGGACGGGCAGCCGGTTTGCTGGTGCATGCAGCAATCAGTCTTACTGCAACCAATTGCCCGTGGCTGTGTTGCCAAACGTAAACCCTAAACTCAGCAGAGGTAATCGATTACATAAGAAGTAAACTCTGGCAGGCACATGCAGGGGCTCAAATCTAGCATGGCGGATACGTTCCCTGTTACGCCTAGGTGCGTGCGCAAGGAAGCTGCATGCACTGTAAAGCGTGGGCAGGCACGCTGAGCAGAATAATTTGTTGGACATTGGCGCTTTAATGTTTAAATAAGAATGCTGGCGGAATTTGCTGGGAGCGTTTGGCAGAGGAACGGTTTGGTGGTGGGTTTCATGTCAGCCGCTGCGGCTCCCACATGCACGCTGCATCTGCAAACAGCAGTACACAGCGCCTGAGCTGCACAGGATTTGATCATGCCCCAGCCCGTGCACCAGCCACGCCCGTCGCACTGCATCCGGGTTTGCATGCTGGGCGCGTTCTTGACTTGCCATGCGTATGCTGGTTGCACATGCGCACGGCTGCCAAGCTTGGCTGCTTGGGCTGACTGCTGGCTGTGCCCTGTTGTTGATGTGTGATTGCAGGAAGCTGCGTGTGCTGTGCCTGCACAGCTTCAGGACCAGCGCTGCCATCTTCCAGCAACAGCTGCAGCGCGCTAAGCTGGACGAGCGGTTGGGGGATCTGCTTGACCTGGTGCGTGCGCTTACTTCAGTTCCTTCCTTGCTTAATGTGCTTGCTTGGAATGGTGTATACCTGTCGTGTCTGTGTCAAATCCTATGTCCGGACCAAAGTGCCATGGCTGGAGGCTGTGGTTGATGCAGGGCTTTGAGGGGCCGCGGGTATGGCGGAGGATGGCTGGCAAGGCCGCCTTGTGTTGCGACGCTAGCTGCTTGCAAGGCTGCGGTACAGGGCAATTCCAAAAGCAATCTGTGCTCATCATCAGCGGTTCCACGCTCAAAGCATGGGACATGACACACCGGCTGCGTGCACACTGTCTGTGTCCACACTGGCTGACATCTGCACACAGGTCTTCATTGACGCGCCCAACCCGGCCAGTGGCCAGATCCCACGCGACGTGGCACCGTACTTCCAGGGCCCTTACTATGAGTGGCTCACAGTGGAGCGCATGGTACGCCAGCAGCTGCATGCCAGCAGGCCTGCCTGGCAGCGGCCCTGCCTGGCTCAATGCGTCATGCGGTCTTGCATGCGACAGTACGCAATCAGCTGATCATGTTACATTCTGCCAATTCTTACAATCCAAATTCTTACAATGGCATGACCGTGCAGCCATATGCCCCTGCCCATGTGTAGAGTGTCTAACTCCTCGCCGATGCTGCACTGCACCACTACAACCGGGTCCTGTTGGTGGGCCGCACTTTTGCACATGCAAGCACGCCGGTGTGCGTTGCATCACTGCTGCAAAACTGTTGTACCGCTGTACTGCAGGGTGACCGCCTGGAATTTGACGAAGTCAAGATGGAGCGGTCGGTGGCGGCCGTGTCACGAGTGATGCACGAGCAGGGCCCTTTCGATGGCCTGGTGGGTGCTTGGCTGCCTGCGAAAGCAGCACACACTGTAGAAGTGTCAGTTGAAGTATCAGTAGAAGTATCACTGCGGTTCACTAGGTGCTTCGCCGGGCACAGTGGCATGTACAAGGACAGCGGGTGTTGCAGGGCTGGGGCCAGGCACCACAACAGCACGCAGCGGCAGCCTGCAGTAGGCAGCTTGTCAGTGGTCGACTGGTTGTGCACGGCACTCAACCTCCTGCCAGCATGCCGATGGGCTTGCAACAAGGGGCAGGGTGGTGGTGTGGGTTGGTTTTCGTAGGGGATGCCGTGTGTTATACTTTACGAACCAAGTTCCACCATGACACTATGTGCTGTTCAGATGGGATTCAGCCAGGGCGCAATCATGGCATCTTCGCTGGCGGCGCTGCAGCGGGCGGGCGATGGGCTGCAGGTGGGTGTCAGGCACGCATGGCACAGCGCGGCATGCAGACCATGCACCCAGCATGGATTGCTCACAGCATGGTACTTTGCGCATGCATGGAGGGCTGCATGCGTGGGCTGCGAGCCAGCATGGACAGTACCCCTGTACCGCTGTGCTCGCGTCCATGCACTAGAGTTCCTCTGTTCATTTTGATCGATTGCTCGCTTGCTCAAATTCATCAGGCCGTGGGCACTACTGTGTGTGCACAGTGCGCGTCCCGCTGCTTGTGGTGGGAATGTGAGAGTGGAGGCTGATGATCATGTGCCAGTCTTGGAAGCTGAAGGGTCCGGACAGCCGCGCAACACACCTGAGCGATGCTCTCATGCCCTGCCATCCCTGCCCTGTAGGACCTGCCCATGCTCAAGTTTGTGGTGCTCTTTGCGGGGATGCGCAGCCGATACCCAGGCCATGCAGCTGCATTTGCGAGCAAAGTGCCGATCCCCTCACTCCACATCTTTGGTGACAGGTGCGGTACAAGTACTTTTTTGGCTGGCATCGATCGGGACTGGGGCAGGGTCCGGCATGCATGTGCATCCGATTGACCGGCCAAGTGACTAGCAGGTTGTGGGCGGCGGCGACAAGGCGGGGAGCCTAGGATGTGGCTTGTAGCTACAGCAAGAGCCAGTCTCTGTGCTGCGGCGCTGCAGTTCGGACGTAGCTACACATCCTGCCGCGCTGCGCACCCGTCACTAGGCACTGCCCCACTGCTTCTGCACTCGCTTTGCGTGTGTGGCTGGCGTGCCATAGCCCCATACTGTGCTCCAGCAAGGTCGCAGCAGCTGAGTTCTGCACATGTCGCATGACAATGCTCGCGGGGACGATCCGCCTACATGCCGGGCCGCATACCTGTTGCATGCCCAAGCATGCAACTTGACAAACAGCGGTGTCTGCTTGCGGTGCTGCTGGCTCGCTACAGGGATGAGCTGAAACACCCTCACTGCCTGGAGCTGGCGGATGCGTTTGCCAACGCCATTGTCATCACGCACACGCGCGGTGGGTGACATTGGCAGTGGCAGTGGCAGTGGCAGTGGCAGTGGCAGCAGCTTGCAGTAGCAGCAGTTGCAGTAGCAGTTTCCTGCCGCTGGGGCCTTCCTGACGCACTGTTCCTGCTGGTCAATCTTGCTGAACTTGCGTGTACGCCTGTCTAAACTCACGAACAGATACCCTGACATGCAGACTTCCCCAGGCATCACGTTTTCAGCATACTCTCATCATCATCCATCTTTCGTGTCTGCGCGTAGGCCATGTGGTCCCACCACTGGATGGTCATCAGTTGGCGGTGTTCCGTGCTTTCCTCACGACCTTTGCATCTGGCAGCCCACCCCCCGCACCCAGCATCACGGGGGAGGGGCACACAGGCCAGCTGCTGCACGTGCCTACATCAGCAGCCATCGAGGGGAGGCCGGCAGCTGGGGCCGGGACGGCTGTGGTGGGTGCAGGGGTTCAGGGGCAAGAGGTGGTGGGTGGGTTGAGTGCTGGGCATGGCGCACATGCAGCACCAGGCAAGCAGGCAGTGGGCCAAGCAGCAGCTGATGATAACATACACCAGGCAGATGGGGAAGCTGCGGTCGCACATGCGAGGCTCTGACAGTCACGAGGTGATTTTCTTGAATGATGCACTGGGTGCACTGTGATCCCTGAGCCCATGCCTGCAGCACCGGAAGCCGTGCTTGGACGAAGCCGCTGTAATGTGTGGAATTCGGGGGAACCTGAGCGTGACAGCGGCCGGTTATTGTTACACAGGCTGAGGCGCAACGTACACTGGAACAGCGAACGCGGCCAAGGGAAACCGGCCCAGCCTGCCGGTGTCGATCAGGTATCAGCTGCACCTGGGCGGGCGTTTCATGTGGTGATGAAGCTGAGCTGAGGTGATGCTGTCATGCCTGAGGAAGGGAAATGCCATGCAAGCACGCGCTCTCTTCATGTGCTCACGTGTAGTGTTGTTGTGTGGCCAGGTGTGGCCAAAGAGCAAGGCCTGCAAGAGCGCCATTGACCCCTGCTCATCTTCATGACCATAAACACTTAGCTCCTGTTGCTCGGTAGCAAGTTCACGTGCGCAAATACCATCGTACCACACAGCTGGGCAGCTGCAATCACAGGGCTGTGACCAAGGGCGTGGCTACCGGGACTTGACTTGACGTGTTGCAGCGTTTCCCATTAGACGAGGTGCTGCGATTCCTTAGAGGACAATGGCTACTGGGAGGCAGAGGACAATGGGCAAATTCATGATGACCGCAACATCAGGATCTTGAATCAGCTCCAGCTTGCAAGCGCTACCAACCCAGCTGGCAGTACACCTCACTGCGCCACATGCGCCCCACTGCACATGCCCCTGTCACACCCGGCCAGCATGTGTACGTCGGTACAAGAGCCTGTTGCGCGCCGCGCCCCCGCATGGACACCCACCAGCAGTACGCCCATTGTACGCCCTGGGTTGAGGCATTCTTCATCCTGTGGCCTGGACTGTATGGGGGCAGTGGGGCCTGCATGGCACCGCCTCGCCAGCACCTGCTCCCCCCATGTCCTCGTCAGTCGTCACCTGGTGACCGTGGCCCTACCATACACTGCATGGTGCAGCGCTGCAGCCAATGCGAACGTTTGGGAGCAGAGGCAGTGGGCGCATGCACCGTGGGCACCACCGTCAAGTGTGCGTGTGCTGTGGCAGCATGCATTGCTCTACCATTGCAGACTTGAACACTGCCACAGGGGCCTAACTGGTGAATACCAGCGGCCTTTTCCCTGATAAACGCATGCTCTGTGCTGTGGTACGAGATCACAGCACGCAGCAGATGATCCAGTGATTTGGCATCCACCGTTTGCAGGTAAATGTAGTGCTCATGTGGTCATGCATTCGACAGAGGTATTTGAAGATGGAACGTCAGCGGTGGGCTGCGTGTTTGCACGTTCGACGTGTGCACATGGGAGCGCACACATGGTATATGCTGGATTGTTGTGAGTCACCAGGCAGGCAGGCATGCTGGGGGAGCAGGTGAATGTGTGTGGCTGATTGTGTGGTTTGTGGACAAGCTGCAAGCGATGGCCTTATTATTGCCTCAGGTTTAGCAGTGTCCTGTTTAATTGGTTTCTGTTCAGCCAGCGGCCCAGTGCTAATGTTTAGGTTGATAGCTGGCACATGGATTGGGTGTACATGCAGGGCCAGGTACAGGTCACTGATCCACCATGGAAGAGCTGAAATCTGCTTTTTCAACTGTGCTTGTCGTTTCTGGTTGCCATAACCCTGGCCATGACCGCCACGAAAATGAGTTGTGAGGGCACACCTACCGCTGTGCTCCAGCTCCCAGTCTGTGCCCTATGCCCTGTGGTTGCTCCATGGGTTTGCAAAGGAGGCATAAGCAGCAGATGCGTGCAGTTGAGTAGTATGACAAGGATAAGGAAGATGAGGACTGTGCCAGCCAAGCTTTTTGAACCTAATTGTGTGTTGCCTACTTGTCACCCTCCGGCAAGCAGATGAATCTGTGAAACGTCGTGTTATTGTTATCAACTACTTGTCACCCGCTTAACTTTTGCTTGGTAAGTTGCTTGTGCATTCAGATGCGGCGTGGTGCCTATTGTGGCTGCCATGCGTCTCGCATTCAAATGCCTGACACAGCTGGTTGCATGATCATGTGCCTACACGTCATACGTGTCTTGCATGCCTGAACCCGGCTGGTTGCATAGTTCAGTATAATTGCAAGGGCATGGGTGAACTAGTTAGTCTTCAATTTATGTAATTTGCTAGATGGACATTGCATGAACCTGAGCGCTAACCAAGGTTGCAGTGCATGCAGGACAATGAGAATATTGGGGACTGGGACTTTGGGGTTGGAGGATTGGCTTGCCTATGGACAGTGGGATAGGAATGGAATGAGAACTGGTTGAATGATGTGAGCCTGCCACATTTGGTTCAGAGCCTGCCACATGCAGCCATTGGCTCAAGCTGCTCAACTTTCGATTTGATACATGCAAGTGTTCTGGTGCGAGTGCTTTGGTGCGATCTGTTAAAGGGATTTTTGACCGCCTTCTTCCGATGCCCTCTCCCCCCTTGTCTTGTAAATAAAGCACCGACCCACAGACCTACACACCCATCATAATCATCCTGCTTGTAATCTCTTTCATCGGGGACCACGCCCTCGGCCCCCACCCCTACCACCCACTGATCCCGGCGCCCCACCCCGCCCACCTGCCGCTGGGCCCCCTCGCCCCGTACCCCCTCGGCCCCTTGCTTGCCCCTCCCGCCCCGCCCCGCCTCGCCCACGCCCCGCGCCATCACCCCCCTCACGCCTCCAGGGCGCCTTGGAGCTGGAAGATGAACGGCTTCCTGGCCGCGCCCGCCCCGCCTCCGCTTCCGCCTCAGCTTGTGCAATCGCTTGAGCCAGGACATCAAACTCTGACGCAAGCTGCTGCCTGCTCAGGCCGCCCTGGCCGCCCTTGGGGGCGACAGCGCGTGTGGCGTGTGAGATGAGGGCATCGATCGAGGGCCCCCCACGGCGGCCGCCGCTCTTGCCGGGCCCTGCACCGTCTTTGCTGCCGTCCCCGCCCTCGCGCTTTTCTGCCGCCTCCCGAGCCGCGCGCTTGGCGTCCTTTTCTGCCTTCTTGCCAGCATGAAATGCGGCGATCTTCCCAGCCTGCTCCCCAGCATGTGCGGCCAGAACCTCAGCGCTCACTCCACCTGTGCTTGCAGCAGGCGGACATGAACACATGGCAAAATGCTGGTACCAAATGATCTCCTGAACATTACTCAGTACTATGGATCACCTGATGACACGTTCTTATAATGCAATCCTGCATCACTGATACAATTATAAGGCAGAGCCTGGTTGCAGTGGAGCAGGTCTGGTGAAAGTGCAATGTTACAGAGACGGACATGCGTGCAGCCATGCAAGCGTAAAGCAGCAGACGGGCCCTGCCCTGCGTTGGTTGCTGCGTGCGCTGCCCACAATCAACAAGCATCTGGCTGTACAAACACGTTCAATACCCTAAACCCTAAAACCCTAAACACTAAACCCTAAAACCCTAAACCCTTTAGCCAGCCATGCAGTACTGTAGGAAGCAGTAGTATGAGCATGCACCCACCTTGAGCAAACAGCATGTACGGCCCTTGGGTGGAGAGCAGTACGGCTGCCCCATTGGCCCCAGCCTCTAGGTCTCCAGCCACCTTATGGAGCGCAGCTGGGTCCCCATTCAGCTGCACCTTGACTAGCGTGTGTGCAGCACACAGCTCCCCGAGTGACCGCCCGTGAGACTCCTGGGCGCCGCCTTTGCCAAGCTTCATGAGAGCACGGGAGCACGCTCCCCACAGGGTTGCCAGCTGCTCTGTCCCCAGGCCCAGCTGTGCGGCAGCAGGGGCCACGGAAGGTGGCTGAGGCACGCGCTGGGGTGCGGGCTGTTCAGGGGCACCGTCCGCCTGCAATCGGGGGCACCAAAGCTAGGCATAGGGGGGTGTGTGTGTGTGTGTTGGGGGGGGGGTGTTCTCAAGGCGCACAGGTGCAGCTGATGCCGTGGGCAGGGGACACGCATGCATGGTACAGCCTGGGTGGCCGCATGCCACCGTCCATGCAGACATGCCACTCCTAAGGCACCCATCGGTGAAACCCCTGTCCATACGTCAAGTTGCATTGCATTGCAACTGATGAATGCTGCTCACCTGACTTGAGGCAGCCACAACAAACCTTGCAAGCGAAGCAGTCGTCAGGGTCTGGCGACGGCCACAATCAGAAAAGGGCGCGAAGCATTTAGCTATAGGCACTGCTGTTGCGACACCTCCGTTGAATTGGCATCGAGCTTGCGATGCCGGCTGGCGTGTCAAGGGTGCCGGCGATAAACGCCACATTCTTCTTGCGAATGAATAAGAACAGCTGCAGTGACACGAACACACGATACACTGGATGCTGGTTGTGACTGCAATAAAACCCTCACAAAAGGTCAGTGTGGGCGTGCTGAGCATGCTGCAGGATCCGCCACTGCTATCTTCTCTGGACACTGCCATCTTACAGTCAAGGTACATAAGATACACACGTGTCTGTCCAGGTCCTGGCCCTTCATCATCGCCGCCACGGGCCATTCAAGTCCGCAGCCATGTTGCACACAGCGCAAGCTGCACAGAGCTCAAACCCAGGTAAACTCCATCAGCATGGCAAAAGAAGAACCAACCCCAGCCTGTATCACACAGCAAGTCGTTTATTGTTGTGCTTCGGCCCTGCTGCATGACTTGCTGGCAACAGCCGCTCCCTCAACCTCTTGAATGGCTCCTTCATTGCCCCTAGTCTATCACCTGCTATTTTCTTCAGACCCCGCAGCCATCCCCATCCCTTAAAGTACATCCCTATTAACAGCACAGCACTCATGAGCAGCAGGCATACCACGAAAGCTGCAGCCAGGCCCACAGCTAGTCAGCTGGTCAATGCCACAGGAGGTGCCCCTGGACTAAGTGAATTGCTACTGCCATTAAGGGCAGACTCCACTAGGAAGGCTAGGACCAAGCCCAGCAGGCAGCCCATCGCCACCTGTGTGGTGTGCAGCGCAGCCAGCGCCAGTATGTGGTCCACAGATCATACCAGGCAGGAGTAGGAATGTAGGATGCATTGAGCTGACCAGGCAGACCCGAGATGCCAGCACCGTGAGCTACTCACACACTGTGCACCACAACTGCCCGCCATTGCATTGTCCATCATATCGTACTAGCCACCCTGTGTACAAAACATTCCCAGGTGGTGCCAACACAGGTGCTCACAGTAGCACAAAGGCACCTGCACCCCTCCCCGTGTAGGCAGCACGCTGCTCCCCAACACCCGCAAAGTTCCGGTTACAGTAGCGGGCAAACACACCTGCAAGGGCGTGTGCCCCAGCTGCTCTCTTAGTGTATCACGTGTGACAGGGTGCTCCGGTGGCAGCTCACTGATGATGATGTTGAGCGCTGCGGCATGCCTCCCCGCATGCAGCCGGAGCCCTACTGCATCGTACCTGTGCAGTACAGTGGCAGTACAGCCAGCAGTAAAGCCACAGTACAGCCACATCACAACTCGCGTTTGGTGAATCAGTACAGCAACTGAGGGCAGCTCTGTTTAGGTAAAGACGTGTCCAACAAGGCAAACTGCAAACTGCATAACTCAGGCACCGCCCAGCACCCTCCCAAACTGCCAAGTGTGCGCAGATCTGCTCCATGCAGTACAGCAGTACAGAGCAGCACACAGGCTATCTGGGTAGAAGCAGCACAGCGCGGCATGTGGTGAGCCCCACCCAGGGTTGCCGCCACGCTCTCGCCCTTGCGCACATAGCATGGCATAGCCATACCATCACACGCACATGACGATGGCTGCAAACACAAACGCGATGGCAAAGGTGGACGAGCTGGTCCCGTCCCGCACGGCGATGGATGTGGCCAGGCCTGTGACGAATGCGCTGTGGGCGCTGGGCATGCCTGCAGCAATAGCAGATGGGTTGGGACACGCGGATTAGCGGCTGCAGGTGGGGTTGAGAAGTGCTGCCTGGACAGGGGCGCACCACAGCGTGTTGCACACGGGCTGCTCATCATTGTAACACCTCCTGCAGCTGTTGCTTCCTGCTCCATGTTGCTCCTGACACACAGCGCATGGCTCGTGTCTCATCGCTACCCTCACAGCCTGCAGCTGGCAGTACCCCGAGCAAGTGCACCCTCCCACGTCCAGCTGTTTCATGCCAGCTGATGTCCTCCACGTATTGACTCGATGCAAGCTGAACTCACCGCCTGACCCAATCAGCCGCTCCCACCGCCATTCGCGCGTCTCAAACCATGTCAGCAGCGTCTTGGAGATTTGAGCCACCGCGAAGCACAGCAGCGCGCACAACAGAGGGCTGCGGATGCGAACCCACGGCATCACATAGTGTACATCATGAACATGGGTGTGCAATTCTGCGCTCGCATCATGAAGCTGAGCAAGCGCATGGGCCCGACCCGTTCATGTGCATGTGGCCGCTAGCCTTCCACTTCCACAGCCATCACCCCAGCAGGCTGCACTGCACATGCCCACAAGCAAGCAAGCAGCCTGCATCCTGCGAGTGCTCCAAGCTGCAAAGTATATGCCACACGCCTGTTGTGGAAGAGGCCCACTACACCATGTCGCTCATTGGCGGCCAGCCCATCCTCGTCCCCGCCTCCGGATGAATTGCTGTGGATGCCCGACGCACGCATCTGCCTGTTAGGTCCTCCTGATACAGAACTACTGCAGTACCGCTGGCTCCTAATGCGCCTGTCGGCATCTTCCTGAGGGCGAGTGAAGCGGGCGAAAAATCGTGGGTGTGTCCAGGGTGATGACCGTTCTGCATCAGATCGTTTCTCCCAGCAGAGCGCTATTATTAAATTGGGTCAACCATATGCTTTAATCAACATCCAAAATGTCGGATGATGAAGATGAGCTGGCTGCCCTGCGCAGGGCCAGGGCGGAGCGTATGGGAGGCGCCGGAGCAACACTGGTACGCAGCCCTGAACCAAGGCTTCCAGCTGGTGCATCGATCGGGCCAAGGGTTTTCTGTTCACTGTATCACTTCGCAGACTGCGCTACGGGAGCAGCAACGAAAGGCGGAGCAAGACGCATCAAAAGCAGCGGATTATTTAGCAGATGGCGAACGCAGGTGTGGGGTGCACCTCCATGCACCATCGGCATGCGCACCATGCAGGCTCCATGCCAAGCCATTGCCACACCACGCCTTGTGCATGCCGTCCATGCTTGCGCTGCTGCACACCAGTTGTTGCCACCATCCCCGTGCTGGGCAGGCCTGCTGCACAAGCCGTCAGGCCAGCTGTCAGCGATGAGGAGGATGAGGAGGATGGGCCTGTGGTGGTAGAGGGCCCTGAAGAGGAGGACGCGCCCGAGGATAGAATGGATGACTCATTAAGAGCCCAGTTCCCCATGAGCTTTGGTAGGTTCAGCTGGGGATGCAGGGTGCATGGGATAGGACCTGTGTGGGCAACCTGCCACGTACTGCAGTAGGCAGCGGCTGCCAATGGCATGAGCCGTTGAGGTGCACGCCGCATGCTGTTAGGGGAACAAAATGCAGCGATACACACAGCTGGGGCTGGGACAAAGAGGGAACCGCAGGGGCCACGGTGTCGTTTATGCATGCAACCCAAACAGCAACGAGCAAGGTATGTCCGTGCATGCCTGACCAGCCAGACACGTTCTGCATGTGGGTAACATGCCTGCGGCTGGTCCCATAGCTTACATCCCACCGGGTGGGCCCCCTTCCCCAACCCCAACCCCAACCCCTCACCCCCCACCCCCCACCCACCACACACTTGCTCTCGCTCGCTCCCACAGGTGAGCAGGAGATCAAGGTGGCAAAGCCGGACGAGGTGTTCGGCAAGCACAAGCGCGCGGACGCGGGATCGAAAGGCTTTGGCCCTCCCCGGCCACCCCCCCGTCCAGGGGCCGGTGGGGGTGGCAGCGGATTCGGACCCCCGCGGCCCCAGACACGGCCAGCAGCTGCCTCGGACCAGTGGCCAGGTGGGGAGGCGGAGGGGGGGGAGGATGTGGTTGGGCCGCCTCCACCACCGAGTGATGAGGGGGAGGATGGGGGGGAGGAGGCGGATGTGGGGCCTCCCCGGCCCCCTCCGGGGTCAGAGGATGGGGAGGCAGGGCCTTCAGGGGACTATGACGACGAAGAGGAGGAGGAGGAGGAGGATCCTTACCAACTACCAGTCACACATGAGGTGGCGTTGGGCAGTGCACATGCCAAGGCGGTCACGTGCTTGGATCTCGACCATACTGGCAGCCGCCTGGCCACAGGGTCATTGGATTACACCATCCGGTTGTACGACTTCAACGGCATGAAGAGCGACATGCGCGCATTTAGGTGCGATGGGGGCTGCGGGGGCCAGGGCTGGATCTGGGCCTCGGTCACGGCCGCCCACACACCTGCCCACGCACCGCGCACGCTTACACCCACCCATCCACGCACCGCACACAGACACACCCACATGCAACACCTGCCTTTCCCCATGCCACATGCAACACCTGCCTTTCCCCCCACCCCTGCTTGCACATGCCAACCTGCCTTGAACCTGCCCTAGGGAGTTGGAGCCTCAGGAAGGCCACCCAGTGCTGGCAGTGTCATGGTCGCCTAGTGGCGATGCACTGCTGATCGTGACGGGGTCTTCCAAAGCCAAGATCATTGACCGCGACGGGCTCACGCGCGGGGAGTTTGTGCGCGGCGACATGTACATCAGGTGTGTTGTGCGCGTGCGGGGCAGGGGCAGTACGAGTACTGCTGTGTAGTGTGTACTGCCTGGCAGTGTATGTGTTTTGCGCGGTGTGGCGCGGTACAGTGGAGTGCGGCATGGGAAGCAATACAGTGCTGGTTGCGGTACGGTGCGGTTATGTGGTACATGGCTGATTGGGCTTGTTGTACTGCTGTACTGATGTATTGTATTGCACAGGGATATGAAGAACACCAAGGGCCACATATCAGGGCTGATGGGCGGCCAGTGGCACCCCACAGACAAACACACGGTGCGTGCGGCACTGCGCAATGCAGCCATTGCAGTACATGGGATGGACGCACTGCCCCTGCAGCGCCTGTGTTTGGGCACAGGGCACAGCACATGGCAAGCCAGGCACAGCACTGCATATGTGTGTACTCTGCACCGATGTGTGATCGATGCTGAGTGAATGTATGTTAAGTGTAATGGAGTGAGCATGCAGTTCTGGTCGCGGCCTTGCCATGTCCCGGACTGGGTCAGTTGTCCTTGACCCACAGCCGCTGACCCAGAGCACGGATTGAGGTGCAAGGTCACTGCAGATCGTCGCGTGTCAAGCTTATCACGCCAACCTCACACATCTGTCCATATCACATGCCTATGACGGGTGACGTTGCAGGTCATGACGTGTTCCGAGGACGGCACTCTGCGGTTGTGGGATTCCACCAAGATGGAGCAGGTGTGACTTTGGGGCGGGGCATCAAATGCCTTGACTCGACACCCACCAGCTGCATACACCCACCACATATTGTAAATTTGTAATGTGTACAAGGTGCTGGGTGCTGCTGTTACAGATGCCCCTTGTACATTGAGTGTGTGCACGCAGGGACAGCCGCCGGGCCCCCCATAATCTTGCCACGTCTCTTGGACATGACCGTCAGCGCAGCGCATGCACTGCCACCCTGACTTCAAGTCCCATTACCCAGCGGGGCCCACACATCCCATCCCACCTCACGCGCAGAAAACTGTGATTAAGCCAACGCTGTCCAAGCCCGCGCGTACTGCCGTGACCACGTGCGGCTTTGGGGCGGACGGGCGGTACATTGCTGGCGGCCTGGTGGACGGCACGATCCAGATCTGGAGCACTACAGGCGGTACGTACTGGGTTCACGTACTGCCCATGTTTACTGCTGCCCTCAACTTGTACAGCATGCGTGGTACAGCATGCAGGGGCTGGGGGGTAAGTTGCATGCTTGCTGTACTGCCGAAATGTTGTATGGTACATGTTTGGAACCTTCACGTCCGTCTGGCACACATGTGCGGGGTATGCGGCCTGATCGCACCACCCCCATGCAGCAACCATCATGTGCGTGCACCCAAGGGCTTGTGGGTAGATGGGTTTGCTCAAGGTCGGCAATCTGACAGTACAGCAGACCCTCTGGTGCTGCTTGTCTGTAAGTGCTGTTTTATCCCCGCATGGCTTGTGTGTGCACAGGCAAGTTCGGGACGTCTGCAGCAGTGGGGCAGGTGTTGCCGCCCCGGCAACAGATGGTAGAGAAGCAGGTGCGCGTGACTGTGGTCATGGCCATGACACCTGCCAAATAGGGAAAATGCTCAAATGCACACGCCTGACGTCCAGTGCGGCATCCGTTTGGAATGCTGGCTGGGCCTAGCATTCACTCATTGGTCTGCATTCCGTCTGCAATCCGTGCCAAGGTGCACCATTTGTGCAGCGCTGTGCATGCATGCATGTAGTGATTGGTATCTGATGTGCCTTGGGGTCGCTACCCCCACCAGGTGTGGAGCTACGTGTCGCGGCCCGCGATCCACATCAAGGGCGCGCATGCTGCTGGCTCAGAAATCACATCCATCGCTTTCACCCAGGTGGGGGTAGTGGGAGGACTGTGTTGCAGCCAAGCTGCTGCACAGAACCCTGCTTTCATAGTGCTGATGCTGCAGCGCTCAGCTGCCACCACCTTCATGCTACGCATCCTTTGTCATGGGATGGGCTGCTGTGCTTGCAACAACCTCCCAGCCCTAGAGCCGGAAGCAGCGCGCCTGAGTGCTTTGACCTGGTTTGACCTGGTGTTGACCTGGGATGACTGAACATACCGTACGTGTGTGCGCGCAGGACAGCAACATGCTGGCGTCTCGAGGCATGGATGAGACCATGAAGCTGTGGGACCTGCGCATGTGGGTGGTGTGACGCTGCCGAGTGGCACTTGATATACTAGATACTACTGTGACTGTACAACGGTACATCACTTGACATCACACAGTGTCAGAACCTCCAGAACGTAGTCTCCCCCAGTAGAGTGTCCCACAGTACAAGGTCCACCTAGGGCAGCATGGCATGCGGGTGGTGGCTACCTGACCCTGGCTTGCTGAGCGCCTGGGCAGTGAACAGCTTCTCAGAATCTGCTTGCGTGCGGGCGGCCTACCCCACTGTGCTCGCTCGCAGGTTCAACAAGCCGGTGCACGTGTGGGGCGAGCTGCCGTGCGCGCACGCGATGACCAAGTGCATCTTCAGCCCTGACAATAATGTGGGTGCCCCTGCTGCTGCTGCCATTTCCCTCCAGCTGCCAGGACTGCTGCAGCCGTTATTGCCACTGCGCCTCTCGCCTTTGTTGCAGCCGCCTGCTGCCCCCTGCTGTTGCTGCTGCCTCATGCTCGTGTTGCGGTGTGCTGGGTGCGGCATGATGTGGTGTGCCGAGTGGCTGCGCTGCGCATATGCTGCCTGTGTGCGCAGCTGCTGCTGACGGGCGTGAGTGCGGGTGGGCAAGACGACGGGGGCGCCGTCGTTTTTTACGATTGGAAGAAGCAGTCGCTCGTGCGCAAGGTGATGTTGGGCTGGTGTAGGAAGATAAGGTCACCATCCAGGCTGTGCGTGCCCTGACCAGGACAAACAGGCAAAGCAGGTACATCACTCCAGCCGGGCTGGCAGCGCATGGTGGCAATCACGGGTAGGGGTGGCGCATCACGGTTTGGAGGCCACGTAGGCCATGCACCCTGAGATTTGGAAGGGATGTGTGGGGCCGTGGATGGACCGCACAGCGTCCCCGGGGGGGCATGGGCAGCACTGCAGGTGACACCATGCATGCCAAGCAGCTGTGGAGTGTTTCGTGTGTGTGCTGATGGTGTGAAGGGCTTGCCGGCTTATTGTGTGCGCCGTGCAGGTGGGTGTGCCTGGCAATGTCACCGCACTCGCGTGGCACGACCGGCTCAACCAGGTCTTCGTGGGCATTGGTGAGTGGCTGACGCTGCCTGCACCTGCAACGTGAGGGCTGTTATCCTAGCATGGGGTGCTGCAGACACGGGGTACTGCAGACACTGATTGCAACTCTCAGTGCAGCCCGTGCATCTGTTTGTGTTGCCCACCTGCTAACCTGTAACCTGTAAACAAACCTCTCAATCCACGGCTGCTGCTCGCATGCATACACCAGGCAACCGAAAGGCGGGCAGCGTGCACGCGCTGTACAGCACGACGTGGTCGGAGCGTGGAGTAATGGTGGGCGCATCGCGCGCGCCGCGCAAGCCGTCGCCGTTCGACTTTGCGCCGCCGCTGATGATTAAGACGTTTGGGTCGCGCGAGGACCGCGGCACGGGCCGGTGCGTGTCAGTGTGTGCTGTGGCCCTTACAGTCGGTGCCGGGGTTGAGGAAGGGGAGAGGGGTGCACAGTGGAGATGAGCTGTGGGCTCCTCTCACCTGCCCAAGCCATCCGACGCCTTTTCATATCAATGTTGACTGTACTGCACACGTACTGCACTACATCAACCACAGCTGTACTGTAACTGTACCGCCCGTAGCAAGCGCAAGGCCAAGGACGTGCTGGAGGCGTCAAAGTCAAAGAAGCCCGACCCAGGCATGGCGGTGGGCGTGGGCAAGCAAGGTCGCATCGGCACCACTGGCGGCACCCTGCTCACACAGCACCTGCTGAAGAAGCGCGTGAGTGGCAGGGGCAGGGGCGCTGCGGATGACGGGTCTTTGGGTGTTAATTCCAAGTTCAGGGTTGGGTCCGGGGTTGGTCGGGGGGCTGCTGGTGGAGCGTTTGTGAGCTGCGGTATGCTCCTTTGCTGTGCGACCTGTGTATCTTGCTGGGTGGCTGAGCTTGCTGCTGCTGCTGGGTCCATTGACTCTGTATGTGCCTGTGTGGTGCTGTGCTCCAGTTCCAGCATTTGCGACTGCGTGGCTGTTGTCGTGTTGATTTGCATGATGCGTGGCTGTTCCTGTGCGCAGGGTGGGCTGGTGGCCCCCAACGTGGACATGGACCCACGCGAGGCCATCCTGCGCCACGCGGACAAGAAGGATGTATTCTCCAGCTTTACCGCGGCCTACGCAGCCACACAGCCCAAGCCCATCTTTGCAACAGAAGAGGGTGAGGAAGATGAGGAGGACGCTTGAGGGGGCCAAGGGAGGGGGTGGGGTGGGGTAAGCGGTATGCGCTTGTGGGTAGTTGTGCGGGTGGTGAAGGTGAAAAGCAGGTGGAGGTGGCGTGCACTCTTAGGCGAGGGACTTCAGGCAGGCAAGGGTTGTGGGCAACGTCACACATAACATGAGTCAGGATACAGGCAGGTCCTGCTGGCAAGTGTTGCTGTGACAGCACAGGTGCTGTTGGGCTGATGCAATCTGCACTGGCCATGTCCATGCCTTTGTTTACACTGCAACATGGAGTCAGGGACACAGCATGAATTCAAACCAACAGCTGCGGCTCATGGCAGGACCAAGAATCATGCAGTAACATGGACGAACGGGATTTCACAGGTATGGGGTTGGTGGTGTTAAAAAACACCGAGGGTTTTTGTTAAGGTTTCGATGTTGACCAAGGTGGGTCTTGAAAAGCATTCGTTGTTTATGCGGAGGTGAACTTGGTGACAGCCTTGGTGCCCTCGGACACCGCGTGCTTGGCCAGCTCGCCAGGCAGCACCAGGCGCACAGCAGTCTGGATCTCGCGGGACGTCACAGTGGGCTTCTTGTTGTAGCGGGCCAGGCGGGACGCCTCGGACGCGATCTTGTCGAAGATGTCGTTCACGAAGGAGTTGAGGATGGAAATGGCCTTGGAGGAAATGCCAGTGTCGGGGTGGACCTGCTTGAGCACCTTGTAGATGTACAGCTTGTAGGACTCGACCTTGGCCACCTTCTTCTTCTTCTTGGCGTCGCCCGTCTTGGCGGGGGCGGCCTTCTTGGCGGGAGCCTTCTCAGCAGCCTTGGGTGCCATTTGTGATGATGTTGTTCCTTGGGTGAAAGGATGCTGGATCTCGGCCGCAGGGCCTGCTTTTATGCGGCTTGCGCCGTGGGTTGCAGCTCGCAGGGGTGCCAGCTGGGGCCCGGATCAGCAGGACATGGAACCCCTGGTCCTGCTGATCCGAGCACTTCAAAGGTCTGTTCCCACGGCCTGCCGCTATAAAGCTGGGGCGCGACGCAGCGGTAAGCAGCAACCAAGTACTCCCACTACAGTTCCGCTACCCCCAAGCACACTCGAAATGGCCCCTGAGAAGAAGGTCGGTGGTGCTGGCCGCAAGGGTGGCTCCGGCAAGAAGGCCGTGTCCCGCTCCGCCAAGGCCGGCCTGCAGTTCCCCGTGGGCCGCATTGCGCGCTACCTGAAGAAGGGCAAGTACGCCGAGCGCATTGGTGCCGGTGCCCCCGTGTACCTGGCTGCTGTGCTGGAGTACCTGACGGCTGAGGTGCTGGAGCTGGCTGGCAACGCCGCCCGTGACAACAAGAAGACCCGCATCGTCCCCCGCCACATCCAGCTGGCTATCCGCAACGATGAGGAGCTGTCCAAGCTGCTGGGCGAGGTGACCATCGCCTCCGGCGGTGTGCTGCCCAACATCCACTCCGTGCTGCTGCCCAAGAAGAGCAAGAAGGAGTCTGAGTCCACATAAGCCAGCTGGCCACCTGACCCGCCCGTGAGGATCCTTACAAAAACCAAAAACAAAACTCCCGGTGTTTTTAAACACCACCAACCCTGGTCCCTGGATTTAGTCTCCTGCCTCTGGATCTGATCTGGCCTGTTGTGCAGTCCACGGTGCATGCGAACAGAGTCATAGGCATCAACTTGCATGACCTCAGCCTTGCGTGAGCAGCACTCCAGGCTACTGTGGGTTTCCAGATGCCTTTTGCCACAGCTACCTTGCCATGGCCCCGTGTGCATATGGACATCCTGTCCCAACCTGCCCATGTGGCGCATGTGCCCTGTCTTCTGTGCAAGAAGCAGTCGGACATGCATGCAAAGCCTGCCAACCCTTTTGCCACAGATTTTCTGTGCATTCTGTAGTCCTGCCGTGCAACACCAGCCACCCCTGCACATCCCGGCCCATGCATAACCATTGATTGCACTGGAGACCCGAGCACCCTGCCCTCGCATGTATCTTGTATGGTGCTGTACGTTCTGAACGATTTGGAACCAGACCGTAGGCCAACCCTTGGGTTTGTCAAGATCCTAGACGGGTACTGCAGCGGCTGGAGTACGTGTGGCTAGCGGGAGCTAGTGCATGGGTAGATTGGTCACCTATCCTAGTGTTGGGTCTTGACTGGTGCACCTCTGGTGCTGCAGGGGCTGAAGTTACAGGCAGGTACAGGTCACGTAGTGTGACCCAGGCTGCCCGAGATCTATACCCTGGAGGGGCCGACGTTGGCACGCGTTGGATTGGAGCGTGCCAAGTACCGGCGATAGCGCTTCTACTGTGTTACTGCTATAGGTGCAGGTAGTATTATTGCCTGTTGTCGTGTTGAAGGGCAAAACATGCTGTGCTCGTCGCCTGGTCTCCAATGCCGGAGTGCTTGGCTGAAAAGGGGCTCGACATATATGCAACCAAGACAGCACGGCTTGGCTGGACGGCTTCAGGGGCGCTGGGAGGATGCATGGCATTACATTGCATGTGCACCCTCAGCTTGTCGGGGCTCGTTGCTGAACTGTACAGGGGAAGGGAAGCACTCAGTAGGCAGCCAAGGTAGGCAGCCCTGCATGTCTTGTGGCATGCATGCATACCAGGGGCAGCTGTCAGCACAGTCGAGATCCAAGGCCCAAGAAGGTGGTGTTTAAAAACACCGAGTTTGTTTTTTGTTCTTTCGTTGTGTATGATCCTTCAGCCTTGAGCGCTCGAGAAGGCATTTAGCCGCCGAAGCCGTACAGGGTGCGGCCCTGGCGCTTGAGCGCGTAGACCACGTCCAGCGCGGTCACGGTCTTGCGGCGAGCGTGCTCGGTGTAGGTGACGGCGTCGCGGATGACGTTCTCCAGGAACACCTTGAGCACGCCACGGGTCTCCTCGTAGATGAGGCCAGAGATACGCTTGACGCCACCACGGCGAGCCAGGCGGCGGATAGCGGGCTTGGTGATGCCCTGGATGTTGTCGCGCAGCACCTTGCGGTGGCGCTTGGCACCGCCCTTGCCCAGACCCTTGCCGCCCTTGCCACGTCCAGACATTGTTGAGTTGTTGAGGGGGGGGATAGAGAACGAAGAGTCTCGATGCTGGACTGGGCCGCACAGGTCGCTCTTTATAGCATCGGCCCTGCAGCACTGTGTGTGTATTCCGTGGAGCTGAGAGGCCCCTGATGTCCTGCTGATCCGAACCCTGGATCAGCAGGACGTGAGGTTCAACACAGGCTGGCCCAAGCTTTCTGCGCTTGCACTCGCTGCACCTGCAACGCTACATAAGGCGCCCCTTGTGCCCCAGACCAAGCATCGAACTCACAGTCGAACTCATCAAAAATGGCCCGCACCAAGCAGACTGCCCGCAAGTCCACCGGCGGCAAGGCGCCCCGTAAGCAGCTGGCCACCAAGGCCGCTCGCAAGTCCGCCCCCGCCACCGGTGGCGTGAAGAAGCCCCACCGCTACCGCCCCGGAACCGTGGCGCTGCGCGAGATCCGCAAGTACCAGAAGTCCACCGAGCTGCTCATCCGCAAGCTGCCCTTCCAGCGCCTGGTCCGCGAGATTGCCCAGGACTTTAAGACCGACCTGCGCTTCCAGTCGTCCGCCGTGCTGGCGCTGCAGGAGGCCGCTGAGGCGTACCTGGTGGGCCTGTTTGAGGACACCAACCTGGCGGCCATCCACGCCAAGCGTGTCACCATCATGCCCAAGGACATCCAGCTGGCACGCCGCATCCGTGGCGAGCGCGCATAAGCGCCCCAGCTCCCTGGCTGCTGCAGCATGCACCACCCCTTGTGATGGCGAGCCATCATGTGCGTGACCCCTGAGGAACAAAACCAAAACAAACTTCGGTGTTTTTAAACACCACCACACCCATCCTGGACCTACCCTGCCTGCTGTGTCGCCTGCGCATGCCCCTGTCTTTAGGTGCCTGTTCCTCAGCAAGTTCGTGCATTGTCTGCGCCGTCTGTATGGATCTGCATGTGCCACCAGCCTTATGGACATTATGCAGTTCAGCAGTGCTCAGGCTTGGTCACCACCTGTGTGGTGAGCTGTTGCAATGCTGTTGACCCCCCGCTGCAAGGCAGCTGGTTGCAGCATGTATGTTGTCAAGTTGGACTGGGGGGTCACTGCTCAAAACTTATTTCTGGTGTTTATTTGGGCATGCACCATGCCAGTGTGTGCATGCTGAGCAGCCCATGACATAACATAAACATCTGCATGATTGGCCACACACAGGTATGGCGGCTTGCATGGCTGTGGGTGTACCATGAGCTGGTGGCCCACCTAGTCTTGCGCTGCAAGGGCGTCCCCTGGATGGCATTAGCCACCTGGGGTGTTTTGGCTGGGCTGGGGAGAAGGCAGTGGTGGTTTTAGCCCACCCGAAGAGAGTGGGGAAGATGCATGGAACCGACAGTGGTCTCCGGGGTGCTGGGGGGGACTGGCACAGGTGGTTAGTGTAGGGCCCCATTGACTGCTTGTGTAGGTGGTAGGAGTCTGTGGTTTCCAGTTTCCCTTGCGTGGGCCAGGCCCCGGCACTGCTGGACATGCTTCTGCCCCATGCTGGAGGACTGTACTGTGGGAGCCTGAGCCACGTTAATCACCAGGACGGTTAGGCGGCATCGCGTCCGCATACAACGTGTAACTCACCTACCTACCTGGCCACACACACCTTTTACATTTCAGCAACTGCCAGCTCATCCGCACGTGTTCATGCAGCTGGCAGGAGGAAAGGAAAGCAACCCCAAACCTAATCGAGTAAAACCATTGGATCACGACAAAGGGCCACCAAAACCATATGTACATCACGAAGTTGAGCGCCACAGCCCTCACTGTGATGCATGGGGCCGTACTTCCAACCAACTGCCTCGCCAACCACCAAAATTGTTGCACAGCCACTTTTGTAATTCACCGTTCTCACCAATGCTCTCTTAAAATCGCACCAGTGAACACACTAAAACAACATGATATGATTCAGCCACCATACAGTCCAATCCATGCGTGCAGTGCAAGGAGGGTGCTGTGGCACGTCTACACCACCCAATAGCTGAGAATACAAGCTGGCACTGGGACGCGTCACATGTTGTAGTGTACACCTGACCTGACATTTCGTCCGTGCCAGTCAGGGCATAGTGATAAGATACAGGCCGGCAGGCGGCGTGCATGGTGCACAGACCAAATCAGAATATCACAAAAGGTTGTTGAAGCCATGATGCAGCTAGCCCACTAAAGGTTCGGTGGGCGCATGTCTGCCCCATGCCAGCACGGGCCGCTGCCAGCGGGCCACGAGGTCGCCAGATCAGGCTGTCGCCAAATCAGGCTGTCGCCGCCAGGATGATGAACGCGAGCGCAATGGGCTTCATGCAGTCAGACACCGCAGCTGAGATGGCGGCGGGGCCAAAGTTGGACACGTACACCGCGCGCACCTGAGCCAACAGCTGGCCCAGTGCTAGCAGCACCAGTGCCACGCTGGCCGCCTGGGGCAGGCTCATGGCACTGAGGAAGGCCAACGGCCCGCCAGAGCCCGCGGTCGCTGCTACCACGCTCAACCCCACGCCCACGGTGCACACGCAGGAGCCTAGCAAGCCGGCTACACCGATCGTGGCGCCCAGCACCATGGCAGCCGTGGCGACAGCCAGGGCCAGGGGGGCGCCCAGCAGCACAGGCAGCGTCACGACGCCCGCGGCCTTGTCACCTGTAGCCATGGGCGTCAGCTCAGCGTCAGGCACAGATGGAACCCAACCGGGTACGTCCAGCGCAACATGTACTACAGCTACAACTGTACACCGCAGGTCACGTACCGTTCACACGTGTGATGGAAGGCTGGCAGCTGCCGTGATCTCACCTCCCCCCAGCACAGCTCCTCACATCCATGGCACAGCACCAAAGACCACACCCCTCCCCCTCGTCTCTTGACCACACTCCCTTGAGCACTCACTCCCTCACACTTGGTTCGTGCCACACACTCACCCTCCATGTCCGCAACGTCCATGAGCACCTCCCGGAAGCAGATCGCGGTAAAGGAGAAAACGGTGGGTGCTGCGAGCCGGCCCAGCTCCGCAGCACCCTGCACACACGCCCCGGCATTTTAACAAGTACGGTCAGCTGCAGAAAAGGATTGAAACAGCTGCAAGCCGAAGAGCTTGCCGGATGTGCATGAGGGTGCAAGGCGCGGTAAGTACATGCCACAGTGGTAGCCATTGGGCGGCAGGGCAGTGCTGGGACCTGGGCGCGCGTTCATATGATGAGATTATAATACACGTTCACGTTCAGGTCACGCATGCAGGTTCACATCTGCACACACGCACCGCGCCTGCCGCCAGCGCGCCCGAGAGCGGCGCCGCTGCGATGACTGCAGCCACACACGCGTTCTTAACTGCCGTGATGCGCTTGAACACAGGTGTGTACAGCAGCGTCGCGCCTGCATATGCGGTGGGCGCACACGCATCAGATGTAAGTTGAATCAAATGAAAGTTAGGTACTGGACGGGCCTGCCTCTCACGCATCGTTCAGCAGCTGGCTGATCCGGGGGCCTGATGTAGCGGATTGAAGCCACAGCACACGGTGCGATGTGCGCGCATATATGCGCGTGCACACACGCACAGAGACACGTCTGGCACGCAACGGCGGCAACGCAGCTCCAGGCCTCTGTACCCACCCGCAGATAGTGCAGTGATGGCTCTCAGCATGGGGGAAGGGATGCAGCACGCCACGATGAGGACAGTCATGTACACCGCTGCTGCCGCCAGCACCGCGCGGTCGGGGAGCACGAGGCCGGCTGGCAGGGGCTTGTGCGGTGCATTGACCGCGTCCGCCCCACTGGCCCAGTCAAAGTAGTCGTTGATGAGCATGGAGGCGATGGTCACACCAGCAGACACACCAGCCATCGCCCAGACCGTGGGCATCGTGAGCACCTCAAGCCGCCGGCCCCCGCCAGCCCACGCGCCCAGCAGCACTAGGGCGAGGGAGGGGGCGAGGTTGTGTAGCCGCGCCATGGCCGCATAAGCTGCAAGCTCCTGCATGTGTACATGGCCCCCGGGCACATGACAAGTCGTTGTCCATACCGGACCTGACTGGGGATAATGGGGAACAAGCTCGGGTGTGTGTGTGTGTGTGTGTACATGCAGCACACAAACGCCGCTGCACAGCATGAATGCGGCACAATGTGCATGGCCATGGTTAAGCACACGCGCATGCAAGGGCCGTTCGTGCGCCCTGTCACAGAGTGGCTGGCTGCAATCCTACGCACCGCCTGGGACAGCCATTGCAGGCGTGGTGCTCCTCGTGGAGCATCAAAGCCAGAGGGGCCTGCAGTGATGCTGCCATGGCAGACGCTGCGGCTCCTGTGCTGCACTGCATGGGCATCCCCCTGCGGGGAGGCCATGGGCCCCATGCGCCATGCTGAGTGGATCTGAGCTGCAGGCCCACGCACAGGCCATGGCCGCACTGCGGGGCAGCTGGCACTTGTACGGCTTAAACAGCGACTCGGCAAGGAATTGCTGACGGGCTGCATCCCTTAACAGTCTTGAATCAAACACTTTTCCTGCGTGCATGAGCATTGGGTCTTCAGCACGCACCACGGTACCAGCAACTCGCCTGCCAGTAGCAGCACGCCTTGTGGGTTTTCCTACCTGTGACTTTGAACGCCAACCAGGGTTTGCGCGCCTGCAATGGAACACTGCCCCAATGTAGGTTTTAAGCTCTTGCTCGTTTTGCCCGGCGATCTGAGGTGCGCTGGACCGTCTATGGTGTTCGCTGTCAAGAGTGCTGACAAGGATGCGCGGCCTGAATTGAGGTCTTCTTGAGCTAGTCGCTTTTGATTGAAAATGCGCTCGAGACTCCGTCGGAGCTGCCCGGAGGCTTCTTTTGGTATGCGGTCTGTGACCATCCATGACGTGCGTGGTGCTGCTGCGAAGCCGCAGTGCATGTGCTGGCAGCAGCCATGAGCCATCCAAACGTCAACATTGGATGGGCCCAGGCTGAGCTGCTTTTGCACAGTGTATTCCGTGCACGGCAGGTAGTGCAGGGTCCGGCCTTGCATGCATGCAAGCACAGTTTGCATGCAAGCACATCTCCACTTCTTCATCTGCACTCCAACTCAGTCGAGTGGACATCCACTGCCTACTTTTTTCCACCCTTGCCCTTGCCTCCAGCAGCCTTGCTGCCTCCGGCCGGCTGCCCCTTGCCTGAACTGCCTGCGCCACCGCTGCTGCTGCCCTGCTGCTTGGCGGCCAGCGCCCCCTGGGCATCCATCTGCTTCTTTGTCATCCTTGTGGCTTCAGCTTCTGATGGATCTTCAGGCCAGAAGTGCTTGGGGTACCTGGGCAGTTGCAAGCAAGGTCAGGAGGCAGTGGGCAATATGCCCACAGCAACAGCACCTCATGAAGCTGAACGGCCGCACAACCATACTTGAAAGAGTCACAGCATTGTTGGATTATACCATGAAGGGTGCCGGAAGGTGCTACAAAATGAAGCGCAACATGAGGGGCTGAGCAGCGGTGGTGCAGGCATGCAAGGTGCGCCTGTGCCTGCTCGCCGCACCTGCCCTTCATCTCTGCACGCACAGCCTTGTAGGAGCTCTTCCAAAACCCGGCCAGGTCACATGTCGTCTGCAGGGTGTAAATTCATGATAACAAGGCTTGTCACAATCATGTCTGGATGCCAGATCCTGACTCTCTGCAAGCTAGGGTGCAGGGCCACATGTATCACCCCATCACCACATCACCACATGTACTCAAGCCACCAGCTCGAAAGTAATGCTATGCCCATTGTTAGGGGTAACCTGGCGCAGCTGCACGTTGCAACCAGCTGTGTATGCACATCTGAGTCAAGTGCAATTTTGCTGACCCACACTCAGAACGCCCCAACATCTGATTCCTCCACTGCCACCTCCTCCTTGCTGCTGCCACCACTGACTGCTGCCACCACTGATCTGACTGCTGCCGCCCCACCTGCACGGGCCGGCCAGCTGGGGACAGCAGCTCCAGCTGCACCGGCACAGCCGCACCGCCAGCCACGCGCGGCGTCTCTGCAAGCCCAAACACTTCCTGCAGAGCGGGGGCGGGTGTGGCAGAGAGGCAGGTGCTTGTGGGATGTCAGCGGCCGTTGGCCCTGGCCAGCCGTGTCACATGGGTTTGCAGCAGCACCTCTGTACCATCTGGGGTTGCGGCTGCACACCTCTACAAGCTGGGTTCGCAGCTGCAGCTGTTCTGTACCATGTCGGGTCACGTATAAAAGCACAACCCAAGCCGCAAGCTCCCAAATGGCCACCACGGCAGCCCTCGTCACACAACCAGCACATCAGGACCTACACGGCTACTGCCTACCGCTGCGGACGCTGCCCTGTATGATATATACTGCAAAGGGGCTATGTGGACACAGGCGTCAGCAGCTGCCAGCATCTCACCTGCAGCCGGACGCTGGCAGTGGGCGGGTCACGTGAGTAGTCGATCGTGGCACGCGTCCCTGTAGGCAGCCGGATGTGTGGGGGTGCCTCCGCTTCCACGCGCGCACAGCCATCACGGCCAGCCATACCCTGCGTGTACCGCGTGCAGTACATGCATGCCCTGCACTGATGATTTGTGTGCGCGGCACTGTTGTAGTACAGACAAACACAGCAGCATGGCGTGTGGAACTGTGGATGAGTGTGTGACGTGAACACCGTCATAGCATGGAGATCAATGGCAAGTTGAAGGCACACCCAGCAGCACAGGGCATCCACAGCAGCTGAGGGATCTGTGCAAAAGCAAAGCCAAATTACAGATTACAGAGCCAACCCAAATTACTGATCACACATTACAGAGCCAACCCCAAGCTGCCTGTCAGACTGTGGTGTGGCAAGGACTCGTTAGGGGGCGTACCTGGAGCACAGCACGCCAATCCACCTTGGACGCCAGGTCTGACTTGGAGCGCACGCCAGCAACCCACGCGGGGAGCCATTCTGGCGCACTGGCCACCAGCCCATCATCAGAGAGGTCAGGCAGCAGTACAGCCGGTGGGGTGGGTGCCAGTGCGTCCTTTGCCCTGCACCAAGCAGAGCGAGCAGCAAGGAGTTGAGAATGGCGGCTTGGATGGGTTTCTGGCGGGTCGCTGAGCAAGGGGAGAAAATGAGGATGATATCCTGTGGTGCTCCATTTGATTTGCCGCAGGCAACTGGCTGTGAGCTTCTAGTTGGTGGGCGCTCCGGCAAGCACATAATCTGTGAAACTTTTGTTGAACTCGTAACAGGCTGTGATGGGATGTGAGATAGCAGTGAGAGCTGCAAAAGCTGAACCAGTGTGAACTGCACCCATGCCACCCCTGGCAGCAGCTCATGTGATAAACAGTGCATGCTGGATGTATGGCTGGCATACGGCAGGGTTAGGTATGCAGAGCCCTCTGCAACATACTGTTGCGCGTACCTGAGCCACAAAAGCCGCTGCCGCCACCCCTCCAGCTCCTGGCTCAAGCCCACGCCACGCACACCACCCATCTCACGCCACCCCTGCGCCGCACACGCGTTGGCATTGCCTGGAGCCACCAGCATATATCATGCTATGATCACTGCCCCTTGCATGGAGCCGAGCAGACAGTCGATGACTACCTTGTGCTGTTCATGCCAGGTACTCGCAAGTCGCAACGCCCTGCGCGGCTCAATGCCAGGCCCTACTGATGGAGTAATCCCGCGGCCAGCTGCGTGGTTCCAACCTCCGTGCAAAACGTCGCGTCAAACATGCCTGGTTTCTCCTGTCAAAAGGGGGGGGGATCAGCTCACCCACCTGCAGCAGGGCCGGCAGTGCCTGCTCATCGGTCACTGGCACGGAGCGCTCCGACAGCACCAGTGCCCCCAGCCGCCGCTGCAGCCGCCCCAGGACTGCCTTGGTGCCGCTCGCCCAGAACACGGCCTGCAGCAGGGCAGGTGCCATGGCCGTGGGGCCACCAGGGACGATGGATCACCAGCCATTTTGCCCATCAAGGATTCATGGGAAGGTGGTTGTCAGGGTGGTTGTGATGAAAGCACGTGTGCGGGTGGGTTCCCCCAATTTGCAGCAAGAACAGTGCACCTATACTGTGCAGCCAAGATGCATGGGTTCAAAACATGTAACGCCAGCCGCCGGCTGTACTGCCACATGTACTGCAGGCTGTACTGCTCGTACCGTGCGCTCCGCCACCATGGATTTGAGGTACGCATCCACTGCTGACTTGGACAGCGGCGCCGCCAGGAGTACATGGTCGTTGCGGCCGCCACCGCCCGACCCTGTACCGCGTGTACCGCCCAGCTCTGCCACCGCCAGGAACTCCGCGGTCTGTGGGTTGGTGGCGGTACCGCGGGGGTTGGAGGCGACTGGTGGATTTCCCTGGCCCTAAGCCCCTTATCAGGCCATGCATCAATACTCGGACAGGCTGAGGTCAGCCCTATTACATTCGCCCCACGCCCGTTGAAGAGTGGGGCTGCACAGGCAGCCCCCTCAGGCCATCTCCTCCTCCCTCCTCCCCACCCCATACCTCTCCAGTGATCCCAACAGAGTTGGGGTCCTAATCCACAACCCACCGGCATGGCTCTCCCATCAACACAAGCATTTGTTGTAAGCAGCCGGCCTGTCTCATGAGACCTGTGCCCACGCTACATCATAATCAATTTGTCACAGTGCTGCCCGCCCTTATCTCGTCGGCACACACCTGCCCCAAAGGGTCTGCATCGTCAAGCAGCTTCACATTGGCGCCACCCGCAAGTGCGAATGTCGCGCGCTTGGCGCCGCCCGCCCCACCTGACCCCCGCTCCGAACGCACGGCGAGGCGGTCGGGGTACGCTGCAGGGGGGCGCAGGGGGTGCAGGGGGTCAGAGCTTGCAAGGGCTTTCATTGGGAGTTCACATGAGACAAGCATTGCAGGGCAGCCAGACAGAGTCAAAGGAATGAGCCAAGCCCTGGGACCCTCCTACTTTGGTGACCGGACCATCCACAACAGGCTCAGGCATGCACACAACTTCAGTGGCAGATTGCAATGAATGTTACTAATCTGGTCATTGGTTGCAACGATAGGGCTGAGGACGCTAGGTCTGAGGAGGGTGCGAGGAACATAGGCTACCAGGATCACAGGCGTGGCGATGTGGTCATGCAAATGCAGCAGCAGACAGCAGCTACTCCATAATCAGACAGCTGCCTCAGTCAGACGGCCCCCGGCTCAGTGCCAGACAGCAGCTGGTTTAGAATCAGACGCACCTAGCGCCACCAGTGCGCCCAGCAGCCCCTCCCGCTCTGCCTGCGACAGCCACGCCTTCTGGAATGCCGCGGCGCCTGTGGCGGCTGTGACAGGTGGCGACGCCTGCTGTGACACCCCACCCGCGTCCTCCTCCCCGCCTGCCATATCCACATCTGATTCCAATGGGCCTGCCCCCTCCTCCCCCTCCTGCCCCTCCTCCCCTTCCCCTGCATCTCCTTCCTTGGCTCTCTCAGCACTAGTCACAGCTCCAGCAATGCTCTGTGCCCCCAGTAGGACGCGGCGCGCGCCAGCGCGGTCCACCAGCTGTGACAGCTGTGACAGGCCAACACCCAGCTCGCCCTCCAGCCGTGACACGCCTGCTATGTCTGACGTGCGCGCGCCCACAAGGCCCGCCAGCAACCCCACGCGCAGCACGATGCTGGCGGTGCGCACCTGCGCGCAGAACGCACAATACGCCTCACACATCCAGCCATGTGCTCATCAGCCTCTGTACCACCATGTACCGCCAGCCTTGTACTGCCAGGCGGAGAGCGCTGCAAGCCGTGTAATGCATGATACCATGGTGTGCCGCTGACCATGTACTGCGGTACTACTGTACCGCCTGCAGCCGTGTACTGCCTCACCTGGTCCCGCCGCCCCCGCAGTACGTCCTTCTCCCCCAGCAGAGAGGCCAGCACGCATGCAAGCTCGCGCGCCCCAAAGGGTGCCCCCCCTCCTCGGAGCACCAGGTGGGCGAAGCGAGGGTGCACACCAAGCCGTGCCATCACCCGGCCCTCAGCAGTGACAGCCAGCCCGCCCTGCCACAGCAAGCACGAGCACAGCCAGTCAGCAGCGCGTCGCATGCAGCGGAACTGAGGAAATTTCAAACGCCATACAGCATGCCCTGCTTGAGTGGGTAGCAGAGGATGGGCAGGTCATAACTGAGGCAGGACTGGTGCATGGAGCAAGTATCGGCTGCACGTCATGATCTGTGCCCTGGTTGGCCCATGCATGGGGGCAGCAAAATGTCTGAATGTGCGGTTGATCACTGAATGAAACCCAGTGTCCGACGGTGAGCTGGATGATGATACAGCAGCTCATCAGCCTTTACCTGGCCGCTGTCGCCCCGGCGGACGAGTGCCCCAAGGCCCTCCAGTAGCTCAACAGCATCAGCCAGCCGGGCTGTGTTTTGGAAGGAAGGATACAGCCAGCAGCACCAAGGATGCAATGGACAAAACATGACAACATGCCCACATGTGGGCATGGATAGTTGGGCATGCTGAGGGCTGATGAAATGGGCAAAACATGACCCCGTGCCAATGGAGAACATGGATGGTTTGACTGTTATGAAACTGTATGTCCCTACGCACGATCCCTACGCCCATTCTTCACCACAATGGCCGCACGGTGTAGCACCCGTACAGCACCGTCCTCCACACACACGTCATGCCAGCAGCCCCACCTGCAGGCGGCTGGTCCAACCACATGAGGGACGCCACCCCCTGACCAGGGCCCTGCCCTGACAGCTGCACGCCCCATGCAGCCAGCTCCAGGGCCATGGGCGCCAAGTCAGCCTGGGGGCACAGGTCCAAGGTCCAGGGTTTAGGGCTCAGGGCTCAGGGGGTTGAGGGCTTAGGGTAGAGGTTCAGGGTTGAGGGCTGAGGGTATCGCGTTGTGGGTTGATAGTTCAGTGCTCAGGCAAGGGGTATGGTTGTCGGGTCGAGGGGTTGACTATGGATTAGCACGCTGCCGCATACCGGGTTTAGGGTTTAGGGTTTAGGGTTTAGCAAGGTGAGAAATTGAAGAGTGTCCTGTAGGTGCGTGCGCCGATGATGATGCAGCCTAACACACAACCACAACCTCACACCTGGGCACCGCCAGCTGCATGACCTCACCTGCATGATCTCTGGTGGCGTGGACTCCTGTAGTGCCTCCCCCGCGTCCCACAGGCGGTACGCGGCACCCGGCCCCGTGCGGCCCGCACGCCCCGCGCGCTGCTCCGCAGACGCGGAACTGATGCGCACGGTCTGAGCGGCACATACACAGAGATGAAGGATATGTATATGTATGGTTGATGTAATGTACATATGGATAGGTATACATATCTATGAAGGATGGAGCACTGGCAGTACTGCTGATGAGGCATGGAACTGGTAGGAGTTCCTGCCCAGGCTGGGACTGGAGTTCCCGTGGACGGTCCTTATTCCTTTTTGGAGGAATGGCATGTTGAGAGGCCTGCTTCAGCCCATCCATCTGCCGTTCCCCACGCCTGCAGCCCCAAACCTTGAACCCTGCAGCCCCAACCCTACCCACCACCCACCCTGCCCCGCACCTGCAGCCCCAGCCCCAAACCTTGCAGCCCTAATCCCACCCACCCCTCCCCTTACCCACACATGCAGCCCTACACCGCCACCCACCCTTACCCCACCTGCAGCCCTAATCCCAAACCCTGCAGCCCTTGCTCCCCCCCCCCCTTACACACACCTCTGCCCCTTCCCCGCACCTGTAGCCGGTTCACGCCCGTGGCCGCGTCGTACGCGGGGGAGCGCCGCAACCCGCTGTCCACCACTGCCACCACGCCGTCAATCGTGAGCGAGCTCTCAGCGATGGGGGTGGCCAGGATGACCCGGCTGCAGGGGGCAGGGCGCAGCAGCCCAGGCCCATCGTTCAATGGTCTCTTAAGGACTTTCCCCTCCTATCAAGGATATACCTGTCCTATCAGTTCAAGGACCAAAGAGCCAAGGAACTGCCAGGAATCTAGCAAAGATGTGTTAGATGAGTACAGGGGTGGTCAATGGAAGAGCGCGGTGTGACCAGGGTGGGGGCGCAGCACCACGTGCCATGCTTGTGTGGAGAGATGCAAAAGCCGTTGACGCACAGAGAGTGAGATACAGCAGGCAGCGTTGTGCAGGGAGACGCATAACTATATGTGATCAGCGCCCTGGAACAACGGAAACATGCATCGGTGCGTGCACTGGACGCGTGGAAAGATACGGCAGCCATTGAGTGTGGGGTGAAAACATCAGCGCCCTGGAAACAGCCTGGACAAACAACTTGGAAACATCCAGCGCCCCCAAACAGCCCGGCTGTGCGCACCGTGGACCGCCGCGAGAGGGCTTGACCGCGCGGTCCTGCTCCTCAGGTGCCTGCCCTCCATGAAGCTGCACCACCTCCACCTCACCCCGCCGCAGCCCTGGCTCCCCCAGCAACAGAGCCTCGGTGCTGCAGGGGCAGGAAGGCCACACGCAGTGGCAGCAGCAGCAGTTGTCATACTGTGTGCGCAAGCACTATGTTCCATGTGCTTACGGTTGTCGCCAACCCCCCACTCTGCTGCCGCTGCCACTTTCGTGGCACCTCACTCGTGCAGCGATCACCATGACAGCCATGAATCTTGGATGCAGCACGACATGCAACCAGAGCCATGACCACGCACGCCACCCAGTGATTGACATCAACCCTGTGCTTGACCTGTTGATCAGCACTGAACCCAACCAATCCAGAATACATCATCACTGCCACCTCACTGCTTTGCTGCCATTACTTGCAGATCTCCTGCACGCCAATGACAACAACACACACTGACTGCTATCAACTTGATAACGGACCTATTGTATGAATCTTTATGAATCCGGATGAATCCGTATGAATCCGCGTGAATCCGTATGAATCGGTATGAGCCCGTATGAATCCGTGTGAATCCGTATGAATCAGTATGAATCCGTGTGAATCAGTACTGCCGCTGCCATTGCTTACTTGCGGATCTCTTGCACCCCCGGCAGGAAGACAAGCACGTCGCCACGGCCCCCCGCAGTCTTGAGGGCCCCCACCACCGCCTCGGCGGTAGCCCGCTCCAGGCCCAGACGCTCACGCAGCGGCGCACCTGCACGTGTTCCATGGTGCGGTGCAGCACGGCAGGACGCAGTGTGATACAGTGTGATGCCGTAGTGTTTGGAACATGTGTGTAGCGTGTGTGCTAGATCATGGGTGTGTATGATGACTTGTGTGTGGTGAGGGAGGTGAACAGGGCGGGTGATTGCACTCCCAGATGCGGCAAGAGTTGAACCCCGAACAGCACGCCGAACCAACGGCCAAACATCTGGTGCGCAGCAAGCATTCAAGGCAAACATCGCTTCCATCAGTCACCCTCCCAGTTGATAAGTCAAACTTGGCAAGGGCCTATCCCATTCTGTGGTCCATACACCCCAACCCATCCACTCCAACCAGTCGATGGAGGCGCCTCTACATCCCAGACCCCCTCCGGCCCCCTTCGCCCCAAAGGGACCGCACCTAGGTACGTCACTCTCACGGGGAAGGAGCGGCCAGCGCTCTGCACGATGGGCACGGGCGCTGGCGGCTGGGCAGGGCTGGATGCCTGGGCCCGGCCCATGAGAGCGGCCACGCGCTCCGCCACGCCCCCGCCCAGCGTTGCACTCATCACCAGCAGCCGCAGCTCAGGCCGTGCGAGCGCCTGCACGCAGCGTGCAATGGGGGGCGGATGTGCTGAGGATAGGAGATGAAACTGAGGATAGGAGAGAGGGGAGAAGAGCGGGGAGAAGAAAGGGAAGGCGTGGGGCGCGAGACGGAGAGGAGAGTATCTATAGTTACACAGCTTGCACAAATGAGGGGAAGAGGAGGGCGGGGAGGCAAAGAGGTAGAAAAGGGTGGAGAGCGCATTGCCAGCCTCACCTGAAGGTCCAGGCACAGTGCTAGTGCCACGTCCGCATCCAGGTTGCGCTCATGGAACTCATCAAACAAGATGGCGCCCACACCGGCCAGCTCAGGGTCTGACTGCAGCCGCCGCAGCAGCACACCTGGCAGACGGCACCACATGCATGGCAGGCCGTGCATGACAGGTGAGGTCCGGCGCAACATACTCACTCTTGAAACTTTTGTTGTATTCAGTGGTTTATTTATCAACTGAGCCAAGGCTTCAAGGCCCACAGCGTCATGTATAGGTAGCGGTGCAGTACAGGCATTGCAGCAGCAGCGCAGTACAGCCACACACCTTCTGTGACGACCTCAATGCGTGTGGCTGCACTGACACGTGACTCCAGCCGCACACGGTACCCCACGGTGGCCCCCACCCTCTCCCCCAGCAGTGCAGCCATGCGCCGGGCTGCTGCCTTCGCCGCCACACGCCTTGGCTCAAGCACCATGATCTTCTGACCCCCCTGTAAGTACTGTGGCGCGTGTGCCAGCAATGCCAGGGGCACTGTAGTGGTCTTGCCAGCTCCTGGGGGTGCCTGCAGGACGAGGGAGGGGCTGGCATCCAGGCCCTGCAGCACTTCCATGATCACCTCTCGAATAGGCAAGTCCCCGGAGACCTTCTCAATCGCAGGCGGCAGTGTTGCCGGAGCAGTGGTGCTGTATTGCCTGCCTGTACTGCTGGCCCGTACGGCCGCAACCCGGGCGGAGGTGGACGGCCCCAGGAAGGCTGCAGTACAGCTGTACGGTGTGCGGGCAGTACGAATGACGTGCCTCCCAAAGTCCTTTGGCTGGGGGATAACATGGCGCTGAGGATTGAGGCCATGGGCTCGTGCTATTGCTGCTGTGCTCTGGCAACAAGCACGGCATGCTGCCGGCCTCCCATGCGCCAGCCCAGGTCCCAGCTGCCTTGCATGCGCATGCATCCCTGCTGCAGCCGGGTGGTGCTTGCGTTGACAGGCTGCATGGGCCGGGTGCCCACACATGCCCCTGCGCATAGTGGCATGTACACACATGCATGCACTGAAGATTGAGCTGTGAATTGTGTACAACTTGCATGGAGCATCACTACTGCTTCAACCCAGCCAGTGCTGCATCATCCGGCAGTACTACTGACCAAGGTGGCCGACCGATAGCGTCCCAGTACATTGGCTGGAGTTGCAAGTTGTGCTCAAATTGTGGAAGAATGCGAGGTCCAGCGAGCAACCGCCGCTCCCGTGATGCCTCATCGAGATCACATTGTGTGATTGAAGCATGAATTGCGCGTGTTACGTGGCTGCGTCCACAGGAAAATGCTGGGATCAAAGGCGAACGTGCGCCTTAGGGCGGGCCAGGTCATGGCGGGTTTGCATCTGGGCATGCCAAGTGAGCGTTTGAGACACCGCAATCATAAAGCTGTGACTTCGTTGATATGTACACAGTACTCTGAAGTTCATCGCCGTCCGTTGATTTCATCTCTTTGCAGGCGTAACACGTCCAGCTGCTGCGCCTGCGGCTCTGAACGGTAAGATGCTACAGGTATAAATCATTGGTTGATCGAGCTTGCGTAATCTAATACTTCCTCCTCCTGCTGCACACTGCAGTGGCTACTGCTAGCCCGGTCATCATGACAGCGCCATGCAGGCCAGCCCACATGGCTGGTATGGCCATGCGCGGTGAGTGGGGCTGACAACAGGCTGACAGTGGCCATGTGTTCTGCGCACACAGGCGTGGGCGCTAGTGCTGAAGTGCTGTGCGCCAGCGCACTTGCATGCGCAACAGTATGCAGTGTATAACATCACCTATGTGTTATGGTCGCAACCGTCTGGCTGCGCAACCATCACCCGCCCCGCCCCCGCATGACACCACTGCCTCGCATGAAGGCTCCATACCTCCACAGGACAGGCTGGTTCCACACCGTGGTCCCCTTTTACCCGGTGCAGGCCTGTCGGTGCGTGTGGCATCTGCTGTGAACGGGAACGGCGCCGTCAAGTACGACTACGATTTGGTCACGATCGGCGCAGGCAGTGGGGGCGTGCGTGGCTCACGCTTTGCAGCCAGCTATGGTACGGGGGGGCGTTTCAAACCCCATGAACACCCTTGGGCCGATCCTTGCATGTTGAAACCTAGTTAACAACCTCGGTTAACAATCCTCCATCCTGAATGTTGGGGGTGGGAGGAGCTTGGTGATAGGGGTTGCTGGAGGCAGGGCCGGCCAGCTGCACATGATGTGAGGGTACAGTAGCTGAGGGATACCATGGTTACAGCCACAGCCAGCTCATGGAGTGTTGCCTGGTCCAAGGAAAGGGGGGATTTGAGCATGGGCCCCAGGGATGCTAAAACAAAGGGGGAGGAGCTGACCCCTGTGCTGTGGACGGCAAGTAGCCCCAGCCTACAGCTCGCACTTGCACCTGTACACACTTCCCAGTCTCTTCCGCCACTCACTCACTGAGCTCCACCTCATGCCCTCAGCTGAGTGCATGGGCATCCAAGTGGGCCATATCATTCCGTCATTTCTCATTTTTTTCTCATTTGCGTCATTTCTCATTTTTTTCTCATTTGCGTCCTCATGCATGGCCCGCCCCCAGGTGCCAAGGTCGCTGTGTGTGAGCTGCCATTTGATTACAAGAGCAGCGACACGCAGGGTGGCGTGGGCGGCACGTGAGTCAGGGGCTGGCGCTTGGCTGCTTCTCTGTCCTGTTCCCCCCTGCTTTTGCGTTGTGGCCTCCGGGTTAGCTGGTCTGCGTAATTATATATACATATACACATACATATATATACATATATATGAGTATATATTTACTGCGTACTGCAGCTGTGTGCTCCGCACCTGCATCGGTACCTTTGCAGCCATCCAGGGCACGGAGATTAGCACGGGGATTAACACACGTGCTTTGGCGCCGTGCCCCTTCCTTTCCCGCCCGCCCGCAGCTGTGTGCTGCGTGGGTGCGTGCCCAAGAAGCTGATGGTTTACGCGTCCGAGTTCGCGGACCACTTCACTGATTCAGTTGGCTTCGGGTGCGTGGTCAGCTCCCTGGCCGAGTTGGTCAGGGCGCTTAGGGTTTTTAAATGTTCTTTGGCACCTGTTCGTTTTGGGGAGAGGAACAGGGCAGCGGCCCCAAGCTGCAATGCCAGTGGTTTTGTGAGCTCTGGGGAGCAGGAGTGGTTGCAGCGCAGGCCGGCTGCGGTTGGGGTGTCAGGCCAAACAGCGTCCATCAGCTGTTGCCTGTGAGTGGATAGCCAGGCAGGCATGCACACAAACTGCAGGCACAGCACGCCTACCTATCAACCGCTGCTACCATGTGGGATACTCTCGCTTCCCGGCCTCCATTCATATGTCCCGGCCACCATTCATACTCCCGGCCTCCTTGCATACTCCCGCGCCCCGGCCTCCTTTCATACTCCCAGCTGTCGTTCATACTGCCAGCCCTCGTTCACACTCCAGGCCCCAATTCAACACTGCACTGCAGGTGGGAGAGCATGGGCAAGCCTGCGCACTCGTGGTCCACCATGCTGGCTGCCAAGCGCAAAGAGCTGCAGCGCCTGAACGGCGCGTACAAGGTGGGGCCGCACAAGCATATGACCATGGGTACTTACATTCTCACATCTCAGCAGCATCCTCAGCTGCATACTGTTTATTACTTCATGGTGCCGGTATGCATGTAGTCATGTAAAGTTAAGTACACGCTACGTCATTATGGTACCGGTATGGCGGGGCGACACAAGCACATGCACTTTCATTAGGCAAGGCCCCTGTTCTTCGTGCACGCTGACCCTGCTTTTTGCGCGCCCTGCCCCCTCACCCCGTCCCAGAACACGCTGGCCAATGCAAAGGTGGAGCTGCTGGAGGGACGCGGCCGAGTGGTAGATGCCCACACAGTGGAGGTGAGCGCGGTACTGCTACTGATCACCAGCTGTAGTGTCAGCTGTAGTATTAATAATAACACGGCGTGTCACAGATGTGTCTGCATGCCGGAGCCTGACAGTCGTTGTCTAAACACCATCAATAGAGGACCAAGCCAGCCTTAAGTCAGCTGTAGTGTACCGCTAATAATTAGCATAGTTTTACACCGTATGCAAACTGCTGGTAAACGACCATGTATGGTTTATGAGCTAGGCGCGGTGGGGTTGCGCGCGGTACTAATGCACCGGCAGCCCGTATCAACCACAGCTCACAAGGCACCGCATGCAGAAAGAACGGAAGATAGATGGCTTAGATGCATAAACTACACGTGCCACCATGCGGCCGTGGCATGCATCAAGGTAGAGGCCAGAGCGGTGCCATCTGGATGTGCCAGGCGGCAGTGCAGGGCCTCCATCGCATGCAGCTGCTTGTGGCTTTAAGCACCTGCCCTGCCTAACCATTACCCCCGCACATTGGAGCTTGCATGCAGTTCAGCCTTCACCCATACATCTAGAATGAGGAACCCAGGTGCTACCCTGCTTCTGACGAGCACCTACCCCGACCACCCGCCGCACACCACTGCCTGTGCCTGTCCCCGCGTCCAGGTGGGCGGCAAGCGCATCACCGCCGCCAACATCCTCATCGCCGTGGGTGGTCGCCCCAGCAAGCTCAGCATCCCGGGGGCAGAGCACTGCCTCACGAGTGACGATGCGCTGGAGCTGGAGCAGCGCCCCGAGTGCGTCGTTTAATTTCTTTTACCTTTTTTCCTTATTCCTTGGCTCTTTTACGCTTTTCTCTTTTCGTCCTTTTTGAACATCTGCTTTTTGTCATGTTTTCTCAGATGTTTTTTTATTAATTTATTGCGGGGTGGGTGCGTGTGTGGGCGAAGCTGATGGTGTGTGGGCTTTGGCACCGGTTTGGCGGGTTTCGGAGCTGAGCTAGAGGCGTTTGGGCCTCGAGCTGCCAAGCCGTGCTCGGTCCCTTCACTGCCCTGGTCAACTGCCCTGCTGCTGCTGGACCCACAGATCTCATCCTAAGCCATAAGGGATGGAAACCTACGTGACGGAAACCTAAACCATAAGGGGATGGAAACCTACCTCTCATACCACCTCCTTCCCTCCCGCCGCTGTTCATGCGCGCAGCAAGGTCACCGTGCTGGGTGCTGGTTACATCGCCGTCGAGTTTGCGGGCATCTTCAAGCGCTTCGGCGCAGAGGTGCACCTCGCGTACCGAGGGGCGGCACCCCTGCGCGGCTTCGATGACGAGGTGCGTGCTTGCATTGTGCTTGCATTGTGCTTGCATTGTGTGTGTGTGTGCTTGCATCGTGTGGTGCACGGCCTGATTCGACGCCGCTGTGCTTTGACAGCCCCTGTTTAGGCCACAGGGCCCAGCGTCTGGTTAGGCGATGGGTCCAGGGCCCCTTCATCTGTGTGTTATTGTATACCGTGCGCATGTTCGTGGCCTATCAAGGCTGGGTGCACAATGGAAAGGTACAAAGGTTGCAAATACCGCATTGGCGCGGCCTAGTGACATGGGGGGGCATGCCATGTTGCAATCTACAAACACTGCCTTACTTGTCTTCTTGCGGGTACGTGTGTGGGTGCACAAGTGCCACAAACGCTGGCTGACACTGCCCCCTGACCGGTGCACCATCCCGTTCATCCCTGACCATGCACCAGGTCGTCAAGTTTGCCGCAGACCAGTACGCGCACTCAGGGCTGCAGATGCACCCGGGCATGACCCCCAAGGAGGTGTGTGTGTGGGCATGCCTGCGTGTGCGTGCTCTGCTGCGTCCGTGTGCATGCCCTTAGGTGCTTGTGTGCACATGTGCGCTGCTGTCGTGTGTGCATGTGTGTGTGCTGTGACAGTGTGATGTCGTTTCCCCAGCCTGGCGTATGAACGCCTAGATTGCCGACCACAAGACAGGTTCATGTAGTCGATGTGGTGAGATACCGTCCTAACAACGTCCTTCATCGTCAGAATCTCAACAGCTCCACTTCATGCCTGACTTCACGCTGGGCTTGGATTCACTCAACTTGTTCCCAGGTGCGCAAGCAGCCAGATGGCAAGCTGACTGTGGTATTCACAGCCAAGGACGGGAGTGTGGCCGAGATCAAGGACAACGACCAGGTGCTCATGGCTACAGGTGAGTAACCGAGCATGGGGTGTGAGCCATGTGGCCATTTGTGTGACTGTATTGAGCCCCAAGCCCCCACCTCAAGGCGCGCCCACCCGCCCTCCGGCCTCCCACGGGGGCCCTCGCCAACTTGCA
>BDCZ01000042.1:148450-170919 GCA_001662365.1 Chlamydomonas applanata
TCTCCCTCACTTCAGTATCTGTGCCTCCCTTACACACCGTGCCTCCCACAAGCACACTCTACTCGCACCCCATTCCCCTGCTTACCCGCCACCAACCCACCAGCACGAACCAGCTGCCCACGCCTTGCCTCTCCCCCCTGTATGTCACCGCCTGAAAAGGTACCAGTACAGGATCAGCACGCCTACTAGCCCCCCGACAACAAATGTCACGTTCTTGTTCTGCTTGTTGCTCATGACCTGGAATGCAAGGGACATGCAGGAGCAGCGGTTGCTGTGTCAGGCCCCAGGCAACCGTAAAGGCACACCATGTGCGTACTGTAGCGGCTGTGCACCACTAGCCATACTTGGATGTCGTGTTTGCAGATTTGGGTCACGCACAGCAACACAGGCCAGGCAGGCGCCAGATGGATCAGCAGTGCATATGGTGATTTTGACAACCGTGGCTGGTCGGCAGCTGGCAGCCATGCCGCAGCACGCAGGCGATGCCACACACCATTTTGAACTTGTCATTAACGGCACCCAGGAAGCCGCGCGTGTTCAGCATACCACCCTCCTGCGCACGCCATGAGCACGGGGCATGCGATGGTCATGGCCCGTTGGCCTGCTCTGTGCAGCTGTTGGATGCATAGAAGAGAGGTGGCACCGTGCACCAACACACACTGGTACTTGCTTTCATCGTTCAGTGCGGCCTTGTTCAGTGCGGCCTGGCTGCTGCACGTGCCTTCCGCTGGCTTTGTGTGCCAAGCAAATTCGAGCTGTACTGCACGTTCCGCAGCCAGTAACCGCAGCAGTACTGCGAGCAGCAGGCAGTACAAGCCTCGAACACCTGCGCTGGCACACTACAACCCCTGATCACCAAGTCTCCTGATCCTTTCAGTCCTTCCAGTTCACACCATGTTATCCAGCAGGGAGTGTTGCGACTCGACCTCATTCTTGATGTTGTGGGTGGCCTGTGGTAGCGTGAAGTGTGTACATGACATGACTTGTACTCGCATTGCGTGTGAGTAAATAACCACACAGGTGTGGAGTGTTGAAGTGGATGTGCGTGCGACGTGTGTGACGCGTGTTGCTCACAGGGCGCAGCCAAGGGCACGTGAGAGAATTTGGGCAGGCAAGAACTGTCCCGCAGAGCTGCTTGCGCACGCAGGGCTGTTCTGCTCATGCGCGTAGATCACCGGCACATGAGTAGCTGATGCGTGTGCTGCGGCGCACCAGCTTCAGCAGTCCGACCCTCTCAGAGAGTGCATCCAGTCCCTTGTCATTGTCCCTTTCCAGTGACTCTACATCCACCCCTCCCTGCAAGCTTTGCAGGCGCAGGGCAGGCCATGGTCATGAGCATGCAGAGCTGCAACTGCAAGTGGGGGCATGTATCATGTGCCACCCAGCTTCTGCTACTGTGCTGGTGAGCATGCTGCACGGCTGAGCATGTACAGGATTGCAGCAGAGTCCATCTTAGTACAGTGCCTGCATTCCACTTGCCTTGCCACGGCCCCTGCAGGCGCATGGAGGTAAGGCACAAATTGAAGTTACCATGTCATGGTTCCATATGGGCACAAAGCAGCTTTGCTCTACAGGCATACTGTTAACTAATGACGCGCCTGGTGCCCAGAGCCATCCCCGTGCGATCCCGGAGGTCCAGTTCAGGTGGGGTGCGATCAAGCGTGTGTGCTGTACAGATGAAATAACTTACTAACCAAACGCATGAGCACATCTAACGACAACTTTTCTGGGCTGGTAAACCCTGGATGCGGGTTTTGGTATCTTAAAGCTTTGCTCCTTTATGTGTATGCCGCGCTTCATACTACATCATACTGCAGAGGAGATGCGCGACTACTGTAAGCAATGCAGATCCAGTCAATGATGAACATCTATCCGCCTTGATTCAAAGCTGTTCTTATGGATCCATGAATTGACATACCACCCGCTGACAAAGAGCCCGCATCATGCGGGGCCGGGGTCGGGGCCGGGCAGCCGCAGCGCCTCGGGGAAGGGGGCGCGGTGTGGTGGCCCTGTCCCGACCTGCACCTGTCGTGGATGAGGTGCAAGACAGGGAGGAGTATGTGCTTGCCTGGTCTTCAGAAGAAGATGACGATGCTCCCGCAGCTGACGCCGCTCTGCAGGCGCAGATCCAGCTGCTGCGGTCGCAGATTGCAGCGCGAGAGGTGCAACATGGGGCATCACATGGAGGCGCTGCGCATGGAGCTGTTGGGGCGACGGCATCCATGTCTCGGGATGTTACGCCAGGACCTGATGCGACTGACAACACGCCCACCACAAGCGAAGCCCAAGCAGGTACAACCAGCCAGGCCACTCCGAGGAGGGGGCTTGCGAAGGCAGCAAAGACCAGCTCCCCGGCAAAGCCGCCCAGCCGCCTGCAGCAGCCCTCCGCCGTTGACCCACCCAGCATTGTGCAGCAAAAGAACAAGGCCAGTGCACAGGCGCTGCTGGAAGCGCTACAGGCACCCACAGCAGCTGAGCCCTCCACTCAACTGGCAGGTGCACATGCGGCAACAGCAAGGCCTGTGCAAGCAGGGCCCCATGTGCCGGGGCCTGTGGCCGCACCAGCACCTGCACGAGGCAGCGCGGTTGTCCGCAGCCTTGCATCCCCACCTGCTGGCCAGGATGGCACAGCCCGCCGTGCAGCTGCAGAGCTCACCAGCAGTGCAGTGCAGCGAGGGCGCACCAAGCGTGCCGCGTCTTCCGTCGGCCACAAGCACACTGGACCAAGTGCACAGGAGCCTGCCCAGGCCGCGCCTGCGCCTGCGACCGCGACCACATCAGTTGCCGGTGCCAACCTCAGCCCGCCAGCTGCCGTACACGCGTCGCAGCCTGCACATCACGGGCTGCAAAGCGCAGTGGTGGCCGCACAAGACGAAGCTGCAGAACCACCAGAAGCTGCGGAGCCGCAGCCCGTGGCATCAACCAGCATGGCCGTTGACACAGGTGCAGAGCTGGAAGCAAGGGCGCGCATGGAGTATATTCTCATCAAGTGGCGCATCCTTCAGGAGCAGCAGCGTGTGCTGCAGCAGGAGTGGGCAGGCGCGCATGATGTGCTGGCACGAGCAAGGGGCGAGGTAGCAGGTGAGGGGGTCCTGCTGAGCCGGATGCTGTAGTAGCTGCGGGCAGTTCTGGTACCGCTCCTGCTGCTGCTGCTGCTCCTGCTCCTCCTGCTTGTGGTTCTGCTAGTAGTGCTGCTTGTATGCCAACCCTGCCGCCAGCACTCATTGCCTGTGAACTGAATCTAAAGCTGTGCCCTGCTGTGCCACTTGTTTCCCATGCAGGCCTTGCCCAGCCGTTACCTGGCGCCCCACCCTCAGCCTCAGCTGCGCTGCAGCTGCCAGCAGGGCCTGCAGCCCCGGCCCTGCTGGCACTACCTGCTGCCGTGGACCTCAGCCCCATAGCAGATGAAAGTACAGGCCGTGTGCGCGTGGACGAGATCCTGCAGGCGCGCCAGCAGCAGCTGCGGGACATGCAGGAGCGGCGCAAGCGCAGCAGGCAGGCAGTGGAAGCGCCTGATGCTGTTGCAAGCGACAGTGGTGCAGCAGGGCTGCAGAATGCGGTGGGGGAGCAACAACAGCATCAGCAGGAGCAGCAGGAGCAGCAGCAGGAGCAGCAGCAGCAGCAGCAGGAGGCAGGCCCAGGCCCAGTGGCCCCAGGCCCGGACGCCAAGCGTCAGCGCAGGCAGCCCGTGGATGGCCCTCCAGGCACAGGCCCGTCCGGTGCAGGGGTCAGCAAAAGCAGGGAGAAGGATGCGGAGGACGGGCGGGATGGCGACAAGGCGCGTGAGCGTGAGCGAGGGCGTGAGCGGGACAAGGACAGGGACGGGGGCAGGGACGGTGGGCGCGAGCGGTGGCGGGACAGAGAGCATGACAGAGAGCAGGAGCGGGCTAGGCAAAGGGAGCGCGAAGCAGCCGAGCGGGAGCGTGAACGGGGCAAGGACAAGGAGCGGGGGCGGGACAGAGAGCGGGAGCGGTACAGGGAGCGGGACAAGGACAAAGAGCGTGAGAGGGAGGAGCGTGCTGCACGCGAGCGAGCAGCAGGGCCGCTTGCTGCAGGCACTGCTAGTAGCCAGCCACTCCCCAAGAGCTCCAGCTCACCCACTAGTACCCAACAGGCAGCAGCCAGAGACGCGCATGTCTCGGGCACTGACAGGGCCGCCGAGCCGACCGCTCAGCCAGGGGTGCCATCAGTAGTGTTTGAGGAAGTGGCTGCTGCTGCTGCTGGCCGTCCACCTCCCCCGCAGCAGCCCCCACCCGCACCACCCACTGCCGCAGCCACGGCCGTGCCGGCAAGCGCCGCACCAGCAGTGCAGGCGCCGCCGCATGCTGCGGCAGCAGCCCCCCTTCTCCGCGCCCCGTCCCGTCAGGCCATGGAGCAAGCATTGGACCTAGCAGAGGCACTGACCTCACCACCTCGGGCTATCCCAGCGGCACCTCCACCTGTAGCCCGTGCACACCAGCCGCCACAGCCACCGCCCAGCCAGCCGCCGGCATTCGCATTAGGCCCTCCACCACCAGCGCCATCGCCACCACCAGCACTGCCACCCCTTGGGCCACCCATACCGCTACCACCACACATGCTACCCCAGCGGCAGTGTTTGCCCGGACCTGCTCCGCCCACAGTGCCGCCACCGCCGCTGCCACCATCAGCCCCACCGCCGCTGCCCCCTGGGGCACCGCACTCAGCAGCAAATGTGAGCCGACCCATGCCGCCAACCATCGCCCCTCCCCGCCCACCGCCTGTGCCCCCGCCCGCCCCTCCCCCGCTGCCCCCACTGCCGCTCACAGCACCACCCCCTGAGCAGGACGTGGACATGGATCTGGATACGGAGATGAGCACACAGCCGCCCCCACCCCCCGCCCCTCCAGGCGGACCCCCCGCAACCTCGGCCAGCAAACCACCACCTCCACCACCACCACTGTTACCATCTGCTGTCCCAGCCCCAGCTCGAGTTCTGTCTATGGCGCTGGCATCGGCACCTGCATCAGCAAGAACACACACTCCGACAAGTGCATCGGCCCCAACACCGGCGTCTGTGGCTTCACCAGCACCCACCACAGCAGGGGGCCAGCCCGCAGCGGCCCACACACCAGCAGTTGCCCCTGCACAAGTGCACACAGCACCTGCAGCTGCCACAGCAAAGGTTGCAGGCCCCCTGTCCTCGTCAGCAACACCCATCACTGCACCAGCACCCACCACAGCAGCTGCTGGCCAGGCACCATCTGTTGCAGCGCCTGCACTGCTGGCGGAGGCAAGTGCTGCCTCCCAAACGTCCCCCAGCAGCAGGCCAGAAGCATCTGGCGTGCCAGCTGCTCTGCTTGCGGTGCTCGCGCGAGCGCCGCCAAAGCCACAGGTGCCCGCGCCGCCCGTGACGCCCAGCTTGGAAGCCACGCTGGTTTGGCAGCTAGAGCTGCTCATGTCCCAGAGCAGCAGCACAGGAGCCAACGGTACACAGAGCTCCGCATCCGCAGCGCTCACCACTGCCGCTGACAGCTCGACCACAGCCGCTGTGCCAATGCCTGTACGCAGCATCACAATTCAGGGCAAGTATGTGTCACCCCTGCAGCAGTTCCGTGCCTACCGGCTGCAGCAGGCCGCTGGGCCAGCTGGTGGTGGCCCGTCGGCCCGGCCGCTGCTCGCGTTTGATGGCGCGTGGCCGCTGTGCAAGTTTGATGTGCGGGGCTCATGCAAGGACATGCGCTGCCCATCTCAGCACTTGCAGGATGCTGAGGTGTCCCATGCGGCAGAGGCGGTGGCAAGACAGCAGGCAGTAACCGCCAAGAAGCTGCCAGACTGGCCTGTCTTTAAAACGTCAGACATTGCGGCGAGTGCAGCGGCGTGTGCGCAAGCGGGGGTGCAGGAACAGCTTGGCCGTACTGGCCGCCTCGCACACATCTCCGCGGCTGTACGTGCAGCAGCAGCTGTGGAAGTTACAGTGCCAAGCTACCACCTGCCCCAGCTCAGCATTGCAGTGGCCGGGGATGCACAGCCCTCCAGCAGCAGCACTGCCAGCTACCCATTCAGCAGCCTGCTGCTGGGCTCAGTGCCCTGCTTGGCAGCCAACAGCACGTGGGCCAGGGTGGGGCCAGGGGATGGCGGCCCGCTGGCTGGGCTGGACTGGGTGGGTCTGAGTCAGGCGCCCGTGCCGACGGCGTCCGAGGCGCAGCAGCGGCCGGTCCCGGCTGCACGCCAGGTGAGGGTGTTGAATGGCAAACGGACCTGTGGGGCAATGACTAGCGACTGTGCTCTGTGGTTTGGCTGTGCCGCCGTTTCAGGAGGGTTTGAAATCAGGCACAGTTATGAAGTAGTATCCAACCATCTGGCCCTGACGAAGTCCAGCTGCACATGCTTTGCGCTGGGATGGACTAGCAATGTACCACACTGTGCGTCTCTGTGCAGGAGTTTCGGTACTTCGTGGCTGAAGGTGCTGGAGCAGCCGGACCACCAGCCGCGTCGCAAGCACAGCAGCAGCAGCAGCAGCAGCTGTTGCCACCACAGCCGCTGCAACCCCAGCAGCAGCAGCAGCAGCAGCAACTCAGCACTAGTGCCGTGTTCATTGAGCGCGTGAACGGGGAGTTCGAGGCAGCTGTGGGGCAGGAGGGGTCGTCTTCATGGTTCTGGGTGCGCTGGGCCCTTGAGCTGCTGGGATATGGCAGCGTGCAGCACACTGCCACGGTGCGTTGCCACCTTCCCTTTAGTACCACAGCTCGCCCCGGGGTGGCTGCTGCTCCTCCGTGCTTGCATACTGTGTGCCTGCGTGTGTCAGGTTGGGTACTATCCAGTGCAGAGCTTCCACTTGCAGTCCCCTGCTGCTGCGCATCCGTGTTGTGCAGGAGCGCGGTGCGGCCATCAGCGTGCTGAAACGCGGCATTGCACATGTCTCTGGGGGCCCCAAGCACCTGGCCCGGGCCCTGCCGCTGCTACCATTGCTGCTGGGGCTCGTGGCCCGTGCGGAGCCCTTCAGTGCCGTGCTGTCAGAGCTGCAGCAGCAGTGCATGCAGATGCTCGCGGCAGCTGGAGCAGGTTGGTGTGACATCGCGCCGGGTGTCACGGCACACCTGTACCCGCTGTGCCTGGCGCTGCTGTCTGGCCTGGCTGACTGGCGGCGCCAAGTGGAGGTGCTGCAGCACGGTGCGTGTTGATCGACTTGTTTCAATCCACAAGGTCCTGTCTTGTTGTCCTCGCCTCTGTCCTCCAGAAAGGCAGCAGCTGCGCAGCGGGGGCCTGTGATGCACACATACCCGGATGCATGCTATGCCGTGATTGTTGTGATGTGCGGCACCCAATCAAACAATTGGTCGGTGCTGAGGAGCCGTGTGCTCATGCCTGCCAGTACCATTCCATTCCACGCTATTTCATTTCCATCGCGTTCCATCTAGCATTCCATGCGATTGCCATTGCCATTGCATGTAGTTGCATTGTTACATGCATGTATTTGCACTCCTACGTGCATGTATTTGCATTATTACATGCGTCGCAGGCATCCGTCTGCTGGTGCCCCTGTACCCGGACCTGGAGGCAGCACGCGGGCAGGCTTTGGACCTGTCGCTTCGCCTGCTGCACGCATGGTGCAGTTCTGGCTCAGCCAGCACAGCGTGCACTTGGCTGGACGGGCTGGCTCACCGCATGGACCACTTTGGGGGCATGGCCAGCCAGGACCCCCACAGCTTGGATGCCCGCTGCCAGTCGGAGCTAGCCCGCCTGCTGTTGGCAGGCCATGAGCCGGGCTTCTGGGCGTGCGCTGCGTGCGTGGCATCACACCACCAGCTACCCGCTGTGGCCGTGCAGCAGCTGGGTCAGCACCTGCGCTTCGGCTGGCCGCTGGTGCAGAGCGTGCGGCAGCTGGTGGAAGACACCGCCGTGGCAGGGGCTGACCTGCAGCGTGCTGTGCCCATGCTTTCAGCGATGATGAAGGCTGCACGTGATGAGCTGCGTCAGCCCAGGCTGGCTGCCAGCAGCAGGGGCGTGGAGGTTGATGCGTCCCATGCCGACACGGACCTGTTCCACCCTGTCAAGAGTTATGTGCATGCAGCTGCCGTCGCGTCTATGTATGGGTGCGCTGGGATTAAGCAGGCTGGTGGTGCCGCGTGGCTCATGCCCCTGATCCACACACCGGGAACGTTCCTGCCTGGGACGTTTTCCGGCGACGGTGGCACACTCTTGCGGCAGCAGGCGGTGGCATGGATGGGCGCAGCCTTCGCACACGAGCGCGGCACCGCAGTGCTGTCCGGCGCAGAGCACGTGCGCAACAAGCAGCTGGTGCTGGCGCTGGCGTCCCTCTCAGCTGTCTGGACTGCGCTGGGGGTTACACTACGTGGGAGAAGCGCAGCGGTTGACGGCTTCAGTGCAGCTGGAGGGAGATCCGATCGGGAAGGCCCCACAGAGGCCCAGCTGCCCCTGCCGCCTGTGGCAATGCAGCACCTGGTTCGGCTTGCGGTCCGATGCTACACTCAGAACGGCGCCAACCAGGAGTGCACACGGCTGCTGCTGCTACACGTGGTGCAGGGCTTGTACGGTACAGGGCAGCAGCCGGCCATAGGGTCCGCGCCCTTACCTGACCCGCTGCTGCAGCCCCCACACCATGCACTGCTGCTGGCGCTGGCTAGCCTCCCCTTGCCGGCGAGCTGGCGGCAGGCTCTGCATGCGGCAGCTGAGGGCGGCACTGTGCAGCCAGCCGAATGGTGCTCTGCCTGGTGCAGGGCGGCGAAGCAGGCGCTGCTGCTCACGAGCCCTGCTACACAGCCGCGGCCCAGCATAGCGCTGAAGCCGCTGGCCATCCAACTGGCCATGGAGGAGGGGTGGGCCGGGTATGTGGGGCAGCTCATGATACATACTGCATGCCAGCATGCGGGCCATGCCATGGAGTCGGCAGTCATCGCACGTTCGCCACGCACCCCAACGACAGTGACCGCCCAGCAGGGCGCAGCACTCATGGATGCAGCTCATGCATGGGAGGCTGTGCGGCTTGCATGGCAGCTGGCGCTGCTGGCACAGGGTCCGGCACGGCCAGAGCAGCAGCACCTGGCGCGGCCAGGGCCAGACACGCTGCACACATGGATGGGGGGCTTGCAGCCAGGTGGAGGTGGAGGGGCAGCTGTGGCAGGCCGTGCTGGGCGTGACGCTGAGGCACGTGCGGCCGCTGTCCTGTTTCCCCCCAGCCTTGTGGCCGACACAGGGGCGCTGGCATCGGAGTTGGCTGGTTCCTGCGCAGCGCTGGGCAGCATGAAAGTAGCAGCAGCAGCAGCAGCGAGCACCAACCCAGCGGCAGGTGCGGCAGGTGGCCTCGCCGCCTTCCTCCCGCTGCTGCGTGCGCCCTGCTTCCGTGCCCAGGTGGCACGGGATGTGGAGTGGCTGGTCAACAGAGCCCCCCGCAGCAGCGCGCCCCTGGTGCCGCTGCTGTTGGCACTGGCACGGCCAGTGCTGCCCCAGCAGCCATGGTATGCGACACCAAACGCGGCGTGGCTTGCGTGGGTGCTTCCCTTACTGGCGGGCCTGCTGGTGGCAGCACAGCCCCCAGCGCCGGCTGAGGTGCGTCTGCGTGACACCGATGCTCATCATCACAGCCGCGCAGTGCTGCAGCCCTGCTGCAGCCCTGCCCAATGCCTTGCGTATGTGCTGCGCACACGGCTGTAACCACGGTTGTACCACTACCCTGCAATGTCAATGCACCAACACTACACAGCGCCTCCGCAGGCTGCGCAACCTTCCAGCACCTGGCCGCTCAAGTGCCCACATGCGGCTGTGCACTGTTGCCCGCGCACCACAGGCCTGGTCTGCAGCTGTGACGGCGTGCGAGATGCTGAGCAGGAGTGCGGCCCTGGAGCTGTGCACTTGGGGCCTGCGAAGACACACACACAGCGTGGCGCTGTGGTTGCAGTATGCACGGCTCAAGGGCTCCCAGGAGGGCGCTGCTGCGATGCAGGCGCATGGGCTGGGCGCGAGCTCGAGAGCTTGAATGGAAACCCGACTCAGCTGCACCTGTTGGTTGTGTGCTGCCAAGCACGGTTTCTGCCATAATGTCAAATGTGGTGACTGTATAGTGTTACAGGTTACACTTGGGCACCTGACCGTGCGGTGATGGAGTGGTGAATGCCGAGGGCCAGGCGACGGGGGCTGGGTACTAACTGCACCAGCATTAGACACAGGATGTACAGGGTGGTGCTTACAGACCAGTGCTTACACGTTACAGCCAAGTGGCTGAGTTACATAGTTCTACACTGAGTGGCATGTGGCCGGCTGCTGCGCAGGGGCGTTGGGGGGCGTGCGCCGTGGTACCGCAGCCTCTGTACAGGTATGTCTGATTAACTTGCTCTCCAACTGACTGGCTCGTTGACTGACTGACTGCTGACTCAAAGCGTGGTGTGCCAACTAGTCCCTTTGTGCTCCACTGTGCTCGCCTTGCTGGCGCTGCCTTTGCCTGCGCAGGTGAGTGACCGAAGACACGCCTCAGCTTGCTCGCCTGGGTTTAGGGTTTAGGGTTTTAGGGTTTTGTGGTGGCTGCAGCCCGCGGTCACGACGTTAGCGGCCTTGCACACCTACTGGCTGCTCTAGCATGTGCATGAGGTGACCTTGTGGGTAAAGTGGCTGCCTGCTGCTGCTGCGCGCATATGTGGCAACCGCACCGCCAGGGCGCACGCTCCCAAGCGCCCCGCCGGCGGTTTGGTTTTCTGGGTGGCAGTAGGTAGGTAGCAGTATGTCTGGATCAACAAAACAGGTAAGCAAGATAAAGAGCCCAGACACCGGACAACAGTTAAGCCACCATCAAGGCCATCGTAACTTCAGGAGGAGGAGAGCGCCCAACACTTGATCATGTCACGCTGTTACGTACCCAAAGCTCCACCAGCGCATATAGCTTGCCACACATGCTTGCTTGCATGCCGTGCAGTGCATGCACTGTGCTTGCCTACTTGTTTGCAGCATGGTGCATGTGACGCTCCCATCCTCATCACGAGCCAAGATTGCTGGACTTCCAGGCACTGCAGTCATCAGCAGCCTTACATTACGTGCTCTCCTCAGCACTTGAGGTTACACGACAAAGCTGCCCGCGGGGCAGGAGCACCTGCACTGATGAAGAGAGTTTTGGGGTTGTGGCTGCTGCAGTCAGGAGTGCGGCGGTGCTGGGTTCTGACATTAGGGATGGGAAGGGCAGGCGTGTTACCAGGCAACCCCTACGTCCTGTAACGCCAAGCCAAGCCTGTTCCTTCCAATGCCCAGCTGCCCTTGCTTGCTTGGCCAGCTGCGCCCCGACCTTGACGCAGCCAAGACGCAGCATCTCAGTGGTCTCACTCAACTGCGTGCTCCATTCAGCTCATGTTGACCCTGAAGCAGCAGGAATTTTCTACAAAGCATTGCTTGGGAGCTGCTTGGGTATTGGACACCTGATCATGCGGTGACCTCTGGTGATCTGGGCACGAGTATCCCACCTCAGCGATGCATTGAATTGATACAGCAGCATATATTCTGGATTGAACCATGGCGCTTTCTCAAGCCCAGTACTTCGCGCTGTCCCTGGCAGCAGCAGTCGCGGTCCTGTATCACGCGTTTGTGACGCGTCAAAGGTAAGCTGATTGATAATACCTGTGGCATCGCAGGCCCAGAACCTGACAGAGGGTTCTATTGCCTGGATTCCAGGTTCTATCATGCGGCGGTGTACCTGTCCACCTCCAAGCTGGCCGTGGCGGTTGTGGGAAACTTGGCGTTCGCCAGCGCACTGCTTGTGCATAAGCTGGTGATCAAGGTCCGTGCTGTCCCTGGCGCTGTTGGGAGCTGATGCGGGCAATGGGTTCCGTGAATGACCGATTGCTGCAGCGATTCTTTCAGAGATCCATCAGAGATGCGTCTCTTGTAGAGCACACATGGGCACCATGCACATCCTGTGCATGCATGATGCCCATCTGCCTGCAGCTGTTCCTAGGAACGCTGCGCGACATCGAGCGGGAGATGATTAGGGAGCGGCTGGCGTCCACCGTGATGGAATCGCTGCTGGCGCTGACGATTTTCCGTGAGGAGTTCAGCGCGTTCTTCGTCGCCATGTTTGCCTCGCTCGTTTTCGTCAAGGTGCTGCACTGGCTGGTGCAGGACCGCGTCGACTACATCGAGGTCACGCCCTCGGTGTCTCGCCTGCAGCATCTGCGCATCGTCTCCTTCATGTCTGTGCTGCTGGTAAGTTGCGGGTGTAGGCGGGGCGGGCGGGGCGGGCCGCGTGCGGCCGCACTCATGTGCAGCCGGACGGGCCACTGGGCTGGGGCACATGCACCGCATCGTGCTGCCATTACTTCGCAAAGCATACCGCTCAGCAGCGTGCAAGAATCCAGGTGAGTCTGGTGGCAGGGAAGAACGGGCCAGCTGCCATGAGACGGGTCACCTGCACGCATGTGCCGCCTACATCTGTACACGGCTTTTTGCGAGTGCCCCTGTACTGCCCTCCCTGTATTGCGCTGCAGCTCGTGGACGCGCTGTTCCTGCAGTACACGGTCCAGGGTGTGGTGGCGAGTGGTGGGCAAAGCGTCATGGTGCTGTTCGCGTTTGAGTACGTGATCCAGGCATCCGACGTCATCCGCTACTTCCTCAAATACATCATGTCCATGATAGACCTGTGGCTGGACGGCCGATGGGAGAGCAAGGTGCGTGTGCTTGGGGGGAGGTCAACAGGTGTGAGCTGAGAGGGGAACCCGGGAATGCAGTTCCAGGAAGAGGGAGGCAGACCCCCGTGGTGTCCCCACAGGCGCACCGGGAGAATAATACAGCCAGCGGGCCCCAGGGGTGCCGGTTCAGGCATAGGCGCACATGCAGCTGGGGCAGTGCACATTACGTACATTGCGCCCTGCCAGCACCGCACAGTGTGCCGCACCAAGTGTGCCCATCAAATGCCATTCTTCGCTCGCTGAGCATGTTAGTCACACGTGTAGATGACAAGCCGAAGGGACCTCCTCATATACGATTAAACTATACATGCATGTTTGGCCATTGCACATGTCCGTACAGGGCACATACGTGTTCTACCTGGAGCTCATCACCGACATGCTGCATCTGTTTGTGTATGTCGTGTTCTTCGTCATCGTCATGTCCAACTACGGCCTGCCACTGCACCTGGTGCGCTGGCGCCACAGCTGTGTGTAGACGTGTAGCCAGCGTGTAGGCAATCGTGTGTAGCTGTGTACTTAAGAACACCAACACCCTGCTGCTGGTGCTGATGGGGGTGCTGCGGGTACTCTGCTTGCTCGCACACCTGTCCTTGTGCCTACACCATTGTGCCTTGCGTGCGCTTTACTGCTTATTGCCTACAGCACAGGCCAGTGCAGCTATGCCTGCTTTGAAAGCTGGCACAGGCTTCTGTGCGACCAGCCCTGATTGAAGCTAGAGTGTCATTGGAGCTTTCTTACTTGAATCTGGGCATTGCTGTCATGCGCGCGCGTGCGCAGGTGCGCGAGCTGTACTCAACGTTTCGCAACTTCCGCAACCGCATCGCCGACTTCCTGCGCTTCCGCCAGGTGCGCGACTGCACACATGTGTGCCGCGATGTGCAGCGCGATGCCATGTGCCGCACGGTGCCATGGGTCTGGCCATGGCACCTTGGGCACATCTGCCCCCTGCCGCCCCTATGGCTGTGCACATCCCTGCTCGCATGCTGTGTGCGTGTGTACACGTGTGCTACATCGCGCCCGTGTCATGGCGCATCCACGCCTGCTGTGAGAGAGTGTGAAATGTCGGGTACTGTGTGGTTGCGTTCAGGTCACTGCGCGGCTTGACCGCCTGCCGGACGCCACTGCCGCCGACTTGGAGCGCTCAGACGGCGTGTGCATCATCTGCCGCGAGGAGATGCAGGGCGGCGGCAGCAACAAGAAGCTGCACTGCAGCCACGTCTTCCACCTGCACTGCCTGCGCTCGTGGCTGGAGCGGCAGCAGAACTGCCCAACGTGCCGCGCGACCGTGTTCAGGCCGGGCGTGCCCGACCGCCCACCCGCAGCGCCGGCGGCACCCGCTGCCGTGCCCGCTGCGGCTGCAGGAGCGGCCGCTGGGGCTGCTGGCGCCGCAGCGGCACGGCCTGGTGCGGCTGCTGCGGGGGCGGCAGCGGCACCAGGGGCCCCGGCCGCGCAGGCGCGCGCGGGGGCGGCAGGGGCAGCGCCAGCGGCCGCAGCTCACCAGCACCCACATGGCTTCCACATCCCGCACCAACACCATGTGCGTGTGGGAGCCCATGCGCACCATGCTGCACCCCGGGGTGCTGGCGGGACTGCAGGTGGCTCCTCGTCCGCGGCAAATGCAGCCGGTGGCGCGCAGGCAGGCCAGGCGCAGGGACAGACGCACGCATTCATGCTGCCACCTGGGATGCTTGACATGGAGATGATGGGTCTGATGGGGGGGCTCATGCCAGGCATGAACCCCATGGCCATGCCGCCCTTCATGGCCCCCATGTTCCCCACGGTGCTGCCCCCGCTGTTCCCACCGCCCAACCCTAACAGCGTGCTGGAGCAGCAGGCTGCGGCAGCGGCGGCAGCTGCAGCACTGGCGGCCGCCACTGCAGTGGGTGCCTTCAACCCCATGAGCTCCCTCATCATGATCCCACCTGCCTTTTTCCCTGGGGCTGCGGCTGGAGCTGTGGCGCCCGGGGCTGCAGCTGCGGCAGTGGGTGGCACAGGCACGACAGGGGCAGGCACAGCGGCGGTGCCTGCGGCTGCGCCCGCGCAGGCAGGCACCACGGCGCCCTCAGGCAGTGCCGCAGGGCCGGCCGCTGGTGCACCAGACCCAATGGCGGTGCTCAACACTGACCCAGCCATGGCTGCGGCCCTGACGCAGCTGCTGGAGCGTCAGGTGGCTACGCTCAACGAGCAGCTGCAGCGTATCAAGGCAGCCACCGCAGCCGCCGCAGCAGCTGCACCACAGCAGGCCGCTGCCACTGGCGCTGGCGCCCCCAGCTCCAGTGCCACAGCGCAGTCCAGCACTGCAACAGCTGAGCCCAAGCCAAGCAGTAGCATGCCAAGCACGCAGGCAGACACAGGGGCGGGTGCCTCCACATCAGCTGCATCCTCCCCAGCCCCCAAGCAAGACACGGCGAGCAGCAGCCCCAAGGCACCTGTGCTGATTGCAAGTGACCCAGCGCCAGCTGCTGCGTCTGTACAAGCAGCTCCCCCGCCTGCACCCACAGCCCCAGCAATGGTACCTCCCGTGTCGGTACCCTCTGCCCCCAGCCCCAGTGCCAGCCCTGAGCTGAGCCCAGCAGCAGGGACGGAGGGCGATGACCCACAATCAGAGATCCGCCGCCGCCGGCTGCAGCGCTTCGCGCAGCAGCAGCAGCAGCAGGGGGACAGCAACTGAGCAAGCAGCCGCCTGGTATGCCATCAGCTGATGAGTTACAGGAGCGGCAGTGCGCGTTTGCACGCAGTTATTCAGCATAGTCCGGATGTTCGTTCCCTAGTCTGTAACGTGCTAACTTCTCGATGTATTCTCTGTGTTCCCGTGTCCGATCGCCCTGTACAGCCCCCGTCCTGCTCCACTCCCTTTCCCCCCCTTTGTTGCCATCATGTTGGCTCCCAGCAGCCTTCAGGCTCAGCTGATCAGCAGCCGGCAAGCAGCAAGTTCCCGGCCTCCTGTGCGCCCCAGACATAACATGTGGCTGCGCAGCGCCGCTGTGCAGCACCACAGCTCACAGCAGCTTCAGGTGGCCTGTGATGGAATCCAGTTGACTCTTGGGCCACGGCCCAATCGCGAGCACTGTCTGTGACCCCGCAGGGATCTGGGTGCGCCCCGCGTCACACACAATGTATGTGGGGATGCCTGCTGCGGCTGCCTTGTCAGCAAGTGCGTCCTGCGGCGTGGGGGAGTGCTGGTATGGTCAGTGTGCGGGTTGTCCCTGTCGTTTGGGGTGGCTGAGGCGCAGGGGTGCGGGAGGCGCAGCCTCACCGAGTGCACGCCCTCATGGATGACTAACCAAGTGTCAGCATGCAGCAGCCGCTGCGGGATGAACTGGACGGCCTATCACACAGTAATGAGCTTGCTCATGACAGCTTAATGAGGCCGGATATGCAGCCAGGACAGGCGGCAGGGTACAGTGACATGTTCATTGTCGCCATAGTTGCTTTGTGGATCTAGATGTGTTTCGTGGATCTAGACCCGCACCATCTCGTCATCGTCATTGATCTTGAGTGCGATCTTGGCTTGCCCAAAGTACTCCCATTGTCGGAACAGCATGTCGTGCTTTGACCGGTACTTTTGGCAGACACCCACTGCTGCATGCGCGCACTGTGCGCCTGCACGTGCATAGGTTTCAGTGCATGTTGTGTGGTGCGCGTTTTCAGACAGCGCGTACATGCCAGCAACGATGCCAGCTCTGCTCAATCTTCTTCTGAAACGTCAAAATGTGCTAGTCCCTCGTCCCCACCCACTTGCAGTCCAGAGCTCATGACAGCTAGAAGCTGCACGCCGAGCAGCATGCACATGCAGGCCCAAGCAAAGGTACCCACTCATCGTGCATGTATGCATTGGCACGCACCGATCTTGCCCTTGCCCATCTTAAGTGCCTCGTTCACACACAGCACCATCTTCAGCTCCTCCTTTGGCCGCAACAGGGGCTGCTTGATAGGTGCCTTGCCAGCAGGCTTGCCTTTGGCCTGCTTGCCCTGCTCATGGCATGGTGCACGATCAGGCCATGCGATCGTGTGATTGCCCCATGCAACACAAGCTGCCAGAGCTTACCTGCTGCCTGGCAGTGACATCCCGTGCTATAAAGCCCAGAGCAAAGCCACCTAGCACCTTCAGCAATGAATCAACAAGCGCAACAAGAGGCATGTCGACACAGCAGCTAGATTATGCTGCCTGTGGTTTTGCAGCATCACACGCACACTGGGGGGTTGAAAATGAAATCGAGCCGCAAAAAATTGCCCAGAAGTGTGAGACACAGACTTTGTGTTCGATGCAGTAATACGCCTGCACACTGTGTAAGTCCCTGTGCATACACATTCTATAGCTTGCACGGGTGCAGGGGTTCACCGGACACCATGCTGCAGGCCCAGCTGCAGCGCGTGGCTAAGCCCACGACCAGCAGTGTCAAGGGCATCCCGTCGCTTGCTAGATCCAGTGGGTGACTTGGCAGCAACACCAAAAAGATATGGCTGCACAATGCGGAACGCTGCTTTGGTTGGCCAATTGGTCTGGGTTTGACTTTGAAATGCCATTCCTGCTGCAGGCATTCGCTGTGCAAGGCCATCAGCTGTTCGCCCTGTGTTTGGTGGGGCTGTCGCACGTCGTGTAGCAGCCACTGCGGCACATGGTGTGTGTTTTGGTGTTACATTTACACCCGGATCCACTCCCGCAGTCAAGCACGGATAAAGGTCGTCATGCTCCACCTGGCATGCGCGCATGGACGTGCTGGTGGAACTGCGTGTCCATGCGTGCCCCTGCTGCTCTGTGCGTGTGCGTGCCATGTAGGGGCCTCGCACGCCCCCACACAGCAGCACGTGGATGAGGAGGAAGAGGAGGAGCAGGTAGAGGAGGCGGTTGCCGAGGGTGAGGAAGCACTGGAGGAGGTGGAGGCGGGCGCTGAAGGCGAGGTACCCGAGGCGGTGGCTCAGCAGGCACAGCCAGAGGTTGAGCTGGTGACTGAGGTATACTCAGAGGAGGTGGAGGAAGTTATTAAGGTGGGTGGTGACTGAACGGAGGGCCGGGCACACTGGGACAGTATGCGGTGGGCCCATCGGCATGCCATGGGGTGGGGACTGAGGCAGAGATGCCGTGCATGTGCGCTGCTGTGTGCAGCACATGCAGCCGCTGCTCAGCCACAACGTGCATGGCTTGGGGCCTTGGGCTGCCACGTCGGGTGGGCATGCACGCTTGTTGTGCCGTCCGTTCTGCTGCATTCCGCCGTACACGCAGTGCCCCTACACCGCCCACAGGCCACGCACACCGTTCCCTAAGCATCTGCAGCCATGCACAGACTGCACGCAGCGCCCCAAGTGCAGCAGGGACGCAGCCGGTGCAGTCAGTTGCTGAAGAAACCCTAAACCCAACCTGCCTGTCGTCCTGCCATGCCCACTGCAGCCCCTCACCATTCAGGGTGTTGCACAGGACGCGGTACACTTTGTGCGCAACACCAACCCCGGGAAGGCGGTCGCGGTGGCGGGGGCGCTCGTGCTCGCCGGCACCTTTGTGCTCGCGTGTGTGCGGTACTACAAGAAGTTCACATCTGCGCGCTCGCAGCGGCAGCGGCAGGTGCGACACATTACGTGTGATGTGTGTGGAGAGTTTAGAGTGGCCTGTGTGTGCGCTGTGTGGCATCAAGGCGGTAGAGGCAGATTCAAAGGCAAGGGGGGCTGGGGATGCGATTGGTAATGAAGTCAGGGGCGTCACTTGGCTGCGCAGCTGTGCCAGCCAGCCAAGCCAGTGCACAAGCAAGCAATGCAGTCCAGGCTTGAGGCAGTGGCATGCGATTGTAAGCTACACAGGGGGCTTGATCCTGTCAGTGGCCACTGCTGCATGTGTCATGCTGTGTTGTTTGTTCCAATAAGCAACACAGCAGCATGCGCGCATCTTTGTGTGCAACTTTGCATACATGTGCGGTTGTGCGCATGCGCACGTGAGTGGCTGCGTGCACGGCTGGTGCAGCTGACACATCTTGAATTCAGACTGGGTTCAGCTCATGACCTATCGCTATGGGCTTTGTGCTTGGGATCACATGCTGTGTGGCACGCGACTGCTGCAGGTGAACAAGAACCAGCTGGTGTCACAGGAGCTGAGCAAGGTACTGCCATCCAACAGGGCCAAGCTCAACGGGGCGTACATATCGGTACGCGGGCCGGCCTGGGCTTGCCTTGCTGCAGCTCCTCTGTGATTGCACATCCTTAGACAGCCGGCGTGGGGTGCAGCAGCTTCTGCTATGGGTCGGGTGTTGGGCGTCGGTCGTGAGTGGTGGCTGCCGTGCCATACTACTGTCTCCTCCCGGGCCACCATGCCGCCCTGCCATGCCGACATGCGGGCTTGCCTTTGCATGCGCACGTGGCCCCTGCGGGGCGGGTGCAGCCGCTGCATGTGCTGTGCCACACCAGCACATGACCCGCGCTCCAACCTGACACGTGGCTTGGGAATGGGGCATGGGGACGGGTGTGGTTTCGCAGGGCCTGCGCCTGCGCACGGGGTTCACCAATGTGGAGATCTTCCGCAAGTACCTCTGGTACCTGCTGCGCGAGCGCAAGTTTGACCAGGTGCGACGACTGACGGCGGGCCCAGCCGCCTGCCGGGGTGCAGCTAAGGCGTCGAGTGGGACGAAAGCAAGGAGCAGAGGGCGCTGCAGTGCGGGTTACGGGGGTGCTTGGAGTGGGGTGTGGAGCCGCTGTGCTCAATCACAGGCGCTGCGCTGAATGCATTTCGCGCCTGGCTGCATCGGACCCTCCACATGCCCGGCCTGCTGGCAGGGGCGGGTGGCCTGCGCTTATGCCTGCACAGCTGTGCTGGGGCAGAAACGGCAGAGCTGGGCTGGGCAAGCAGCTACAGCACGTTACGCCTGTACCCTCAACCCTGGCAAAGGGCAGCTGGACATGAGCCTGAGCAAAAATTGTACAGCTATGCGTGTGAAGAGTGTGAACGTGGCTGCTGCCAACCCACATGTGTGCTGTGGTGTGCTCCTGCATGCGCAGGCCGCAGTGGATGACATGGTGGCGCTGAAGCATGCAGCCGGGCTCAAGGACAGCGACGTGGCGGAGGCGGTGCGCGAGCGCGCGCAGCGCATCTATGACAAGTGAGTTGTGTGATGCTGGGGCTGTGCGGATTTTGGGTCGTGGTGCTCTGGTGCTGGTGGTGGCGCAGGTGCGGCTGGTGGCTGGGAATGAGGTCAGGGAGGGGTGTGCAGTCTCTGCGCTGTCCAGGGACTGTCACGCCACCACCACGTGCTCACTGCCCCCAACCTCTCCCTTCACCTGCTGCCAGGCTTACCCTCTCACCCCCACATCACCACCCACTCCTCACTCCCGCCTCTCTTTACCTGCCGGCGAGGCAGACCATGCCTTGCATGCCGAGCAGGCCTTGACTGGCGCTGAAAGCTAATGTAACAACAACAACAAATTACCTGCCGGCGAGCGCCCCAGGACAGCGGGCAGCCCATCACACACAGCCGCATGTATGTTGTGACGTAGAACCAGAACCTGAAACCTGGAAACTTGACACCCCCCGTTTGCCCTTGCCCCCCACCCCTCCCTTGCTGGGCTGTCCCCTCAGGTACGGCACGCTGATGCTCAACACCGAGGGCTTCACAGCACAGGGCATCGAGCGCAAGGCCACGTGCCGCAACCTGTTCCGCAAGCTGCTGTACCTCACGGAGCACGACCCGCTGCTGCGCCAGGGCACCGACGCGGCGCTCGTGGTGGACCTGCGCAAGGTGTGTGTGGATGTGGATGTGTGTGGATAGCACTGCTGTGTGCCGCATGCCGGCCATGTATTGGACCTTTGGCAGGAAGGGCTTGTGGGGGTTTGTGGGGGTTGGGGGGGGGGTCTGGGTGGGCAGGCTTGGGTGGGCAGTGTGTGGCTGTGCGTGTGTGGCGATGTGCGGGCCGTGCATACAGCTGCACTCGCTGCTGCAAATAAGACTGAGCACTTGCGTGGACCTAAACACCAGACGCTATGTCCCTTACCTTTGGCCACTGCACCGCACGCCTCCTGCCAGATCATGGGCGCGACGGACGAGGACATTGACAGGCTGCGCATCGTGTCGCTGTACGACGTGGACCTGGTGCGAGTCTTAAGGTTCTTATTTTCTTAAGTGTGACCAAGCCGTAGTGTGACCAAGTCGTAGTGTGACCCTGAGACTTGCGTTCGAGTTGCACACAACCACCCTGCCTGCGACTCGAGTAGAGCTGGCGCGCATGGTGCATGGGCAGCATGGCTTAAAGTGCAGGAGATGCTCAGTTGGCATGTGGCATTGCCGGCCCTCGCCTACAAGGGGCCGGAGCTGGAGGTGTGGGGCACCTGTGTGCAGCACTGTGCGAAGCACCAGCTAGATCAGCCACCAACGATATGTGCTGGGTCAAGCTGAGCTGTTGTGCATGGGCGTGCTGCTTCATGTGCTTGGCTGCGCAGGAGAAGGCGTTCAACATGGAGGTGTCAGAGGATGAGTCGGACCGGGAGGATGCAGCAGGCAACCAGGTGGTGGATGTGGTGCCTGAGGGCGGGTCAGGTGCAGGGCCCTCGGATGGCAGCCAGCCAGGCAGCAGCCAACAGCAGGGTGGCAGCAAACAATGAGTGTAGGCAGGTGGCCTTCGCGTGGTGGCTAGAGAATGGTGTGGGCATGGGGGAGGGAGCGTGTTTAAGGGGCATGAGGATCAGCTGGGTTTCAGCATCGGGCATAGGCATTTGGGCTAGTGATGTATGTCCACTGATAAATAGGCACATGCACAGACATGAGAGGATGGGAGTAAGAGGCATGTGAGCGAGCAGGCAGGTATAATGATGCAAACGGGGTCGCCATTGCTGCACAGTGGCTGTGTAATACAGATGCCAACATGATTGCGTGCGCCTGGAAGCACACATGCGATGAGGTGGGGCGCACAGGATCCAGGTGGAGTGGGTTGGGTGGTGTTTAAAAACACCGAGTTTGTTTTTTGTTGTTTGATTCGTTAGGGGTCAGCCAACCGCATGTGGCAGTGCGCCGTAGCATGGCGCGCCATCATAGTGAGTGGTGCACGTTGCAGCAGCCAGGGGGCTGGTGCGCTTATGCACGCTCGCCACGGATCCGGCGGGCCAGCTGGATGTCCTTGGGCATGATGGTGACACGCTTGGCATGGATGGCCGCCAGGTTGGTGTCCTCAAACAGGCCCACCAGGTACGCCTCAGCGGCCTCCTGCAGCGCCAGCACGGCGGACGACTGGAAGCGCAGGTCGGTCTTAAAGTCCTGGGCAATCTCGCGGACCAGGCGCTGGAAGGGCAGCTTGCGGATGAGCAGCTCGGTGGACTTCTGGTACTTGCGGATCTCGCGCAGCGCCACGGTTCCGGGGCGGTAGCGGTGGGGCTTCTTCACGCCACCGGTGGCGGGGGCGGACTTGCGAGCGGCCTTGGTGGCCAGCTGCTTACGGGGCGCCTTGCCGCCGGTGGACTTGCGGGCAGTCTGCTTGGTGCGGGCCATTTTTGATGAGTTCGACTGTGACTTCGATATCGATTTTGGGCGCAAGGGGCGCCTTATGTAGCGCTGCAGTGCAGCAGGAGCCGCTGCCGAGTGTTTGGGCTAGGCTGTGTGTCCTGCTGATCCAAGGTGCGGATCAGCAGGACATCAGGGGCCTCTCAGCTCCATGGAACACATGCACACAGTGCACGCTGCAGGACCAGGGCTATAAAGAGCGACCTGTGCGGCGCATTCCAGCATCGAGACACTTCGTTCTCTCTCTCCCCCCCCTCAACAACTCAACAATGTCTGGACGTGGCAAGGGCGGCAAGGGCCTGGGCAAGGGCGGTGCCAAGCGCCACCGCAAGGTGCTCCGCGACAACATCCAGGG
>BDCZ01000042.1:175936-187844 GCA_001662365.1 Chlamydomonas applanata
TGACCTTCCTTTGAACGAGCTCCCCCATGCCTCCGTCACATGAGAGCAGGCCCAGCCCGCTCCCTCCCAGCCACAAACCCCACCTTGCCGCTCGCAATCGCCTTCTGAACGTCCTCAGCCACAACCCGGCCGTCTGGCCCACTGCCAGCAATGCCCGCAAGCGACACGCCCGACTCTGCTGCCACCTTGCGTGCGTATGGGCTGGCCTTGATGCTGCCGCCTGCAGGGCGTGGGCACACGGCACGATGGCATGCAGTTGCAGGCCGTTTGGGTCGAGGGGCTGTGGCGCAAGCACAATTTGAGGCCATGTTTGTGGCGACCGCCATGCAGCATGGCGTAAACAACAAGGCCGTCAAATTTCACCTCGACCCCAGCATTCATGAGGTCAGCAGGGGGTAAGGGACTGCAGGGGGATCATGCAATGTGGAAACAAGAGCGTGCGCAGACGAAGCATGCTCCACCTGGCTTGGGACCCTGCGCAATGTCGAGTGGCCCATGCCTTCTTGGCATCCCAAGATTCCCAACCGCACCTGATGTGGCAGGGGCTGCTGCAGCAGCAGGCTTGGCTGCTGGCGCGGAGGCTGCTGGGGCTGGCTTGGGCGCTGCTGCAGCAGCAGGTGTGGCGGCCGCCGCTGGTGCTGCCGCTGGCTTCTGGTCCCCTGATGCATCAGCGGGTGTGAAGGATTTGAATGCATCCACGTCACCCTTCTCCTCCACCAGCACCACAGCAGGCACGCCGATGGGGATGTCCTTTGAGCCACCAGGCAGCAGGATCTGTGGAAGAGCACATGGAGCACATGTACCTCGGGTCAGTGCAGACCGACAGCAATCACACTTGTAGACCTAGACACATGAACCACAGCTGCGGAAGGTAGGCCCCTTCCCTCATCAAGCTCTCACTCCCACCCCCACCCCGAAGCCCTGCCGCTGGTTCCTGAATCTCAACTGGTTCGTAAACGTCAGCCCAAGCTCCAGACCCCAGCCACCTGTGCAATGAAGCCCTCCTCCTGGGACTCCCACGCAATCGTTGCCTTGTCGGTTTCCACATCACAGTACACGTCACCGGGCTGCACGGGGTCGCCGATCTGCACGCATGGCCGCCCCAGCACACACATGTCCTGCCAGGCCTGGCGGCAGGCACCCATGCGCCATGCTGGGCGTACGAGGCACTACGTGCCGATGGATGCATGCAGGGTAAGCACCGCTCCCATGCAGGGGCCCTGGGCTTGTGAACTTGAACTGATCAAGCACTCGAGGTTTGGGCGATCACAGTAGGGGCATCACCAGCCTTGGGTCGGCCACAGGCACCCTGACATTGGACAGCAGGCTCATGCATGCACAGCCTGGAACCTGGCTTGCATCAGTAGACCTGCCCCACATCGAAATGGCAGTGGTGTTCAGACTGCTCCCATCTGCTTCCCTGGGAACTCACATTTCCCAGCTGCTCTCCTCCCTCCCCCGCTCTTCCCCCTTGCAATTCGCACCTTCTTCTTCCAGTCCACGATGTTGCCTTGGTTCATGGTGGGCGACAGGGCAGGCATGTTGAGCACCTTGTGAGGAGGAAAGCTGGCTGCGCTGGGCTTGGGCTTGGCCGCAGGCGCAGCCGCCGCGGGAGCAGCCGCAGGCTTGGCTGCAGCGGGCGCAGCTGCGAAGCAAGTGAGTAGTGTGGCGGATAACAGGTGAGGGGCGCGGCTACGTGTGCATGTTGTATGGTGGAGGGCCTACAGGCCGTGTTGGTGCATCCCAGCAGTAGCAGCGGCTGGCGACAGGCCGCACAGCTGCACCCAGATTACGCAGACACACACAACATGAGCAGCGCGTGCGCCCTCGCCCACCGCCCATAGCCCACTGCCCCTCAAGAGTGCAGCTGCTCACCTCCAGGGGTGTAGTTCTTGAACGCGGCCACATCGCCAGCCTCCTCCACCAGCACAGCCACAGGTTCCCCCACTGCAAGGTCCTTTGAACCGTCCCCCTTCATGATCTTGGCCAGATAGCCCTCCTCCTGTGACTCCCACTCAATAGTGGCTTTGTCTGTCTCCACCTCTGCTAGCACCTGCCCTGGCGCAATCTGATCGCCCTCCTTCTTGAGCCACTTGGCGATGTTGCCCTGCATTGCGGTGGTGCAATTGCGTGCGAGTCAGGGAGTGCACTCGGTGCAGTACATGTGCATAATGTGCATGATGGCATACATGTGTGCATGCATGGTGATGGTGCATGGACTGCATGCAGTCAAGCCTGCCCTGGTTGCAAGGCGCGCGCGCGACAAGCCAACGTGCGCTAAAATGGTTCGTATGCATGCGTACTGATGGAATTGAGCAATGAGCCCTGCCAAATGGAAATTGCGTAATCTTCATATCCCACAGGCTGGAGCGCTGAACTTGCTGCACACCTGAGTCATCGTCGGAGAGAGGGATGGCATCTTGAGCACCGTGTGGGGAGGCACTGGATGGGGCATCGATCAGGACGACAGTCAGCACTGGGTGTGTAGCGCGGCATTGAACGGATAATGTGGTTAGGCTGCTCATCTCACCTGAATAGAAGCGTGCACCCACAACGCCCAGTGCGGGAATCAGTCGCTGGCCGAGCTGTGATGGGCGCCTGCGCGCATCCGGAGCGTCGCGATGTAATTTTACACATACCCAGCGCTGCACGTATGCTCGAACAAGACCCACGCGCACTTGTGCCTGCAAGAACATTTTAGCAGAGCGTCCCAGTGTCAACCCACCATAGCGGCCCCCCTGCCTGAGATATAGCTAGAGCGCGTTGCCCCAGCTGAAGCAACAGCCGCGAGGCCTGTTGCTGGGCCATGTTCCCTAGTGGCCCGGCGCGATTGCGCAGCACCCTACGCCGATACCCTAGCGGCCGTTCTTGTGACAAGGTGGCCACTTGATTCGTTACGAACTGTGAGTGAATGTCACACAGTCCAAGGAGCCGTTAGGCCGCGACCGATTGATCGAAGAACACTGAGCATGCACCAAAAGATCTGACTGGCTGAGCTTGTGCAGCCACATCAAGATGGCCCCCAAGCCTGCTGCCAAGGGGGTGGCACCTCCGATGTGGCAGAAGGCCCTGGATAGCATTGGTAGGTATGATATAAAGTTGTGTAGCGTCTGGGCAGGACTCACCAGATCATTGTGGCGTGCTGCCCTGCAGTCGACTTCCTTAGCAACAGGTACGTGTTGTCCATCACCGTCGTGATCTACGCCGTCTACTACACGGGGGACCTTAAGAACCTGAATCAAAAGTATATCGACCCCATCAAGTACCCGGACCTGAGGCCATTCAAGGCAGCAAAGATGACCGAGCTGCAGGAGTTCCAGGGACATTACAAGAACCAAATGCTGTGGGGCAGCTACAGATCAGGGCTGTACTTCGGCATGCGCACACGGTGCGCGGGACGGGCGGCAAGCGCTGCATGCGCCGGCCAGTTTGCAGCGCGGCATGTCCTGTGCAGCCGCGCACAACATTCAGCAATGCAGCAGGGACAGACACACAGAGTCTATGGGCGCATGCCGGGATCGATGCCATGGTGTACACTGTTGTTGCATCGCAGGTCGCCGCTGTCGCTGCTCACAGGCCTCATCTGGTTTGACCCCGACCGCCCCGAGACACTGATGCAGCAGGTGCAGTCCAGTGGCTGGCCCACATGATTTGGCAGTGCATCGCTTCTGTTGTTGTGGCCAGCCATGCTGGACCATTTGACGGATTGAGCGGGACTGTGTTGGTATGGGAGCACTGATTGGGCTCCGTATCAGCGCCTCTGCAGGCGCACACAATGCACGCCTGCAAAACATGCGGTGTGTGTCTGCATGTGTGCCTGTGCCTACACACCTGGGGCTGCCTGCTTCACTAATTAGGCTCTTGGTTATCACTCATCAAGCCGTTGTACATGCCATGCATGCAGCGGGTGAGGCATGCGGCCAGCCAGGAGGATAAGCTGACTACGTATGGGTGGGTACGCCACGACGGGCGCACGTACGGGCGGCAAGTGCTGGTTGACAGCGAGTATAACCTCACAATCACGATGGCAAGTATCTGAACGGTCCGGTAGCTGGAGGGGCCACCAGAGCAGGCGGAGCAGTGGGAATGGACCACAAGGGTCCAGCAGCAAGCAGCAGTTGTGCAGAGCCTGGCAGGAAACTGGAAAGTAACAGGTGGCCACATGATCTGCAGGACGGAGAGCAGTAAAGTGCACACACAGCAACTCCAGCTGCAGCTCCCTCCCGGTGTTCCTTGTAGTGCCATACGGCCCATATCCAAGCGTGATGTCGGGGAGCCCTGGGAAGTCATGTTTGGAACTGCTGGCTCAACCGTTGGCCTGGCCCCTGACCCCTCTGTCACCAGCTCACCACTCACCTGCCACGCACACATGCATCACACAGGTGAAGGACGTGACTGAGGCGAGTGGTGTGGGCGGTGACTGGGCAGTGCGCATCAATGTCAGCAGCACGACAGGCTGGCGGCGCCAGGCCTCCAGGCGGCTGTCGCTTGTCATGTACGCCACGGACGAGGACAAACCCACGGTGAGCAGGTGCTGCTTTGCTTGGGCACACAACTGTGGTATGGTTTCCGGCTGCCCAGGTCCTAGAAACCAAGCAGCGGAGCCTCAAAGCACTACACTGCAGACTATGCTGCAGATTGTTGTTTGCCGGCGTGCGTGCATCGGGCGCTGTATAGTTGAATGTTGGGGGTGGCAAGCACGATTGTGGTGTGCGGCTGAAGCAAGGATCCAGGCACAGACCCTCGGCGGGAGATCTCACTGGTGATTTGGCGCCAGGCACGTGCCAGGCGCACAGCAGGACCAGGCCTGGCAACCCAACCAGCTGATCACACGCCACTCCGCAACCACTTTGGCCTTGGCCTCTGCTATATATGTCACAGAACAGGATGTGCACGACGTGCCCCGTGTACTGACTGTACACGTGTGTGAATCGTGTGCAGGAGCCGTGGTGGGTGATGCCGGATGGCGAGACCAGCGAGCTGAAAGATCCCGTGCTGCTGGTGCAGGGTGGCAACAAGGGTGCGAGCTGGGGCGCCAGCCTGGGTGGCTTGTGCATGTTTGGCTTGAGCCAGGCATCCCGCTTAGGCTGCTGCTGATGGCCTTTGCCCGATGCGTGGTGGCTGCATGCTAGCTGGTGCTCCTGAGCCCTGATGCACGGTCTGTGGCTGCTTTTGCCCGCTTACGGACAAGAAAAGCACTTTCTGCGGGCCTGCCCCAACCCAACCCAACCCAACCCAACCCAACCCAACCCACCCACCGACACACCATAGATGTTGTGCATGAAGCAAGAGCGGCCTGGATCGGCAGCAAGCAAGCATGTGCTGCTCCTTCTGCCGGCTCATGCCGATGGCCCCCTCGCAGTTGTGGGTCCGTGGTCATTGCACGTGGTGGACAGCAGTAAGAAGGCCAAGTCTCAGGCCGCCATGTCACGGCTCAACTACCTGGCGTTGCCGGCTCGGGAGGGGGAGCATGATTTCCGCCTGCACGTGCGCGAGCTGCTCATGAGCATTATGTACGAGCAAGTGGAGCGGTACGTTGTACTGCTGCTACTGCCGCTGCTGCTGCTGCTGCTGCTGCTGCTGCTGTACATGCTGCTGTACATGCTGCTGCTGCTGCTGCTGCTCAGTCATTGTACGAGTTATTGGGTTCAGGCATTGGGCTGCAGGTCCTGCTACTGCAGCTGTTGCTGCAGCTAAGAGTGTCGCTGCTATCACCGCTGCTGCAGCCGCCGCCACTGCCACTGTTGTGCCTTTGGTTTTGGCTTCGTATTGCCTTGATTGTTGTCCGGGGGGCTGGGGCATTGCGAGAGCATGCTGCTTGTCCTCCTGCGGGTTGGGATCGCCCTGCTGGTCAGCAGGCACGCTCTGGGTTGTGGTGCTTCCGTGCGTGCATGAACCGCCTACCACGGCAGGCTGGTCAAAGTCCACGACCATGGTCACGACACGGCTCACATTGCACCCACCAGACCTTGCTCACATTTCACCCACCAGACCTTCGAAACCACGCCTGCTGCCCGCGCAGCAACCCGATCACGGACGAGTTCCACCTCAACCTGCCCAATGGAGCCACCACCGGCTCGGACATGGCCATGTTTCAAGTCACCGTCCACATGAACACCTGCACCGACTTCGTGTACCTCTCCCACAAGCAAGGCGGTGGGTGCAGACTAGCAGCTCCCCCTCAACCAGCCACAGCTGTCAGCCCCCACCTGAAGCACATATAAGCCTGAACCCTGAACCTTGGACCGTACGCTATCAGGTGAGCGGGACCCCGAGGAAGAGGAGGCGCGCGTGCGGCGGCTGTCCGGCTCGTCGCTGACATCGCTAGCGGCGGCTGCGGAGGAGGCGTTTGACGCGCGCTTTGACACAGTGGGCACGGCGGCGCTGCCACATCTTCTGCAGCGACACTGCTGAGGCCAGATGGCTGTAGCTGCCCTGCCGTCAGATGGCTGCAGCTGCATGGCTCCAGCCCAGACAACATCTATGAACATCATGCCCACCCTCCACACCCCTGGAACATCTGGGACCTTGGCTTTGTCAGAACCCTCTGCGCTACTGTACTTACAGTATGTATAACTCCCGTAGTACAGCTGGTAGTACAGTACCATAGTATCTGCCGTTATTTAGTAGTATAGTACTGCGCTGACATAACTGCACACCACCGGGGCCGGCAGGTGTTCCCGATCAAGGCGGTGGAGGCTGAGGAGGGCCGGGCGGGTGTGGACGCGGCGGCTGCAGCAGAAACCGCCAAGGCTGCACTCTCCAACACGCTGGGCTCGATCGGCTACTTCTACGGCTCGTCACAGGTGTGATGGTTTGCGAGTAGTGGACCGTACTGCTGTTGTCTGTATATGGGGAGCTATCAGTTCATCGTGCGACCAGAGTTGCTAGCTGGAGATCTATTTCTCCATTCCTGGCTAGGTGCTGTGCCTCCAGAGCTGCGGCTCCTGATGGTAGGCACTGAGGTGGCATGAGTTAGCATGGCTGTCACAGACCCGATTGCGAGCCATCTCATGCTACAAAGCACGACACTGGATTGGGAACACACACACCGCCGCAGGTGCGCGTGGCGGCGGGTGTTGTGCGCGATTCGCCGCCTGGTGCGCTATTCACCGCCGTGCCCTCACGCTCCTTCTTCCCGCGAGGCTTCCTTTGGGACGAGGGCTTCCACCAGCTGCTGGTGCACAGGTGCGGCGCTGGCATGCCATAAGATCCTTTCAGGGGTGCACGTCATGACCCATGACAGCTGCAGCTCATCTCATCGTTTTAAAACCCACAGTCATGGCAGCGCCAGCAGACCGCGACCTGGGGCCTCTGACACACAAGCCTATAACGAATGTTGCTAATCCTGTCTCGCGGCAGGCATCTATGCGCCATGATGGGCGTACGATGTAACCAATACACACACACACACGCCCAAAGGCTAGGCCTACACCCTTTTTAATCTTGGCGTGGGCAGGGTAGCTTGGGGAGGCACACCCTACGTACAGTCCCCTGGTATCCAGCAGCAGCCTCTTTGGCGGCACCACGGCAACACAGCCTGGCTGCTGCCATGACACACGCCTGTGCCAGCATGTAGCAGTCTCAGCACACGCCTCGAATGCTGTATGGTGTGCACGGCCGTCGGCTTTCACGCGGATCCACCCGCTGACTCCGTGCCTGTGCAGGTGGGACCCGCAGCTGAGCCGTGACGTGGTAGCACACTGGCTTGACCTCATGAACAAGAACGGTTGGATCGCGCGGTGAGGGGCGGCGGAGATGGGGTGGGGGTGGGGGTGGCGCGGTGTTAGCGTGGTAACGGCGGTGGTGGTGGGTGGGTGGGGATGTGTGTGTGTGTGTGGTGTTAAGAGGGATGCTAAAGAAGGGGTCAAGTAGGAATGTTCAAGGTGAAGGGGATGTCAACCAGGTGAATTATTCTAATTCAACTGCTGGCTGCCACCCCCATTCCCGTTTGTTTCCTGCACGCTGCAGGGAGCAGATCCTCGGGAAGGAGGCGCTCTCGCGCGTGCCGGCCGAGTTTGTGGTGCAGGACCCGCGCTACGCGAACCCTCCCTCCCTTGTGCTGCCCATCGCGCGCATGGCTGCAGAGCTGGCCCAGGTGTGTGACTGAGTGCGTGTGAGTGTGTTGTTCATTGTGGGAGGGAGGAGCAAGCGATGAGCCAAGGTGGAGCTAGCAGAGGGACAGGCGGAGGGATACATAGATTACGTACACGTACACACAAGAGCATGAGTGGTTGCTGGGTGAACAACTGAAGGAGCAACACGACAGTTGTCAACGTGTATAGCCTGAGCCCTGGATCCTTTGTGTGGTGCGGCCGCAGGATGCGGGCGGCGTGGGCGACAGCGAGGAGGCGCATGCTAACCGCGCGTTCCTGCAGCGCGCATGGCCGCGCCTGCTGGCATGGGTTACATGGTACAACACGACACAGGCGGGGCTTGTGCCGCTGAGTTACAGGTAGGACGGCTGCTCATGCTGCTGCTTCTGAAGAGGCTTGCACCTGTCGGTATCTGCATACTTTGTGCTGGTTGCACAGGTGCATGCCTAGCATGGCGAATGGCTGCCGTGAGGCAGGATGCGTGCGGCCAGCACCCTTGTAGCACTACGTAGTACTCCACTAGCGAAAGAACGTTATGGCTGCCAGTTGTATGGTGGCAGCATCCTAAGGCCGTGCCGCAGCTCACACGTGGCATGATGGTGGTCGGCCGCAGGTGGCACGGCCGCAACGCATCCACACACACCGAGCTCAATCCCAAGACCCTCACCAGCGGCCTAGATGACTACCCTCGCGCATCCCACCCGACGGTTGACGAGCACCACCTGGACCTGCGCTGCTGGATGGTGCGGGCTGGGACGGGCTGGGGCGGCATACTGATACCGGAAACTGGTGGGCTGGGTAAAGGGATGGGACGGTTGGGCAGCTGTATGCAGCTGTGTCTGCTGCGGTTAGGCCGAATGGGCAGCTGCGCCGGCGGCTTGGATCATGGCCTGTGTATCTGTCAGAGGGGTGTTGAATGCTATAAACTTACCACGGAGCAGCCGCTCACCATAAGCTGGCTCCAGCTAGCAGGTTTTGAGGTTTGTGACTTGGCTGTCTTGTCAGCTTTTCAAGTATGCTCTTAGGGACCAGGGCCGCGTTTGCCCTTGGGACACTAGGTCAGTGCATGCCACGCCTCTTGGTGCACAGGCGCTGCTGACGGGCTCAATGGCATCCATCGGCAAGTCTCTCGGCATCACAGGACCTGAGGTGGCGGCACTGGAAGACACACACGCAGCACTGGCAGGTAGGCTGCCGGCTGGGTGGGCGGCCTTGCCTGGTGGCAGGGATTTAGGGTGGCCTTGCCGATGTGCTCCCGTTGAGAGGTAGACTGCCAGCTGCTCCCGGGTGGCCTTGCCAGGCAGATGGGCAGGGACTGGGCTGCATCAGTGCTTGCAGATCCAGATCCAGGTCCAGATACAGATAATGTGCAGCACCAAAATGGGGTATGCCGTGCTGGGCCTGCACGGACAACAGACCCCATGGCTAGGGGCATGCTGCACGATGTGCTCCCGTGTACAATATGGGTGTACGTGCAGCTGCCGGGCATGTCTGTATACACATGCGACATCACCGCATGCTGCATACTACCCCGAGTGTGTAACTGTTTACCTTTTCCATACTGCTTGTGGGTGTGCGTTTGTGCGCGCAGACGTGGCCGGGCTGGACGCGCTGCACTGGGACGAGCGTGTGTCGCAGTACTTGGACTGGGGGCTGCACACGGAGGGCGTGCGGCTGCAGCGCCACACGTTCAACGTCAACGGCCAGAACCAGGTGCGCAGGTTGCCGATCACACAAACCCAACACCCTTGGAGCCTCGCAATTACGCGCCTCAATGCGCGCTGATTATTCACGGCCCAGCTTGCGAATGTGCTGGCCAGTGTCAAATGAGTGTGGTCCTGGTTGTAGCGAGTTGTAGCGAGCATATGCATGGCTCTCTGTGTATGTGTGTGGCTGGGGCTCATGTGGTGTCTAGCAGCTGCTGCTCCCAGCGGCAGGGGTACCAACAGATGCCATGGTGGGCGTGACTGTGTATGCACGCCGGTTGCATGGATTGCTGCATGCATGCGCACGCACACTCGACTGCATGCATGCTGAGGTGGTCCAGCTGAAGCTCTTGCGCACCTGGTGACCTGACTGCCCGTGTGGCCGCAGGACATGTCTGTGCGCGTCGTCACTGAGCCGCCCAAGCTCCAGTTCGTGCCCCACTTTGGCTACGTGTCCCTCTTCCCCCTCATGATGCGCCTGCTGCCGACGTCCAGCCCCCGGCTGGGGGACATGCTGCGCCACCTAGAGGACACCCGCCTGCTGTGGTCTGAGCATGGACTGCGGTGAGCCATGGGGTGGGCTGCAAGGCTACAAGGGGGTGCACGGGGCTACAAAGGGTGGGCGACAAGGCTTGCACGTGCAGCTACGCATGCACACAAACTGCGACAAACTGCACTCATGTGGCCTTGGGCTGCATGGTGTAGGGCTGCGCAGCTTGCGCATGCATGCAGTGGGATGCTATGGTTAGGAGCTGGTTGAAGACCATGTCTGGCTGCTCAGCTGGTTTGGGGAGGTTGGTTTTATAATCAATTTGGGACACGGCCAGGAGGTCCCTAACACCAGCAATCAACCATCCCACAATGCCCAACAACACGGCATATACCTTCTGATGCCGCCGCCACCAACGATCAGGATATCTGTGTGCTTTGTGATCTGGGGCCGCAGGTCTCTGGCTCAGACATCCAGCATCTACCGTCGCTACAACACGCAGCATGACCCACCGTACTGGCGAGGCCAGGTGAGCAGCATGTGCAATTGCATGCCGGCATGATTAATGGCTGACAACCGCCTGCAACCACATACAGCATCTTGCAATGCGCTGTGTTGACCTGAGGCTGACGATTGGCTGGCTGTTTCTTTCCTCATGTGGCCACGCAGATTTGGATCAATCTCAACTATTTAACACTGGCAGCCTTGAACCACTACGGCCAGCAGCCTGGACCGTACGCAGCACAGGCACGGGGGTTGTACACGCAGCTGCGTGCTAACCTGATGCGCACGCTTGTGGGGCAGTACAGCTCCCGGGGGTACCTGTTCGAGCAGTACGATGACAGGGATGGCAGCGGCACGAGCAGCCACCCGTTCACAGGATGGACGGCTCTGGTGGCCCTGATTGCGTCAGAGCAGTTCTGAGGGGCACATGGGGTTCAGCATTCCGGCAGCAGTTGGCGTGTGTATGTGTGCAATTCAGATTTATATGTCTTGGCGCAGCTGAGAGAGCTGCACTTGCCATGTGAAAACGTTCAGCTGGCTCAGCATGCGAGCTGCTGCATGTAACAGTTGCCAAACGTTATTTGGTGCATGGCACGTTTCAGGACAGCTTTGCTTGCTCACATGCATGCAGATAAGCATGGGTGCGCAGGTCCATGTGGCAGCATGGATTGAAAACCGACAGCTGGGGCTGTACCGCACTGTGGAACTCAGAAACCATGCATCCTGAAATCCACAGGTATGGGGTTGGTGGTGTTTAAAAACACCGAGGATTTTTGTTGAGGTCTTGATGTTGACCAAGGTGGGTCTTGACCAAAAAGCATCCGTTGTTTAGGCGGAGGTGAACTTGGTGACGGCCTTGGTGCCCTCGGACACGGCGTGCTTGGCCAACTCGCCGGGCAGCACCAGGCGCACAGCGGTCTGGATCTCGCGAGACGTCACGGTGGGCTTCTTGTTGTAGCGGGCCAGGCGAGAAGCCTCGGACGCGATCTTGTCGAAGATGTCGTTCACGAAGGAGTTGAGGATGGAAATGGCCTTGGAGGAAATGCCGGTGTCGGGGTGGACCTGCTTGAGCACCTTGTAGATGTACAGCTTGTAGGACTCGACCTTGGCCA